>OZ037967.1:786906-1183426 GCA_964035675.1 Fomitopsis pulvina | reverse complement strand
TTGGCGCTGCTGCAGAAGCGCATGTTTTTGCAGAGGTTGTAGCGGCCCCTCTGGCAGTAGCCGCAGTTGTTGCACATGATGCCGGCCTCGATGGCGACGCGCTGGCCGGGTACGAGGTGCTTGACCCCCGGGCCGACCGCGGTGACGATCCCCGCGGCCTCGTGGCCCAGGACGAGCGGCTGCTGCACGACGAAGTCGCCGTTGCGGCCGTGCATGTAGTAGTGTACTGCGCGCGCGCGGGCAAAAAAAAGGGGAGAGAGAAAGCGGTCAGACGCGGGGTGCGGCGGCAGGGGAGGGTGCTCACGGTCGGAGCCGCAGAGGCCCGTGGCGACCACGGCGACCTGCGCGTGGCCCTGCTGTGGGGGCCAGAGGGTGCGGTCCTCGAGGCGGAGGTCCTTGGCGCCGTGCAGGACGGCGGCGTGCTGGGAGGGGAGGGCGACGGGCGACATGGCGGGAGCGGGCGGGCGGGCGGGGGAGGCGAGGATGCGGGGGGGACCGTACTGAACACTGCGTGGAGAGGACGTTCGCCGCTCGCATTTATAGCGTCGGAGGAGTCTCGTGGGGGAGCGTGCATTCTGAGCTGGACCGCTTGCGTTGACCCGGTCCGAGGGTCCGCGCGCGCCCCTGCTTGCTGCTGATCGACAGAGCGGTTACGTAAGCGCAGACCCTTTTGCTTCGGGGGGCGCGCGCGGCACGCGTTGGTGCACCCCCCCCTTTCTTCCCGTTAAATCTTCGAATTCCTGGGCATGGCCCTGCCCGCGCGAGCGAGGATTCCCCTATCGGTCGCTCTCCCCCACCCACGCCTCCGCATCCGCGGCCTCCACTGGCCAGATCCGACGCTACAGCCTCATCGCCCCGCCACCGCGCCCGGAAGCCGAGTCGCCCGCTTCGTTCGTTATATTAAAAGGCATTTCATCGTCCTCGAAGGTCGGATAATGCGTATCCACGGCCTCGGCCCCCGGGCCTCGGCGCCGGTGCCCGGTCCGGGGTCCTTCCAGCCGAAGCCTCCGCCAGTGCGAGCCTCCACGGCCTCCTCCTCGACCCCCCTCAGCACCGACTCGAGCACGCTTTAAAAGTGCACGCTGCCCTCGACAGGATGCTCGCCGTGCCCTGCTCCCGCTCGCCCGCCCGCCGCCCGCGATGTCCGCGACCCCGTCTCTCCCCGCGCCTGGCCTCTCCTCCCTCGCCCGTCAGAACGTGCTCATCACAGGCGCCAGCCGCGGTGCGTCCGTCCGGCCTCTCTTCCTCCTCGTGTCCCCGAGAGTAATATCACCCACCGTGTCCTCCCCTTCTCTTGGCTTCCCACAATCCGTGCAGGCATCGGCGCCGCCTGTGCCATCGCGCTCGCAGAAGCCGGGGCCAATATCTGCCTCGTCGTGCGCCCTTCCTCCTCCTCCGCCGCCGCCAGCAGCAGCAGCCCCTCCACGGTCGACGCGATCGCCGCGCTCGGGCGCACCGTCAAGACGGTCGAGTGCGACCTCGCGGACCTCGATGCCGTCAAGCGCGTCTTCCAGAGGGCGCTCGACACCATGGGCGGCGAAATCCACGTCCTCGTCAACTGTGCAGGCATCCAGCGGAGATCCCCGGCCGTGCAGTTTCCCGAGCGTGATTGGGACGATGTGCGTGTTCGCTCCATGCCGTTGTGTGTGTTTCTCTTTCTTTCTTTTTCTCAAGCATCTCTCCTCGTCTCGTCTCCCTCTTTCCGCATGCGGGCTTTGGGTTGCGGAACGTATCGCTCGCTCTCTCTCTGTCTTCTCGTCATGCTCCGCGCGTCGGCCCCGATCCCCTGTTTCTTTCCCAAAGTCAAACGATTTGGCTTGCTGCCCGGCGCGCTTGTCCGCCGTCAGCACTCCAAGTGCCTATCGCCTATCTGGCGCGCCTTATCCCCCTACACACGCCGTCTGCGCGCCCCGAGTAGGGCACGCTCAAGTTTGCGCCAGTTCCTGGCTCCTGTGTGTCCCGCTCCCGATGCCGGCAGGCTGACAACCGCAATCGCCACCCATCTGCCGTCACCCTTCCCTTCTCGCCGCAATCTCTCCTTTGCGCGGCTGCCCACCGGGAAATACCCCCAGCGCCCAGCGGCCGTCCGCGATCCGGATGTGCGGGGTTTTCCCAAATGCTCGCCCACCCACGACATCATCAGCTTCCTTCTCCGGCTGACGACGCAGCAGTGGGAAATCGCGGGGGCATGTGAGCACCCCCCCATGATGGCCCTCGCATTAAATTTGTTTGTCTCGCTGCTTCCCGCAGACGAGGCTTGGCTTGCCGTTGGACCCTGCTCGGTTGATACCCTCCCGAGTGCCGTCCTCGCACAAACACACACCCGGTGTGGGCCCACGTTGGTCGTCGATGCCCATCTGGTCTTCGTCGCTCCGTCACGCTCCACCGCACGATCACGTCGCGCAGTCCGTCTTCCCGCCTTCAGTTCTTGCCCCCCGAACTCGCGTCCGCCCCAACAAGCGATCCACACCGCTCGTCATCTTCGTGGCCCCCGCGAGCGAGAATCAGAATCACCATTCAGACTTGCGTTATCCGGATCGCCAGGATCGGCCGCGGGGGCCATCTCTGGCGGCAGCCGTAACCGCGCTCGCCGAGCCCTGACGGATGATCGTGCACACAACGAATGTGCGCTACGGGGTCCGTCCGTCCGTCCAGTGACTCCTGACGTGACGGCAGCTCGTCACCTTCGCGGGGCGCAGTCGAGCGTTTGGGTGAGGGCATGGATCCCCCTATTCGCAGCGCGTCGCCTTGCCGTCCGCTCCGCGCGTCGTCTTGCTTCGCGATCCCGTTGATGTGCTGCCCACGCTCTACCCTGGATCGTGATCGCAGATCGCCTCCGTCGCTGTTAACGTCAGTGTGCCCCCGCGCGCAAGTTCCATTCGGCAGGCCGTGGTCTCACCACACCTCACTACAAAGAAAACGTCTTTTTCTGGCATTGATGACATACAGTCAGTGTTTCCTAAATGGGAGAGCGGGCTAAAGAGGTCGGCCCCGGCGGCTTTCCGATGCCTTTCAGTGGCGCTGAAGCAAGAAAAGGCTTCTTTTGGCACCAAAGAAATGCTGGACTGTCCGGATCGCATTCGGCTGGGCCTTCAGCCTGTATTTCCGCCTCATGGAATCGATGCTTTCTTTGCAGTGCCTCTTGCTTCTCCCTCGTTCCGTTCGACTTCCGCTTCGACTTCCACTTCCATTGCGTTCGAGCGAGTTCGCGGACCTGAGCCTGCGTGCACGAGTCTGGGCCGTCCACCCCATTATGACTGTGCTCGCGCTCGTAGCCTTCGCTTCTGTTGATTACCGGGGCCACTGACGGTACCAGGGTGTGCGCGTCGAGGCGCAGGGCCTGACTCGCGTGACGTCACGCATTCCCCCAGCGGCTGAGTGCCCGACGTCGCCTCCTCCGACACGCTGCGATCGCCGAGTCGCCCGCGCCGCACCTTATTGCGGTTCGCGCTTCGAGGTTTGGATGTTGATGGGTGTTGGTCGCTGGCGCCAGCGAGGGCCCTTTGTATAGCGCGGGTTCTCAGCGTTTGCGCCGTCGGGGGCTGTAGGCTGCTGGCCCCTCTGGTCCCTGTGGCGCTCGACGCTGTTCGGGCTTTTGGGTGCGTGTGGCTCTTTGTCTGCGTCCGCTGGGCCATCGGGGTGCCGACGGGTGCAGGGGTCAGGCGATGGATGGCGTGCTGGCGCGCCGTCTCACTGAGCCGAGCGCTGGAGGATGCAGTCCTGTTGCGCCTGTGGGCGTTCGGGGGTTGCTCGCATGCACTCCTGCGCGCCAGGGCTGTCTTCGAAGTACTCTCATCTAAGCTTGCGCTGTCAGCCGTTCGTGCGGCGTCCTCTGTCTGCTTGGTGCGCACCCCGAGAGAGGAGTGGAGGCTCACAGTCGTGCTCGGCGCAACACACAGGTGCTGAACGTGAACCTCAAGTCCGTCTGGCTGCTCTCGCAGGCGGCTGGGCAGCACATGATCCCCCTGCGGCGCGGCAAGATCATCAACTTCTGCTCGCTGCTCACGTTCCAGGTGCGCCCCGTTATCCCTACGCGCGCGCGCGCACTCCGCAAACACGCTCATACGGACCCTGACACGCGTCTTTCTCTGTGCGTCATGCCTGCGTCCGCCTTGTTCGTGGCGCCTCCTCTCTGTGCGATCCTCTGTGTGCGATCCGCGGTGCAATCGCAATCGCTGTGCGGACGCCCGGCGTGGTGGCGATCGCGTCGCGGGACGTGCAGGGCGGGTTCACGGTCCCGGCGTACGCGGCGGCGAAGGGCGCGCTCGGGCAGCTCACGAAGGCGCTCAGCAACGAGTGGAGCAAGGACAACGTCCAGGTGAACGGGATCTGTCCCGGGTACATCGCCACGGATATGTGAGTGTTCCATTCTTGATGCTTGGTCGCTCTGTCGCTCTGCTGCTGGGCTCTAGGCCCTTCGAGGTCGCTTGTCAACATTGAAGGGCATCTATTTTTGGTGCGGTCATGTATCAGGGATGGGTACGAGACAAATCTATTTCTGCTAGAGCGTTGGAGCGAATTGCGGTCGTGCTGCAGAGCCGCAGGATATCGATGGATGCTATCCGCTGCAATTACAATGCTGGCTGGAAGTGCTGGGCTTTCCTTGGCCCTTGATGCGCATCCTTCTCCAAGTGCTTCTTGTGGACAGTGGTGGCGAACGACTGTCATGACGGCTGTCGACCACTGGGACCGGCTTCCTACATTATGGACGGGTCCATCACGCTTCGTCTGAGCTCGGGCGTGCAGTAGCCGCAATGATGCTCCACTTAGGCAGAGGTGGACGACGTTACGCGGGTCCTCGCGCCTTGGGCGTAGAGCCTCGGTCGCATCCCTGGAGTCCTCCGCACGCTTGGCTTAGTGCGCGACCCGAGAATCCTCGCAAAAAAGCGATATCGTGTGCGGCTGTGCTCGCGGTGCGCGCGTGTGGTGCCGCTGTCACCAGAGCGGCCTTTCCCGCGGGCGCATATCACGCATCGGTGTTCGCGCCGGACCTCCTGTCTCGCGCTAGCCCGACTCGTCCGCCCCTCCGTAGCGAATCCGCATGCGCCGCTGCCACTCCCCAAACGCCACCTTCGACCCACTAATACAGTCCTTGCCGGCCTCCCTGAATGTTTTTTTCTTATTACTATTATTACCTCATGCGTCGTGCTAGATTGGGGGTACTGACCTGTCTTCGCGCGCCGCGCCCCGCTTAACAGGAACGAGAAGCTCCTCCAGGACCCCGTGCGCCTGCGCCAGATCTCGGAGCGCATCCCGGCGGGGCGCTGGGGCGAACCGAAGGACTTTGCGGGCCCTGTCGTCTTCCTGGCGAGCAAGGCGAGCCAGTACGTTTGCGGCGAGCTGCTTGTTGTTGATGGGGTGAGCATCGTTTTCTCCCCACCCTGTCGCACCAGACTGTCCAGCTGACGCGTCCGTACGAAGGGTTGGATGGGCCGGTAGTCTGCCTTGCCGAGTCCAGACTTTCGGAAGAGAACAAATGGGTTGAGAAGTATCAAACTAATCGCAGCACCGAGAGTAATAACACCCCTGGAATGCCTTGCATTATATGCCTCGTTCTGATCCACTGTACTAGTGTCCATTGAAGCTGCAGATTAAAAATTCATGTCTCTGGCGCTCCGGCGTCCCTTCCACTTCCGGAGGTCGGTGCCGACAATGGAGGACCGGGTCACCGGATCAAACGACGGCTGCCTTGGCCGACAACTCAACCTCGATCGGACCTGATTAGATCCAGTTTCCCGATCGCTTGCCAATCTAGATTGTGCGCGGTCAGTGGCCCGTCCCGGGCCGCCATCTGCCCCGTTCACAGGCCACCTTGCCAGTGTGCTCTGAGTGTGGCACCACCATTCAGTATTGTTGTTGATGGGACTGGGAAGGTCAGAATCGATGCGATGAGACGAATCTGTGGGATGATAGTTTACGTCTAGTTAACGTTTTGTGGAGCGGAGTTCATGCATGAATCAGGCGGGGGTCCACTGACACAACGCAGCACCATACGCCATTTGGTGGAGGGTGAATCGGTTCACAGGCCGGATCTGAACAACACGTCATGGCGCAAAGGTGACAGAGCGACAAGGGACCGCATGACCTGTCGTCCATGCTTGCAGTTCGCGGACTGAGAGAACCGCCGCGAGATCCCACAGGGAGAGGAATCGCTGAATCCTGTACTAGGATTAGCTTGACTAATGATGCAGTGGTGTGGACGCACCCAGACCTCAATATCAACAGACCCGTGGGCGGTATCCAAGAAGTCTCTGACACGCGCAGCGGAGGCTTCTCTATTGGTACCGAACTCAACGTCGTCCAAGCCCACAGGATCGTCTACAAACTTGGGCTTCCCCGACCAGAACCATGCACCGCGCCGCGGATCCGAGATATCGGCGACTTGCAGAAGTAGAAGACTCCCGATGATTTGGCTGTTTCTTCGCTGGAGAAGGGTGGTCGCTCAAGCCGAGCCGATGAGCCAGTAAATGGCAATTGCTGCGAGAGGTGGGATAATATTGACATGACAGGATAAAAGGCAGCACCAGGCGGCCACGAGATAAGGGTCGAGGCGTACATACATTGTAGCATCTCAGGAGTCCTACGAGGGTGCTTCTAGTTCTTCATCAATGTCGTTCAGAATCGATGTGAGGCGGCCAAAGGCTCACCGCATGTGAGCAGACACGCATACGCTCGTACGTAAGTTACAGCGCGTTAAGTCTCCGCGCGACAGCAGCAACATACGGTGCGGCATTGACATCGAGTGAGCTGTTTACACCATGATCAGATATCTATGCTCTAGCATGCGTATCGCGCGAGGCAGATACGTTTGAGTAGGATCTCAATCCTGAATCCCATGCTCACCTTCACGCTGGCATGCCGTCAAGGCTGAGGTTGAGTCGAGTCACAATTCACTCCTTCTACTGATGTAACGAAACACGGCAGCAGGGCCGCAGCTCGGTACGAATGTCCTGCGCCAGGTCACACATATCGGGCAGGGCACCTGAAATATTCGTCGGAGAGAGCTGTAGAAGGGTGAAAGGAAAAATGCAATATGCGACGGGACGCGCTAGGATCGAGCGAGGATCCCCCTCTCGTCAGTAAAGGCAATGGTACCTGCCCCACACCGAAGCCTCCAATCAGAAGCGGTGAAATGGAGGAACGAATTGGCGAGGACCGGTAACCAGTGACCAGTCAGCACTATCCCACCTCAGCGGAGCCTTCCATATGTTGTTTATCGCACCTCTATCTCCGGGAAGTCAGCAGGATAGTCGTTCGAATAGTGACAGGCCTATGGGGCCATGACGCATGCGCCGCACCACTCGCCGCCGCGTTAATAGTAGGTCTGCTGTGTTCCAAGGGTGGCGATACCTTCACTTGCGAAACTTGACAAACAGCCCAATGGCACGGACATGAGTCTAGAATTGCAGTCTCTTCTTGCCGAGTCTGCTCTGAGCAAAGGCCTTCACGATAGACCAGGCGCTGGCTGGCGTGTTGACTATTGGCTACACTGCACCAGATACCCAAAGTCCTGGGTCAGAGTCGAGACTGGTCTGGAACACGATGCACTTGGGACGTCAAGAAAGCAGCAGGACCGAGCGGCGAGATAACAACGGGGGCGACTTCTGAATGAGGCGGCGTGCGGACCGTATGTCATGGATTTGGGCGCCCCGCAAATCATCGGTCCGAGGAATGTCCATAACCGATCCACCCGACAACTGTCGGTCTGTCGAACAATTGAAAAAGTCAAGAAAGTAAGCTTTGAATTCTTGAATGCCCCGAAACAGATCCGGAGGTAGGACACGCTGGCGATTGAGGAATATTCCGCCAGAGATAGGGCGCAGCCTATATCGCTGACCGAACTCGACCACTATTGGAAGTTGAATGCATTGCTCCAAGGTGAAACCACGGGCTTGCTGACAGCTCATATAGCCCTGCATACTCGACGATAGGCGGAGCTTCTCCACTGCAGATCTGCGCAGAAAGGGTGCGGCTCTCACGAATTCATGAAGCGGCGAAGACGGACAGGCCTAAATGGCGGGCACAGCAAACGGATCGGGAGAGCCACCTGACGCGATTAGGTAGGTAGGTCGGTATATTCTGGATACGGCCGAATACCGGGGTTTGCGCTCTATGGCTGTAAGAGAATGACTCAGACAGGCATCAGTCTAGGCGAATGAATGTACATGCAGCGAGGTCGGGCGTCTCAGCTTGAAGGGAGTGTAACACGGCAGTTTCTCTGCCCGGATGTTCTGATCATAGTCAGCGGACTGACTTTTGCATGCATGCGCGACTTATACGATCGGACCAAAGGTTAAGGCTATACACTCACTCTTGGACGTCAAGGACCGTGTCGCATGGGGATGCAAACCGCTTGCAGCCTGCATGCACAGGATTGCATCGGGTGCATTCGCTCGACATGTTGAGCTCTGCACAGTATATTTCAGAGATAATCGGATGCTGGTTTCGGGGCACGCGCGGATGGATGAATCGAGAGAAGCAGGTTGTCTGCTAGAAGCCGAAGCACGACCAAAGAACGACGTCGGCATACAGTGAAATCGGATGCATTGAAGGAGGTTTAACCGCTTCGCGACTCTCAGTGATCTTCCGTGGCGCATGTTCATGCTCGACTCGCGGGATCTAAACCGAGTCAGCAATAATTGCGCGACCGCAGATCGATACGATGATTCGGGAACCAGTCACGCCTGGTTTGCCGGATATATGCAGATGCTAGTCGAACTTGCATGGAGAGAAAGTGAGGCGAGCACATCTTCTGGATTATCGCGTTCATCGTCCTCGTTGTCTTCGGTATTATTCGGGGGTACGGATGAACCTGACCGACCGCGCCATCTTTGCACCTTCTTGAACAAGTCCTCGATATCGTCCGGGGACTGGCAGAGGCCCAAGGCAGTGCGGAACTTGTTAAACCAAGGGCGTCGGCCGCTGTTGTGAGGTTAATCATTAATACGCGGGGGCTGTTATGCGCGGAAGACGTCGGGACGGACCACTGGTTATCGATAAAATGCCTTACATGCGTCTGTATCGTCTGCACGCTCGCTGTTCCCGGATGTTGTCTGCATATTTCTAAATACTCGCGAGAGATAGCGATCGGATCAGGGATAGTGTTCGCGAAGAGACTGCCGGCGAGATGTACCAATGTTGAAGCATTCAGCTTCTAAGGTGTTGGAAATGGATAATATCCAATTGACATGCTCACCAAGGATTACCGAGTAGACTCTCCCCAACCATGATACCGTCGGCACCGGTGTATGCACGGTTCTTCTCGACATCATCCCATGTCCGTACATTGCCATTGCTCACAACTGGTGCCAACAACGACTTCTTCAATAGCTTGACTTGCTCCAGATCAGCCGCACCCTGTCGTCGCCGCCGCGCGGATACGGTCCGAGCATGGAGAGTGATCCATGATGCCCCCGCGTGTTCAATCCGCTGAGCGAGGTCCACGGTCGCGGAGGCCGGCTGGCAGAGGCGGAGCTTCGCGGATACGGGCACAGTAAGGGAGTGCGACATGGCCGATACTGAATGAACGATGATTCATGAATGAAAAGTACGAACTGGGGGTCGACGCACGAGGTTATACGCACCGATGCCTTCGACCAGAGGCCAGTCCTTCTGCCCAAGGAGATATGCACCACAGCGAGCATCTCGGGCTGCGGCTTGCGGGCAGCCTAGGTTGAGATCTATTCATCTCCATTGAATGCGTTCACGGGAGGCGGACATTGCTCAGCAAAGAGTTACTGACCAATTGCATCGCAATGCATTTGTACTCGCCTGCCTGCTTGAACCACTATCTCCGGGTCATTTCCACAGAGTTGAACTACCACGGGCCGGTCGTCAGGTCCGCCCAGACTACGGAGATGATGCTCTAGATATTCTTGGTCACCGAGGAGCCTCTCTGGGAGTAACATCTGCGTATACACAAGACTAGCATTGTACCGTCGAACGAGAATGCGAAATGGTAGATCGCTTTGGTTGACCATCGGCGCTGCAATGCTGGACAGCGTGTCGAGGATTTCTGTTTCCGAGAAGGTCACCATATAGTTTGTTTAGCCTTGCGCCGCGTTGCGATGTTGTGATGAGGTACTAGGCTTACATATATAAGTAGTGCTACAACTCCTAGCCGAGACTCAGACTCGGAGTCGAGATCCGATACAATCTCAGGACAATCTCAAATATGCAAGGTCAGTCACGTGAAAGGCAGGTATACATACATACTAGTACCAAGCTTCAACTTGAAGCTTGAAGCCTCAGGTCTAGTTACAGCACTGGTACTAACTAGTAATAGTAGATCGCCCGCCTCCGGTGTAGGAATGCACACAGATATAAATGATTGCATGCAATGCATCAAACAGACGTGTGAATAACAGTCCAACAATGTCACTGCCCGTCCTAATACCATGTTTGGGTTGGCAACACCGAATGTCAACGTCAAGGCTTGAGACCAGTTCCGTCCAGGGGCCGTACATAGGCAATCTCGTCTGCCCCCATATCAAACTCTAGCTGGGAGCTGCCACCCTGGCCATCACCGTGGTCCCGACGCCGGGCACTACGACATCGTCAGCTGATGTCTGCCTGTGGACATAGATGACGAGACGCACAGAATATCGGTGTTAGACAAATTCGTCAAGCCACTGCTTGCGTTGGTCGATAACAATGTGGGTGTCGATACATTGTTGCCGTGATTGTGAATGGTGACGTAGGGTAATGGCGCGGCAACGACGGCAGCAGCATAGACAAGTACACAAGGAAAGGCCAGCATGGTTATGAACGTAAGGTTGGTGCTGGAAAAGCAGCATCAAATCAGGGCGTTGACTTACGATGCAGGTGAACACTTACTACACAGTACACAGGAAGAACAGGTAAAAGAAAGAATAGAAATCGAAGAAAGGTGACCGGAGAGGGCATACCTCGCGGATGGGCTTTATAATCTGCCAGTGGCTCAAACCAGCGGCACATCGCGCACACCAACACAGATGATGTGCTCCCAACGTTTGGTAATGCAGAGGACGTAAAGCAGTGCAGTATAATTTAGATGACCAATGTAGACGTTGGCAAGATACAGGGCGGCATCACAACGAACCATCCGCCTTGTGTCGGATCCAAAAGAACTGCGGTCAGAAGCCATACAACAGTCGTTTCGAGGTGTTAAGTCAATGGGCGGGCAGCGACAAGATTTGAGATGCGTAGACATGAGCGGACACAGACAGTCCGGAGAACACAGGTTGCGCAGACATGCGTTGATGTGAGTCAAAGAGGTGGCAGAAGGCGTGCTTCAATCAGCAAACCAGACATGATAGATAATCATTCCACAGTTTGGTGTGAAAAGTGAATGCGTCTTGACAGTCATCAGTGGATTAGATGGGGGAAACACGGGTACCGACATACTTCAGCTTATTTATAGGTTGTAACCGGAGAAGATCCATGCACAACTCCTTGGTAGTGATAATTCCGGGGAATTATTCGACAGGACGTGGACAATGCCCGTCATCTTTACCTAGCATCGGAAGACTATGTGAGGGATGAAGGGGTACTATCCGGGGAACCTGCCTCGTGACTGGGCGGAGTATTCTCAGTCAATGTGACACAGTAGCAATGCATTAGCAGAAGATACATAGCTAGCATCTCAATCAATGAGATACTTGCGCTTGAAGAACGCCCGCAGGTGGAATATCTGCCAGAACCCCAGCCCAACGAGAGAGAGAAGAGTAAACCATGCGAAGTTCTGCACGCGAACATTCGTCGACACTGCATAAGAATGTTGGAGCTCAGCACACAGCCTGGCGCTGTAGGACGAAGAACCGTACTATTTGTCGACTGGAATCGCTCTTCCCGCGCCTTCAAATAGTCCATCTCGTCCACAATTTCTTTAACAACTCCCTCGAGTTTCCGCATCTCGGTTTCAAGACCCGAGAGCGATTCTTGGTTGGCGATGGCACTGTCGCTAGAATGAGGGGGCTAGTCACGTAGACGGCTCACAGTAACACGCACTTGTAGTCCACAGCGTCCGCACCAATGTCAATATCGAGATCTAACACTCTGGAACGCGGCTTCGCCTCCACGGGCCCACCTAAGCACCAGCAATGCGCGTGTCAATGGGGCCTGGTCAGAGAAAGGGTGCATGAACACACCCTGCTTTCCAGGATCCAGGTAGTTCCGGAAGCACACACCCACGTCCTCTTCGGAATGTGCGGTAATGGCGAACCTCTTCTCTCCGCTGATGTTTTTCTTGTTCAAGTACACGTTCCGCTGCGGGCCGGAGTCGAGAATCTCAATGTCTACCCGCTGGTGTTCTCCCGGACCGACGTTCGCTGTGACTACGACGAGCGCGCCTGGATGTGCGGCGTTCCAAATGCATTTCGGCGCTGGGAAGCGAGCAGCTTGCAGTGCGAACTTGATGGCGTGTGCTGGCTGACAGAACAGTAGGAAAGTGGTGACCAGCGCGACGAAGGATAGCCTTGAGTTACACAAGACAGTGGTCATGATGGTAGCATATGAGGAGTATAGGCAAGACTGGTGGCCGTGCGAACTTGAAGGCCCGTGAGTGTGTGGACGTGGACGCGCCAGACGCGTGACTGGCAACTTGCGCCGTGGCGGTGTGGCGGACTTGTGGCGGATGGTGACGTGCTCTTTCTAGACAACCACTGGCATCCTCAATTGGTCGTTGCCCTAACAAGTTGTTCATGACTTTGGGCACCGGAAGACTGAATACTCTACGTCGATGTTACCGATTCCGATGACACACGGGCCTTAATAGTCTCAAATTTGCATGCCAGGATTGCCGCAGACGGGCTTGGGTGCACGAGTTTCAACCACCCGCATTGTTCTTGGCTCATACTGCAGACAGCTTGTATTCGTGTTTGGCTCCGAACCCAATACTGATACAGTTCGCTCAAACACAAAAGACGGAAATACAACAGCGAGGTGCGTTGATGTATGCAGGGTATGCATGCTTTACACGGCTTTGCAGCCTACATTAGAGATTTCCCTACCCCTGTAGACCGGCTGCGGAAAACGTGGAGAAGAAGCTGTCAGGGCCAAGATCGCACCTGCACAAAGCGCTGGCTATGGTATTTATATCAGCACTGCAGGTGCGGCCAGGCTTGAGTAGACAGATCAGCCTCCTCGGTCGGCGCACCCGCGGGTGAGTTTTAATATGACACTAGTTGGGAGTGATATTCACATGAAAGTCTCACAATGAGATATGTTCGCTATGCAAGGGGTCTCCAGCAAAGGCAAAGGCCTGATAGCTACCAGACCGATCGTTGCCGGAGAACTCATATTGACCGAGGCTCCCCTGTTTACCCTCTCTCGTGGAAGCAACAATGCTGACGTCGTGGCGGCATTGAGAGAGACGAAAGAGAGGGAACAG
The DNA here is from genome assembly GCA_964035675.1 of Fomitopsis pulvina. Taxonomy (NCBI): domain Eukaryota; kingdom Fungi; phylum Basidiomycota; class Agaricomycetes; order Polyporales; family Fomitopsidaceae; genus Fomitopsis; species Fomitopsis pulvina. The sequence continues at coordinate 1,170,057 of OZ037967.1, read as the reverse complement.
CGGAGTTTCTTCTCTCTTACCAACTGCCATCGACTTCCCATCCTTCCACCGCTTGATATCTTCAAGACGAATGTCTTGCCTTGCGGCGAGAACAGCGTAGAGGCGGGCACATATGCAGACCGCGGCGGCCTCTTTATAACGGGATCAAGATTCAATTCGTCATGCTTGCCCAACGTCCATAACTTCTGGGACGAGGGCTTGCAGAAAATCAGCTTTCGTGCTGTGAGGGATATTCTGCCTGGAGAGGAGCTGTGCATCTGCTATGTCGGCCTGTACTCCAAGTGCCAGGACAGGCAAACCAAATTGAAAAGCGTATTTGGTTCTAAATGCACCTGCCAGGCATGCACCTTGCCTGAAGAGGAGCAGAAGCGTAGCGACGAGCGTCGGACGACAGCGTCTCGCCTCTATCACGAAATTGCCGCATGCGGCAGTCAACCTACTCTAGGGCTGAGCAAGGTATCGTTCGTTCCTCTACCACCTCATCTTAGGGGACTTAAGTTGATTGCGCTTCCGCTTCTCAGGTAAAGTTGTTAATCCAGTTGCTTGAGGAGGAAGGCATCATGGCATACACCGGGGCCATTTACTATTATGATGGCTTTCAGTTCTGTGCTAGTATGTTGTCTGTCATTGAGCGAGCTTGATCATTCACAATGCACTCAGGCTCTTCCGACGTTACAAATGCCAAGGCATGGGTCGCGAAAGCATTGGAAGCAGAATGTCGGGTGCGAGGTGACAGTACGCCATCTGCCAATAAATATGTGCGATATCTGAGGAATCCGAGAAAACATCCTGCGTTTGGGCTTTGTCCAAAGCAGATACTATCTGGCCCAGATGACTGATCGTGTGGGTGTTGTCATATCTGTATCATCCAATTGATGGACTTGCTCGTGAGGCTGGGTAAGTGTCCGGGTGTCGAATCCGACATTGTAATCTACGCGGTGTCGCGCTACTACCACTCGCGCAGAGAGCCATCGTCTCCTGTCCATACTGCGTTGACCCACGGTTTGCCGCTGCTGTAGTGTGCTGCATACCGGCGTACCAAGTCCTCGTTGATCTCAACACCCAAGCCCGGCCCTATCATTATTGAAGTCAACAAGCGACATCGGAATTCAAAGAGGGTACCTGCCTTGGAGCGCCTCGACATAGCCGTCCTTTATAGCGAAGACGGATGGGTCCATTAGATAGGTCAGGAGGTCTGCGCCTTCGTTGTAATGCATCTGACACGAGTGCTGATTAGTCTGCACAGCTAGCCATGACAAGCGCCAGCCTACCTGGAGACTAAGCTCCTGGATGAAGACTGGCAGTGCGAGAATACATTTATTAAGGCCGACGCTACCATAATTAGTGCTTACAGTTCGGCGCGGAAATATCGACTTGCATGCAAGCCGCCAGTGCTATGGGGCCCAGTGGGCAATGTGGGGCGAGTGCAACGTCGTAGGTTTCTGTTAGCGAAGCTATCCGATGCAGCTCGCTAATTCCACCGCAGTGCGCGACCTGCGTACCAGTCTCAACGCAACGTCAGAAACACAAGGACAAAGAAGCACGCACGTCCGGCTGCGCGATGTCAACTGCACGGGCCTCCAAGTAGGGCCGGAAATCGTGACGCCCATACAGTCGTTCGCCTAGTGCAATCGGAGTCGACACCTGCTTAGCAAGGTCTGCTATTTCCAGTGGTTGAGTTGGTAGAAGAGGTTCTGCCAAGCAGGGTCAGCCAAACGAGCCGAGGATGGGGTTTGGGTTCTCAGTATGCACCCTCGATGAACAGGGGGCTGAGAGGCTCTAGTAGCCGAGCAAGTTGCTTCGCCATGCCCTTATGGACACGGCCATGGAAGTCGACGCCCACGTCGAGGCCTACAGATCTCACGTCGCTGACTCGGGCAACGGTTTCTTGGAGCTGTACCGGTGAGTCTATCCATCCGATGGCCTCTGTTGTGGTCTGCTTAGTACGGAAGCACGACATGGTAGGGGTCGTGTGTGCTGACCTGTACCGTTCATCTTAACAGCTGTGAAGCCTTGCTCTTTGCGAATTTTGGCTCCTGCGATGACATCGCTCGGCTTATCGCCCCCGATCCAGCCGTACACCTTCAGACGGTCCCGCACCTTGCCTCCCAGTAACTGCCAGACTGGCACGCCGAGCCTCTTGCCTTTGATGTCCCACAGTGCTATGTCGAGACCCGACGCAGCCGACTATGAGATCCGTCAAGTGGGGACCGCACTGCCTTGTAACCATGAATGACGATACCATCAAGACCGGCCCTCCCCTGTAGAATCTTGCACGGTAACAATGCTGCCAGATATCCTGGATCCTGTCTGCATCCCAACCTATGAACCTCCTGATGAGGTCCTGGTATGCTCCTTCGATGGCTTCTGTATGCCCCTCCAGGGTTCCCTCTCCCCAACCCACTGTGCCATCCTGCGTTTCGACACGTGTGAAGAGCCAGCGCGGTGGTACACGAAGTATCTTCCGTTGCCACGGAGCACGTTCAGCAATAAACTGTGTCATCTTGCTGGCAACTTACCTCAATCCTGATGATCGTAGTAGCCATGGGCGATAGCTGGATCGAACTGATGTTGACGGCTTGTTGCTATATATGATATATACATGCGTGACCGCTAAGATCGTATCGAATAAAGTTCAATGAACAGTCAGTTGCATGCCCATCCCTCAGTGCGGCCCGGCCACTGCTTCAATTTCCCAGGGCCATGTCCCGCATGGACACCCTTATCAACTTCATGGCATTGGGACGAGGGAGCTACGCTGGACAGTTCGCACAGTGCACTGCTGCGACTGAAGTAATTCAGGGCGAGACAAACGGGTGCTGCGATTGTGGCATTGTCACGATTCAGATTTCGACTTCCCATACACACCGAGTTGAGCAGGGTCATCTAAATGAGCACACCTTCACTTGTAGGGAGCTCGAGTGCCTGTCGCATGTGACTGCGACCAGTGTGCTCGTGGGCACGTCTGAGCTGCACACGGAAGCGTCAATATCAGAGATGACCAGTATGAAAACGGAACGCTGGCCATGCTTCCCGGTTCACCAGACATCCCAGCAATTTGCGATGCAACCATGACACCTGTATAGGCACGCGGAAGAGCCGTGCATTAGATCATTGCATAAAAAATAGCATAGAGGGAAGAAAGGAGAACATGCGATGTAAAAGGTCTCTTGGCAGAAGCGGATCCACAAAGACGAAACCGTGACACTGATCTCGATGTGGGACATGTAAGCCGAAGACTAGTTTTGCGAAATTATTGAAGCATACGCATGCACCGTGCGTTGCCGCGATCACCAAATCAGTTTCCTCCGGCGAGGTTCGCGCTGCCCTTCCTCGTCCTCACTACTTTGTTGCGTAACGCTCGTTCCTTAAGCTCACTTTCTTTTCTTTCCAGTTCAGCTTGGTCAGGCATAGGCTAGAGCAGTAATCAGCATCGAGCCGCAAAATCGGGAAGTGGAACATGCCTGATCCTCTGACTCGTCTCGTTTGCTCTTCCTTTTCTCAGCAGCCGCCTGGCCCTTGATTTTCAGTTCCCCAGGGTTTTCCCCGTCGTTGATCTTCACCGGCGGATCCGCATCCATTCGATTGCCCCTCTCCCTAGCCGCACGCGCTTGTCGTGGTTCCGGACTTCTACTTCTACTGCTCATTGTCTTACTAGGACTACGGCTGGGACTTCGCCGCCGGTCGCGTCGTGGTAGTGACTTTGCTGGCGAGCGACTGAGACTACGCCTCCTCCACTTGGGATGCGGGGTGCGCGATCGGCTCACACTTTTGCTCGGGCTTCTGCGCCTCCCATACTCCCCACGATGCGGAGGGCTCCCCAAGCGTGGGAGCGGAGACAGTCGTCGTCTTCGCACAGGAGGACTACGCGAATCTCTTTCCCGTATGCGTCGGTCACGATACCGATCCCGCGGAGGTGTGTACGACGGAGAACGTGGGCGGCGACGTGGAAGACGCGGGCTGCGGGACAAAGAGCGGCGGAAAGGCGAGCGGGACCTCCGGCGGGGCGGAGTACGAGAGTGAGAGCGTCCGCGGGGAGGTGAGCGGAGACGTCGTGGAGGCGGTGATCGTGATCGTGACCGTGAGCTGCGTGCGCTTGGTGGTGTACGTGATGGGGATCGTCGGCGACGCGGAGGAGAGCGGGGTGGAGGTGGAGGTGATATAGAACGCCGGCGACCACCACGCTACAGTCAGGCATCAGCGTCAGCGAGTATAGTGGAAGTGAGGAGAAAAAAAACTGACTCCCCCGCCTCGTCCACCCCAACCGCTGTCGCGCGGCCTGCCACCACGATCCTCGTCGTAACCTCCCCTTCCACCTCGTCCTCTGCCCCGACCCCGTCCTCTGCCGTTGGAACGTGCCTCTCTCTCACTATCACGAATCTCCTCTAGGCGTGCACGTCTATCCCTCTCCTCCAACGCACGGGTGTCCCCCATCCTGGCTTGTCGCATCTCCGCTTTCTTCTCCTCCACGAATGTCTGGGGTACACCGGCCGGCGATTCTTGCGCTTCGAGCAGAAGTTTCCATAGGGCACTCATGAATTCTGGGGTTTTGTTAGTGAGGAATCCAGTCAGGTTGATCTGCATCTTCCTGGCATCCGGGGTCTGGGTGTTGTGTGCATTCCAGTGAGCCGAGTACGCACACAGCAAGCCATCTGGGACGCACCGGTTGTGTGTCATCCTCCAGAAGGCCCATCGCGTACTCGACCACTACCTCGTCCTCAAAGCCAACGAGTTCGACAATCTCCTTGACTACCCATGGTCGTATGACAGACAGGTTCACCTTGCGCATATCCACCTAATCGTGCCACGCAAAGCTCATTGTCGGTACTAAAAGCTTATAGTAATGCCACAACGATACCTTTTTCTCAAACTCGGGAGGAAACTTCATTGTCTTGAGCAATTTCAGCTCCTTGTCCGAGAACCTGCGGTCTTGGTCCGCAGACGTTCCTTTGAAGAACCCTAGATAGCATAACCTCTTCTACAATCTATCATTGAGGAGTTCATAGTATCACTGACCCGCGTCTGCCATTGTTGTTTAGGTCCGCGAGTTTTGAAGCGACGAGGATGATGGAGAGCTGAAGCGTAGACGACTCGAGATTACCATTTTCTGAGTATAAGCTCTTGAAAGGGAAGTGTATCGGGCCGGCATCTCGGCCACACTTCCCATCTCATCCCATGCATAGCTCCCCAGCCTCTGCATCTTTTTGCATGAGGCTTATGTACATCACTGCAAGGCCTGATTTTCCACCTAGGATATACAATGTACTGGCACTCCTTTTCACAGCAGAGTACATCTGAGCCACTGAGGTCAATCAGCTAGGTTGTGAGCAAATGTGTGAATGTAGGAAGTTGCTTGATGATAATGCCCATTGTATTTGATTTGAGGTAATATGGATGTAGTCTGAATTTCCTCGAATAAAAGTTCTGAAGGTCGCCAGGTGGCGCGAAGGCACTCCTTTTCAGAGTGACAAGTGTGTTACCATTACGTGACACCCGTACCCAAAGAGGAAACAAACGGCCATCACGTTAGTTTGGTCAAGCTTCATTGGTACATGCTGAATGCACTGAAGGACCGAAAACATTTGACATGCTCATACAAAGCTCTAAAACACATTGCAATAAAGGATGCACCTTTACAACTGGTTGCAGGAGCATTGTCAGGAGGCACAGGACCTTGGGCAATTCCCATATATGACCTATCCCTATGTGGACATAAGTGACCGCCAAAACCCGCCAGTGTCTGATCCTCATGCGGCCATAACCTGCCCTATCGGGCACGAGGTCCCATCCAAGTGTGGCCATAGGGGCCCTCATGTCTCAACTATTCTAGAAACAGAGATTCTAGTTCGTCGCCAGTCGAGGATACAGACGCGAGTGAGAATGAATGCTATACATTTGTCTGTGCACGAGTCAAACGGTAAGGTACAAGGATGGGAAGACTGCGATCTATATACTGATCGGAGTCTGAATATACTGTACCGATACTGTCCTACGATCACATACATGATATTCTAACACACCCACTCGAGCGTAGGGCAGTTAGGAACATACACCCCCTCAATCAGTATCCTAACTCGCACCAGCTGTCGTCGTGTAGACTGACATATGTAGAGTCGAGTGGACTGATGTGTGAATCGAGTGCAGTCTCCATATGGCATTGTCGTGAGGACTTGAAGAGAAAATGGATAAATGAATGAATGGGCGCGCCTGTAGCATCGCCAATGAATATTGGTGGCTCCGCCTCTATACGGCGTGCCGATGGGTGTGCCTCACGGCGGGGATGGTTCATTGCCTGCGCCAAATCTGGCTGCAGCCACAGTAATGGCGTCGTCTTCTGCGCTGCCTGGCGGATTACGGCGGTCCTCGTGTGCTTCATCGGCCATGCTGACTCGCTTCGCCCAAGGCGCGCTTGAGTTGCGACCCATCCCTGCCCCGTTTCCCGGCTCGCACCTGATCCAACCTGTCGCGTACCATGTGACCACCGCGACGCGTCGCGTCACACTTAGTGCGCAGTTTTGAGGGTTATACAATAAGCGGTTTCTGGCATGAAGGGCAAAATGCTGCACACTACTATCGTGGCTGTCTTCGGATAGAATGTAGTGTGGGGGAAAGCTGGAGTATCGAGGATGGCGTGCGAGGTAGCCTTCAGTACGATTCCTCAGATAGCTCGTCACACGAATGCATGGAAGCGTGATACCCGGAGTAGTGATAGTGGACGAGCGAAACTACTCAGTAAACATCAGGAAAATGCTACATGTACTGGATCCGCAACGACTGGAGGTATTACCCATACATGACCTGATTAGTAACCTGCTGCCTGTTATTCTCCTATTCATAAGGCATACATGCATCACATTTCTATCACAAGCCAGCCGATTGTCCCGTGCAGAAGGAGCATCCAATTATTGAGGGAACACATCAGCCTGACACAAATGTATCATCAGTAAAAGTGGATTTCTCCTGACAGGTGCCTGTCAGTAATTTCAGTGGTATTCAGTAGCTCTCAGGAAGCTTCAGCATGTCAGTCATCAGCACCTCAGATTTTAGGTTTGGTTGTTCGTCAGAGACTTCTCCTCAGCTTATGACAGTGTTTCAGCATAGTCCAGATCACTCAGCCATCAGGAAATCATGTATCATATCAGTCTTAGTAGGCATACAAGATGGTATGAGAATAGAACAGGTAGTGTATATATGCAGCGCTGAGCCATCTGTCAGTAGTTTCAGGTCATCAGCAAATCCCACTTTTCCTGATGATCATAAATGACACTAAGGTTCGTCCAACACCTTCTCCTTCCACGGAATGTCCGCCACGCCGATGTACAACGGCCGAGGCACCACAATCTGAGTCCTCTCCGCGTTTTTCCCTTTTTCGATGCCATTGCTGGTAGTTGGTAACGGCATGGCAATCGCCACCACTACTCGCAGACGCCCACCATCCTGTGGTTGACCCGACCCCTTCTCCCAACCCCAGCCGCTGGGCGACGTCGACCGCGAGAAAGCCGCTTGTGCACTGACAGGACGGCTTGGGAGCGGAGTCTCTGTAGGACTGCCCGCGTGCAACGACGCGCTGGCAGTGATGGCCCGTTCGACGTCGTAAATATTCCGTGATATATACTTCACCGACAGAGGCTATACAGCATACGGTCATGAGTGTGAGACCGGTCGGTGGCAGCCCAACGAAGCAGACACACCTTTAAGTCGCCCCATGCTGCTGCCGCGGGCCTGAGAACATCAGGAGACTCCAGCCGCACCTCGTACAGCTGCGGCTTTTCTCCTGCGCTTGCGATAGGCAAGAGCGTCCCCGCAGCCGCTGTACGCCTAGTACGACGGCAAAACTTCCACGCCAATAATGTGATGGCGCACGCGAAGAGGACAAGCAAGATTGTGACGCAGACAGGGATGACCACCGTGGTGTCAACGTTGCTCGAGCCGTGGCTCGTGTGCGGCGTACTGGCAGGATTGGGGCGACCTGAACCCGAGGAGCTGCCGCCCACGGCGCCGGGTTCCACTTGACCTTGGGATACCCCTCTCGCGAGCATGAAACGGTGTGGAGGCTCGCTCGAGTACTAGGAAAATGCGATGCGAGTCAGGGCATGCGCGCGAAGTACGTCACGCCACACACCTAAGTATCGGTAGGATCCCGGTGGCAGGAATGGCAAGGGGACGAGTCAATCAGCGGCAGGTCTGTTTTTTTGTCTTCCTTGTAGTCGCGAGAAACAGCTTGTTCATTGCCGAGAGAAATTGGCAGGCGAGCTGGGATGGGGGCCAGCGGGGAAAAAATGACGCTGCCGACTAGTGTAATTGGGTTATGAGCAAGGGCTCTCGCCTTGCGGGTCGACTGATCCGCAGGGTTGCGGGCTTGGAAGAGGGCCGACTGGGGGGTGCTGCATATATAAAGAACATGGAGACTAGGCAAGTGAATGTCAGACGCAAAGCGATCCCCCAATGACTGTGTAGATCGAGTCAGAGATGGGCTACGCCTGCGTCTGACGTGTGTCGCTTTGCTGTGCACTGACTCATCTGCTGAGTTCCGGAGGTGCTCGCGACACCGGAACCGCGACCAGACAGCCGCTGACGAGGACGGTTCGCGTCAATGGGTTTGGCACACTCGAGTTTGTGAGCGTCGACATATTGTGCGCACACAGGTTGTTGGATTGAGTCTCTCACTCTTACTGCTGTGTTCAACAGATGTCCAGTGATGAAATGCTCGTGATGCACCAGGACCCGAAGGGCTGATATGAATCTGATCTCCAAATCAGCCATCTGCGGCATCTTACTAAGTATTAGGCCATGAGCTGGACCATGAATGCATAATCGGTGGCCGCTGCGGTGCCCAGGCCACGTATAGGAGCTTAAACGCGACGCGCTTGCGCGTTTACATTGTCTGCCTAAGCTAGGCAGATCCACTACTGCTGTTTCCGAAAACCTTGTCCTCGAGTGTCCGAGCGTGTGATTTAAATAAAATAAATTCTAAAAATCGAGAAAATCGAGAAAAGGCTTTGACAGACAAAGAATGTGAGGCTGTACTGGTGGATCTTACTCCTGGGGAGCCTTGCATATCCATGGAGGCCACTGAGGGTGACAAAGATGCTCCAGATGCTCTGGATGGGCAGCTTGATGGTCAGAAGCAGCCCACATGTCAGTCTAGTCATGTCAAGAAGCCCAGTACCAACAAACCCACCAAGAAGGTCAAGGACAACACTGCTGATGGTGTAGGCACTATGAGTTTGCCATCTAGTGCGAACACTGTCAGATTCTGTGCATCCAAGGCCTCTGACAGATGTGTGCCGGCAGAGACACTGCTTCCCAAGCTCAAGCTTCATGTACTGTATTTACCTCCGAGATATGTAGATGGTTTGCCTCATGCACCAACCCTATGGCTATTGTGTTGGCTTCCGCACTGGCTGAGGACATAGTGGAGTCCGATTCACAACCAGAAAAGCGGGAGCAAGATAACTACAACATACATCGGGAAAAACGCCCCGGGCTAATTATTGCTAATTACGCTAATTCAGCGATGAAAACGCATAAGATAGCTAATTTCAAACTCACGATGGTCTAATCTACTCAGTGTCATATAATGGTGCTAATTGTCACAAAGTCGGACTACTTATGTACTAAGCAGACGTTAGGCTTCTTATCATGCACTTAGCTCAAATGCTCTCTGTCTCTACATGAGCTAGACTGTTGCTGCCTTATTGTAAAGTTATGTTAGTCCCAGCGACTCTCAGTACATTAATCACTTCGGTGCCTACTGCACTCCTTTTAACTATCTAAGCTTGCTATCCAAGGTCGCAGCAAGCTTAGTCCGTGTCACAATCACATGATATCCCCAAGTCTTCGACGTCATCATTGGTGCACATTCAAGTTGTCTCTTGTCTTCTACCACCATGATCTCCCTCACGATGGCGACTACCAGTTGAGACTATGTAAGACGTGGGGTGGGCATGAGACATTTAGGTGCGAGGTGTGAGATCTTAAGGGCACGGGATGTGTAACTGGGTGTGGATGCAAGTAACAGGGCACAGATGCGAGGTGCATAACTGGGTGCAGATAACTATCTTTTTCATCCTGGATACATGTACTGATCATTTTGTCGCCGTATGTATGCAAGGGCATCAAGATCGCTACAATGGTGCTTGGTGGCTCATGCATGCTCTTGACCTCGACAGAATGGCAGATACTGTATCGGGCCGGGATCTTGGCCACCCTCCCTACTCGGCCATCCAGTGCAGAGCTCCCCAGCATCTGTGCCTTTTTGCATGAGGCTTGTGCCGTCATGTACCCCTCAATTGTCTCTATTGACTGGTGTACTTACTGTGGGATTGGGACAAACACTTCGCCTGTTATACTCCACTGACTGAGTAGGCTAACCCGGCCGAGATCCCGGCCGAACACAGTACTACATAACTACGCATTTTTGTAACCAATCCCGACTATAATGGTGAACTCAGGCGTGTCTATTCGGTCTAATGGAACTAATTATTGCCGAACTGTGAAACTTAGGCTAATCAGCTATTCAGTCTAATTATTGAAACTTAGTGCTATTTAGTGCTAATTATCACTAAGTAGCTCGGGACGTTTTTCCCGATGTATGACCGCCCGGCCAAGTCGACGTCTTGAATGCACACAACTGCGACTGTCTCTGCAGACTCTCCTCAAGTTGGCTCACAAGTTGATGACAATTAGTCAGCTATACCGCAGTATAGAGCGATGGCCATGTATCTGCGCGAGGTTCCGAGTATCTGCATCAACACTGACCTCATCTCCGAAAACTAATTGCTCAGGGGCATAGTCCAAGAGCTCAACCCTCCAAGCCCTGAATTGATCCTCATCACATTCAGCAGCTGGTTTCAGCATCACCTTGTGAGAGAGACCCATCCAGATGACTGCTCTGTGCAAGGCTCCGAGGCTGACATGCAAGTCATGCACTATAGCGAGGTAATCCTTGACCTCGTCGAAGAAAGCATCAGGCCGGAAATGATAGAATTCGCGCACCGCATCCTGAATCTCGGGCAGAAAACCACGGCGACATGCAGCCAGGAGATTGGGCCGACAAACTTCCGTAAGTGTTGTAGTTGATGTCCCAGCGACGGATGCTCTTCGGGTGGACACCCATTGCTCTAGCTGCCTGCTCCATGCTGTAGCCTTTGTGCAGGAGGCGTAGAGCACGTTGTTTGATCCTAGGGTCGTGGTGGACATATATCAGTGTATACTAGAGTAATGTGCAGAGTATACAGGTCGTGCCCACCGCCTTTCTTGCTTTCTCGCCTTTTCTCGCTTTTATTCGATTTATTCGATTAATTTTATTTAAATCACACACTTGGACACTCGCGGACAAGGTTTTTGGAAACAGCAGTATACAACCTTTGCGAGAGGGGGGAAGCGGTTACATACGAACTCCAACGTTACATGACACGATCCATTACTTCGCAATCCAACGATGCTAATGCGCTTGACATCACTTGAAAGCGGTGAGCAGACTTTTGGTCATACTGATCTTAGTAGGCTTGTTCGCAGGCCATTGTCAGGGCGAAACCGCGCCACGGGGCCAACATTTGGTTCAGCATGCGCAGTACTTGACAGAATCATAGCTAGAGCCAATGCTGCCCACGAATAATTTGAGTCCATATGAGTCGTTCACGCAAGGAGAGTTCGAGAGCTGACTCAGTCCGCAGGCCGCAAGAATAGTAGTGGTCTTTAGCAATTAAGCAACAGAGACTAATTATAACTTATGTACTATCACATAACTTCATAACTTGATTGACCACATAAGAATGTGGCGCAGCCATACACATCCGGTGACGTGTGACAAAACGCGTTCCGTGACGAGTCGCGTCAAGTCCTGGCTGGTGTTGATCCCTTCTTCGCCTTCCCTAACTCCTCCGTAGCTCGACAATGCCTGCCCGAGAGGAGGAGCCTGTATCTCCTGAGATCATGCTTGCCTTCTACAGGCGGCTTTATCCGTACAAGTCGGTCTACGGCTGGCTCAACCACGAGCACGCACCGACGAGGCGTTTCACGCATCGCGAATGGGCCTTCACGCTCCCACCAGACACCTATGTTCGGTATCAATCCTTCTCTGATGCAGACGAGCTCAAAAAACAAGTGTGCCAGTTGAACCCGACGCGTTTCGAGATTGGACCGGTCTACAGCGCAAAGGTAGACCTATTCCACTTCACTCGCGGCCTCCACTGACCCGACACGCGTAGCCCCGCGATCGGAAGACCGTCCGAGCTGCAAACTTCACCCCACAATTGCGCGAGCTCGTGTTCGATATCGATATGACCGACTACGACAGCATCCGCACCTGTTGTTCCGGTGCTGACGTCTGCAAGCGTTGCTGGATCTTCATCGCCGCTGCCGTGCGTGTCCTGGACAGAGCCATCCGTGATCAATTCGGTTACAAGTACCTGCTTTGGGTCTACTCTGGGCGGCGCGGCATCCACTTGTGGATTTCGGACCAGGAAGCGATGGAGCTGACGGACGACCAGCGGAGGGCGCTGGTTGGCTGGCTTACGGTCATCCAGGGTGGGAAGGAGATGCATAAGAAGGTGAACGTGCGGCATGGAATGAAGCCATTGCCGCCCAGCGTCCAGTGAGTATACCGAATGGTGGGGTGTGGCCTCGGCCTGACCAGCACATAGGATGGCGCTCGATCCGCTGGCTATAGTGTTCAGCGAGCTGATTCTAGAAGACCAAGACTGCTTCGCGTCGGAGGAAGGCTGGGAAGCGCTCCTTCACCTCATTCCGGACCCTGTAGTAGTGAAGCGACTGCGAGCCAGGTGGGAAGCAGAGCCGGGTCGTTCCTCGGAGGACAAATGGGATGACTTCAAAAAGGAAGTCAAACGAGTGGAGAAAGGGCAGGTAGGCTCAGCTCCCAGTGCGTGCGTTCGATACACCTGCTAAAAATTACCACAGGAGAGACTGAAAGCCGCGATGGAAGACATCATCCTACAATATACGTACCCCCGCCTGGACGCCGAAGTCTCGAAACACCGGAACCACTTGCTCAAGGCACCCTTCTGCGTTCACCCGAAGACTGGCAGAGTGTGCGTCCCCGTGGATCCCGCCGCAATAGACAACTTCAGGCCAGAGCGCGTCCCGACCGTGGCCCAGCTGCTCAGAGAACTGGATGAGCTTGGTGCGAGCGGGGCGGATGTCACAGAACACCACTCCGGTAGGCTGAGCGTTGTTGATCAATCGAGCGTACAATGATCTAGTGCGAGTAGATTGGCAGAAGACGTCACTGAAGCCCTTCGTGGACATGATGGATCGGCATGTCGCTGCGCTGATGGAGGAGGTCCGACGGACGAAACGTGAAGCTGCGCATGGTAAGCTGTCTGCGGCTGCCCCCTAGCTCTACATCCTGACATATCATCATACCCAGATCGATCATGGTAGGAATCTGTAGGTCACGTATGCAATACTATTGATTTGCTATGGTGTGTGATATGCTGTGTATCGTAAAGTGACGGCTACCAAGAGCCTGTTTTATACAAAGTGAAGGTTGGATTGGATTCAATTAGGGTTCAGGGACAACTTATGTACTAATCAACTCAATCCAGTCTATGTAAACCTGCCATCCACGTACAGAATAATTAGCAACTGCTACGCACAAGTGACACTGAGTATTCACGTCGGCAATAGGCCAACGATGATCTCTCACAGGTTGTTCCAGTTAATTACTCACCGAAATGGCAAAGCACTAAAAGACACTTGGAAAAGCCCTAATCCACCGTTTCCTCCCTTATCGAGCCCAGCCGCGAAGTGTCGGTGACCGTCTTCTTCCTAGTAAGCACTTCGATGAGAGCGCTTCTCAGGTCAGCCTATCGAACTGTCCGAAGACCTTCTCCACACTCTCCGAGACTCTTCCTCTTCTAGTTCCCGTAATTTCTTGAGCAGCACAAAATTGTCCTCAGTCTTTTCATCGTACGTCCAGGTACCCTGCCGAAGAACAGCAAAGAACAAGCCAAGAATGATGTTGTGGTTCTCGAGGACGGCCCGTGGCTTGGCCACCGGTATCTCCAGTGCCGCAGCCTGCCGCATCTTCCAGGCCCTTGCTGCATCCCCAAGCATCAGGGTAGGCTTTGGAGGTGGTTTTGCTCTGGGTGGTGCCATGGCCGCCTGCGTCGCATAGATACGCGCTGTCTCATGATGAGTAGAACTTGAAGGAAGCTGCGACTCGAACGGTTCCAACGATGCATAGTGCTCCTTGTACAGCTTCGCAAGCTCAGTTAGGAGTCGGTGGAGACCACCCGTTTTCTTGACGGCAGAACCACCTTCGAGGGTGCACGGAATGACACCCTGTCGCATGTCCAAGAGCTTTGTCTGGCTACCTCTAGACACCCCATCCGCTCTTGTGCAAGAGAAGTCGTACAGTCCCGAAACATGGTTGTCGAGTGGGAACAGATCCGTGTAGCCTGTCCGGTGGAATCGCAGACACATCCAATGCAGGACATGGATGAACGACTCCAGATCGTGCCACACTGCATGCCGAAAGCGGCCCGGGTGGGCGACCAACACGGCGGACATGAACTGCCATGTACCCTGTACCAAAGTCAGTCACTAGATGTGCATAGGTCGCGAACACATACCGATCGGGCTTTCCGTACGGCCTCATCTTCCAACTCCTCCACGTACTTGCAGAAAGCCCAGTCAACCAAGAGGGACCTCCAGCGAAACTCCCCCTTCTCGTTGTAATACTGGTATATCAGGATGCTGTTCTCGCTTATGTCCCGATGTAAGACACCGGCTTCCCACGCTTGTTGGTGCGCTAGCGACGAATGCAATGAGCCTAGACAAACATGTGGAGCAGAAGATCAACTAACCAAACATGCAGCAATACAGGGCTTGAACGAGCTGGAGAGAATTTGCGTAGTTCTCGAGCGGCTCGCCAATCTCCTCGACGAGGAGACGGTACAGTATAAGTCTCGACGGGGAGTGAGTCATGAACTCCTGCGACCGCGTGCAAAACGCGCTGTTGGCCCCGATGCGAACGTCGCCGGCAGCCATGAGCGTCGGAATATACTTCACTTTATTACGGTGCAAGCGCAGATACACCTCCCCCTCGGGATGCGAGGTCGGCACGTCCACGCGCCAACATTCCTTGCATAGAACCAGCCGCTCCCCTGCAACGTCGTATGCCAAGTAGCGTTTGGTTCCTCGCCCTGTGACCGAGTCACTCTTGAAGTGTGGCATCCCAACGAGGAGCTCGCGCATCTTCTCCCCTGACGGCTTGGTCCTATCACGTGTCGACGGATCGCTCGCATCCGACCCAGGCTGCAGATCAGCCGCAGAGATCATGTCGTCCTCCGGGATCAGGATCTTGTATATCGGCCAACCCGATTCCAAGGTTTTCTCAAAAGATTTCTTTTGCCAGTCCGAGCTAAACTTCGAAAACGCACGTAGCCGCTTGACGTCCTCCTTGCTCGCAAATGCGACGGTAGGATCTTGGCCCCGCTGCTCGTCAGTCATGTGAGCGAACCGATAGAGGAAGTTGTGAAGGATCCGCGGCTTCTCTAATAGACTGAACGGCTTGGATACTATGAGGCCAGCACGATCCCATCGGAGCAGCCAAGCGTGCTCACGACAGACAAAGATGCTGAAAACGAAGAGTCGAGATCCCCTACCCAACACCTTGGACGTGTACTCGGTCAACTGTCCCATTGTCTCCGCACCACCATTTTCTTTCAGACGCAGCAACATAGGCGAAGCATTGTTGCTCGACCCTGCCGTCGCAGGAGGCGTCGAAGTTGCACGTGATGGATTGCGTGCCGGTTCATAGGGAGCAGATGCTGTGGAGGAAGGCACGTCGGGAGTAGGGGATTGTTGCGCTGGTCCTGACTTGGCGGTCCTCTTCTTCACTGGCCGGGGCAACACGAACGGAGAGTCCGTCGGCTGGGTCTTTACTTCGATCACCAGCGACGCCTGATGCCACACAGTCCTAGCCTCCTTCTGCTCGCAACGTTCCCTGTCCTCAGTTTTCTTTTTCAGTGCCGACACTTCGATCGTGTACGCCTTGGCGGCGTCGTCGTTCATGGGGTAGACGATGATGTCGGGACATCGATCCGATCCCTCGTCGTGCTTGTCGGTAGGGTCTCCCCAGCGGTGCGTGTCCTTCGCCACAAATTTCTGCACGCCTGTCGAGCTGGGAACGTGACTGAAGATCGAGTTGGCCATTGCACACTGTTGGTAACGGTCGGTCAGTGTACCCAAGGCTAGCCGTACCATCCATCACTCGCCAATTCGTCATAAATTTGCGCCTCTACGCCATTGAAGTCGTTCTGGTTGAATCTCTTCACCGTAGGAAGGTCAGGGAGAGGGTCGGGCCCAGGAACAAATTCATGCATGAACGTCTCGATGTCTATCTGATAGACGCGTCCCTCCATCTCTAAAGCGTACTCCCTGCAAAGTCGGGCCAAATTCTCCGCTTTGTAAGTTGACACAGAGTTTGAGTGGGTGGTAGACGATTTCGCAATCACAGGCGTGGTCTGCAGGCCGGTATTGGAACCTTCGGACTAGTTGCCTGGAGTCAAGGACCTAGTGGTCTCTGAGGATCGCTGGACTTCGACCTTGGACTGCTGCGTGCCTCACTCAGCAGCGTCGCTGGAGGGGGAGATATGTCGTCTTTAGAATGTGGGGCCGGACTCAATTGGCCGCCTACGCGTCTGCGTTGGCTTCGTCAGACCCGAGGTCTTCAAGCTCGAAATCGCTCTAATTTCCCTGGCTACTGCGATCGTACTTCGAGGGTTCAGGCTCGGGAACGGGCGAGTCGTCTAGACCGAGGTCGTTATGTGTACCAGAGAAATGTGAGCCAGGTGGATTGAGGATTCCAGATGCAGGTGTTGGAGAAGACGGTTGGAAGTCACTGCCACTGAAATTGTCATCAATGGACCAGGAAAGCGGTGGTATTATGCAAGTAGAGACGTACCGAAATCAGGTAAGACGAGGCGGCACTTATGTATGCTTCGGAGTACGGTCACGCGCCCTTGCGCTGAATTCAAACGTGGCCCGTTTCCCTGTTGGTTGGTGGAACAATGCAACTTCGTAGGTTGCCACTGGCAAATATGAACAAGTGTGGCCTCGTGCACGTGATGTTGTGGCTACGCCAGCATGGTCAAGCAACGCGTGACGCGTGAATTGGCTGGTCGCACACTAATAGTACTCGTCCATTAGCTTAGGCAACAGATTCCCCAGCAGACTGCTGCCCGCCAAATACGACCACGGACCGCCTGGTGTTGAACTGGACAGCCATCGAGCGAGCCTCCGCGGAACTTGCATCGGCGGCAGTCTCAATCACCCACCAGGTGCGAGTGTCCGCAGCTCCGTCTCTATCACCAAAATTCAACACTTCAGCACCAGCTATCGCACGCTTTTCGCCTGGCTTTCTCTTTGTCGCTCCGCTGCTTCCCGTCTTCCCGCGTCTCGTGTTCCTACCTTCTCTCTCCCCCTTCCTATGAGGAAGTGTGATGCCACCCTCGTGCGTGTCTGTTCAGCTGCAGGTCCCGATTGCCATGCGCGAGCCCGGGCTTTGAATTCGCGCGGGGTGAGTTCGACGTTACTTTGGGACGTTCGACGATGTCTGGTCAAGGCATTGACAGAGACTGCGAGGGTGCGCATCTTGTATCGTGATGGGTTCGTCAAGGTGTCGAGCCGTGAGGCCTTGAGGCCCAGAGGAACTCCATTGGACTTGTATGTGAGCGTGAGATCTGTCATCGCCGAAACGGACGTATGGCAGGACGGTCGAGCCACAGGCGCGTCTCACGCGGCGCGTGTTCAGACTTCCGAGGTGCGTCGTCTTCGCTCAACTGCGCACTGACACTCATGCATGTAAAGCTGTAGTGTTCTTATTTGTCGGATCGAGGCGGGCAGTCGCACACGGGACGATAGACACGTATCAGCTGGATCGTCGAGCACTTCATCAATTGGCGGGCGGCGATGTCTGGCTTCTTGGAGCGCTTTGTGAACGGGGTAGCATGGACCGGACGCGCTGACCCTTGCAAGGAGATCGCGGAGACATACCGGTCGCTGTGGCTGCGGTGTGCAAGGCGCTCCTCGTGCGAGTTGGGCCCACATCGATATACAACTTCAAAGGTCCGCATGGCACTTAGCTAGTCTGAGACACCTCCGCACGTCGAGCCGCAGATGCACATGAGTCGACGCGAAGCATAAGAGGCTTTATGTAAATCGTTCAGCGCTTGACAGTCTCACAGATCGCATTTTCAAGATGAACTGGCTTGACCTCGCGCACACCGTTTATCAGGCACGAAGTCCCGCATGTCTTTGAATGGACCTGATTAGAAGATATGTTGAATGAGTGAGTTCAGCTTCTGAACTGTGTTTGCGTCTAGAAGTTGACGTATGGCTGCAGTGTCAGGGTTTTTGTTCTCCTTTCTGGGTTAATATCTTCCATGACGACATCCATGACAATTTCTCTGTGACAGTGCGTTAGACTACTACTGGGATAACCTCAATGCATTACTTTTGCTGATTGTTGTGCATGTGCCTCTGCTGGTGGATCTTATATCAGTTCACTGTCGCTGACTCAGGCAAGGCACAAGGTGTCTAGACTGTAAGTAGCTGCTCCTTGATCCGCCCACCTTCGTCGTGGTGGCAATCTTGCTAATCGTAATGCCATCAGATGAATGCTGCATTGGCGACTACATGTACGTCACTGTTCTACCAGCTCTTTGCCCATGTTCAGGCTCACCTTATACTCACAAATTAACATTCGTGATGTGTTCACGAGCCTGGTGATACGCTCTAGAGAATGTCCATTCTTGGTCATGTATCTCTGTTCCAAGTTAGGCCGCTCTCGAACGGATCGGCGTGAGGCGCCCGCGACCTTCTAATTGGGCGCTACTGAGTCACGATGCTCGAAATCGGGAGAAGGGAAGTATGAGCGCTCTCAACGCTTGCGCGATGCGCCCCATCCACCACCTTGGGTCGAGTCATGCCCGTATGCATGAGACTGGCCCGTTGATCCTCATTTCCGTTCATGCACACTCTCACACCTGCAACGACTAACGAACTATGTCTACGACAGTATCGTCCAGCTCGTCGGCTACCTCCGCCGTTCAGACGAGCAGCGACCCAGATGCCCCCAGCGGGGAGATTCCGTTCAGCTTCCTGATGACCTTTATCGCTATCTTCCTCTTCTTTATTGCCTGTGGCTTTGGCACACGCCGTCTATCGACAGAGCTACGACGCACCGTCGGGTCTGCTGCCGCCGTGCGTGGGGTGTCGCAGCCGACGCCAAAATTATGGGATGTGGCGCCACGGAAAGCGTGCGAGCGAGCCTTGGCCGATTTTTGTCAATTATTGGTGAGCACTGGTGCGCGCTCCCTCTGACTGGCGATCGTTTACGGACGTTGACTGATACTGTAGCCCCTCTCCGTTTCTTATGTGCGTGAGGACAAGTCTGAAACGCCGTTTTTACCGCCGGTAACACAAGTTCAAGGACGGAGGAGAGAACAGTTGCCTCTCTACATGCGGATCTTGGGGTTTATTCCCTTCATATCGTTGTATCTCACCCTGCGCCAACTTCGGCGGGCCCGTGCCCAGGTCGCAGCTGCTTCCCAGCCAGGTTTCCAGCCAACGGTGGGGCATCCGCCTCCAGTACACGCCGTCAAGGTCGCTGTGCTTGTCACAATGCCTTCTCCTGACCGTCCCACCAGGCTGCGACCTTCATCCTCGATCAGTCTCACCAAAGACACAGCAGAGTACTCAGCACCCGTGTTATCGTGTCCCGCGAATGACTTTGAGATCGCAGACAGGCAGAGCTCAGGGAAAGAACGCACGAGCGAGGTGGCCGAGGAAGGTCGGACGGCCGGGGCGTCAGGGGTGTATGCTATAGGGGTGTTGCAGGTGCCATGGGACGCGGGCGAAGTGGGTCTCTCAGAGACGTGATATTGAGAGCTGTCGACGTACTGCTCGTGGGGCGGTTACACCACTGACCCATCCGTACACCAAATCCCCATGCCATCATTGATCTGCTCCAGCAATTCTAGCCATGTGACTCGGACGGACAAGAAAGTAAGTTAACTCTGAAAGTGCAGAACGGCCGCGAAAACAGTGGGTATCAGTGCTTCGATGATCGCGCAGTTGCAGTCTCCACAGAAGGTACGGGTCTCCTCTGTCAGAGCTCCTGACGTAGGTTTGACGAACGCTGACCTGAAGCTGTCCAGATTTCTGAATGTCCATTGTGGCTAGTGAGTTGCAAGACATGTATATACTAGCGCTCTCTCTTTCAGCGCAACCGCCAGGGTCTCACTCTTATAACTATTCTTTTTCGCCGTATGTCCTAAGGGGGGTTCATCACCGGAGATGAACTTACGGCATAGCGCCGATATGCGAAGTCCAGCAATTAGGGGGCTGTGGCCTGAGGAACGCTACCCGAGCGCAGACTGTCTTAAGGGTCCACCATCAATGGTGCGGAGGTTGTCCACCATCTGATGCGTGCGCGTCAGCGCGACCGTCTCTATTCTAAGTGCGTGGGATTATGTTGTTGGGCTCACTGGAGACAACCTGTACGTAGGCTGAGCCTCTGATTCCGAATATCATAGACGACTCTCCGGCGAAGAGAGAGAGAGACGTGGAAGATTCCTGCAGCGGTCCCTGGACCGTGAGAGTACGATCTCGTCACAAACAAATCATGGGTCCGCATAGGTCCATGATGGGGGATGACAGTCAACGCATCGCCCCGAAAGTCTGTTCGATCGGACCAGCGATGTGACGAAAGAGAGGTGTGAGTGCTGTCATAGGACCTGGATTTGGACTTCTCTCTGTTGATTGACCAACTTCGATCCCTCAGTCATGAAAAAGACCTCTTTCCCGGAGCCCAACCCTCAACGGACGACAGGGGTGAAGCATGCGACTACATAGTTTGATCATTCGATGCCATCGATGTTTGCGTCATGTCACGGATATAAACTGATTTGTTCCCCGAGATGCTGCTGTGTCCTCAAAGTATAGACGCGAACGGTTTTGATTGAAATCATTCATGCCTGGACACGACCGTCGAGACCAGCGGAGTCTGTTTCCCAGGTCACTTACTACCTCTTGATAACCCTTCCTTGCCACCATGCTGTGCCCCGGTCCTCTCCTCCTTCGCCTGGGCTCGTCCTTTGGATAACTTACCAGTATGGTACTGGCCAGTTCTCCGTGTTCAAGCCGTACACGTGGGACGCCAGCGCTGGGCACTGTCTAGCGCCTGAGACGTTGTCGTGGAAGTGCGGCAGGTGTTGTAAGGCAAACCCGGACTTCATCCCTGTCACGTCGGGCGGGACGGAGACGCTATTCAGTTCTGTGGGTATCGAGTGAGAGTCTGTTGATGTAGGATTCGACCCGCACCTGGATACTGTCACCCGGGTACCGATTTTCACAAAACGTGAGCTTCTCGATTTGCTGGGCGAACCTTGTATGCTAAGAGGGTTTACATGATGATAGCAAGGCCGTTGTGAAGGAGTTGGACTTCCACAGAAAATCACTTAGCAAGGAGCTATTGCCAAGGATATCCTTTTCCATAAAGGTGCACCGCGGCTTTGCAGATGAACACGCTAAGTTAGTACTATGTTTCTGCACTGGCGCGTCGGGTGATAATCTCGTGGTAAAGCACGGTAAAAGAGGTGTTTACCGCTGTGTCCAAGACAATGTCGCAACACAACACGCACAAGGTGACAGCAGTTGGGCATTCACTTGGTGCGTCGATTCTCGGTGCTTGCTGACACTCGACTCAAAACACCGGCCCCTATCATCGCAGGCGCCGCACTGTCTCTCCTCGATGCACTCTCCATCAAGATCCATATTCCATCGTTCAAGTACGCCAGCTATGGTCTCCCGCGCGTGGGCGACAAATAGTTCGCGAAGTGGGTAGGCGCCAGCGGGATCGACGTAGTAGTAGTAGTAGTAGTGTTCCCGTTTATTATCCTTTGAGGGCATGGCCCTATGTAGACATAATGTGCTAGTATGTATCTGACAGACGGAAATTGAGGCAGGAGTCGGACTGAACATTGACCGTCGCGGTGTATAGGGTGCTCGGGTCGGGCGGGAGTATTAACGGAGGTGGAATGGGTTGTAGGGTATGTACAGTAGGTGGTGTGTATGTACAGTGTGTTAGGCGGGAGTGGGACGTGTGCTCGCAAAGGTGTAATGGCTATTCATCTGGTGTCTCGAGGTCGCCAAATGAAGAGGAAAAGCGGCCGGTCGCATGGATGTAAAGAAAGAGGGGTTTGGTGGCTTTCGGTTCGGAGAGCAGGTGTTTGATCGACATTGCACAGCGTCCGAGCTCGTTGCGGAGCCATTCGCGTTGTGGGCTGAATTCGGGGCATTCGAGTAGGTAGTGGCGAACTGTCTCGATGTGGGTGTGGCAGGCGGGACATCGGGGGCTGTCCGCCCTCTTGGGAGGTGTTTGCGCAACGGCGCATGTCCTGTTCGAAGTTGCATAAGGAGGCTTGCGTGCCTGCGGGGGAGGTCTGCGATAAGTTTGCTTAATGCGCGCGAAGGCATGTCGCTGTCGATCCGGCTGAGAGATTTGTGTTGTGGCGCATTCTTCCAGCGTGTGATAGCAGACTCTTTGATCCGGTCGAGGAGTTGTTGGCGGATGGCGGACATCCTTGAGGGTAGTGGCTTCTGTAGGGATGGGGGAAGGAGGGAGGGATCACTTCTTTCTCCGCGTGCAGCTTGCTTTGCTTCTTCGTCTGCTATCTCGTTTCCGTCAATGCCACAGTGTCCGCCTACCCATCTTATCGTGAGGTCGACGTCGGGTTGCTCGTTGAGTAGGAGGCCGGTCTGGTGGTGTAGCTTGTCGAGGATGTGATGGCCAGGGGTGCGGCGGCGCTGGGGGATCGACGTCACGCACATCAATGAGTTGGACCCGATCCCCATCACCCCACCGAAGACGATCGGGTTTGTGCATCCCGAGGGAGAGATCCACATTCAGAATAACGCGTGGTATGTGGGCGCTGGCCGTGACAACCCCAGCAAGAAGTGCATGGTAGGCAGTGTACCAAACATGTCGAAGGGGAACGAGACGAACCATGGTGGTCCGCATGACGGCATCAGGATGAGATGTGGGAAACCCAACGAGGCTTGACGAGCGAAACAGGGTGTTTCACGATTTTGTTATGAATTTCGGGACGTGGGCTGGATGCCTGGGACTTGCATATTGCGCTGCGTCTTAGCTAATGAAGCGATTTTTTGGCCAGTGTCATCTGCTATGTCAGGCCTGAGCTTGGATGATTGACATACGCTCACCTCCGCCGCCAAGCTGTGCCACTCACATTCTGCGCACAAGCTACAGCCCACTTCTGAACTATGCACTCTACCACCCTCTCCCGACCCCCCTCCCTGCCTCTACACAAGCTGGGACACTCACTCCGCCAACGCCTGCACCGATCACGCTCACTGCCTCCCCCCATCTCTCCCTCACCATCTTCCTCAGATAGTCCATCCTCGTCTCGTGTCCCGGTGTCGGCGTCGGTATGCAGTTGTCATGTTTCCGCACGCGCACCAACAGCGGCTCCGGCATGCCCCGGTCGCGGCCCAGGTGCTGCGCGAGCTCCTTGAGCAGTGTCTCCAAGAACGCCGGCGTGTTGACATCGGATGAGCGACAGGTGGCGTATGGACCACCGAGCATGACGGTCATCTTCGTCACCGGAGCACCCGCGTCCTGCTCCGCCAACGCACACGAGTCGAAGACAGTCCCGAGGATGCCAAGTTCATTCTCGGATGTGGCAGCGGCGTACCCGCCGGAGGGGCGTGGGACGAGGTAGCCGAACCCAGGCGGGTGGAGCGATTCTGGCGGTCCCGCGAACACGAGGTTCACGACGGTGACTGTGGAGGTTGGATTTGCAGTCAGATGTGGCAGGGAATTGTCGGGGCTGTCTTGTGAAATGGCTTGGAGGGCTGGCAGTGGAAGTGCTGAGACGACATGAGACGACGTGAACGTTGTGCCTGACGTCGTCCGGACCTATACCCGCATCAGACTCGACGAAGAGCAGCGTCTCAGCATCACTGAATAATTACCTCGAACTCATCACCTTCCTCGCTCCTCCGAACCAGAACCGCCCCGTCACCTTTCACGACGGTCACGTTCTCCTTTCGTGCTAGATCCCTTTCCAGAACCTCCACAAGTTCGCTCAATCCCCTTCCCAGAGAATACACGCTCACTCCCTCCATTCGAGCCTTCAAATCGCCTAGATCATAAACTTCCTCGGGCCCATTGTTGCGTTTCCGTCCAAACGCGCTAAACATCGCACCTCGCATAATACTCCCTCGCCCAACCTCCTCCATCTCCACCAGAATCGGAAACGCCGCTCGGACGCTCAGTTGCCTCGAATCCGCCGCATATATGCCATGTACCAGTGCACTACCGAATGTCCGTGCGAAGTCTGCGCCGAACCGACGCGTCAAGAACACGTCGACGGCTTCATCTCTCAGCTCTTCTCTGGCGAGGTGACCTGGGCTATTTGAGCCAGCGAACGCGTCTTTGAGGACGGCAGGGACGAGCGTTCGCGCGAGGGGCGAGGTGAGGAGAGTGGGCAGGGATGACGGGATGCGTAGAAGACCGCGCGTGCCTGGGAGGTGCAGGAAACGATTCCGTGCAGCAGGTGCGGTGCGAGGAACGGTTAGAAGCGAAGAGTTCAAGTTGAGGAGGTTGATCTGCGACAGCGTCAGCAGTAGTACTTTCACGAGCAGCTAACGTCAACGGCATGTAACATTGTCAGGTTTCTTCGGGCATTGCAACGGATGTAGGAGCCTTGTCCGATGGAAGGGCAGTATATGTCAATACCCATCTTCCTGCGCATCGCAACAAGACAACCACGAACATATCCTGCCCCTGGGCGACTGCGACGTGTCCCATCACGGCCGACGAGCTAGGAATGGGATATGGGGGCTGCGTGTTTGCAATCTGCACGAGCCTTGCATCCGTCACTGTGCGGGCGAGGAAGAGTGTGACTAACCAGCTCGAGCACAGCAAGCCCATTCGGTCGCAGCGTCCTCGGCCCTGCCTCTAACAGTACACTCGCCGTCCGTTCCTCTCCATTTTTGCCTCGGACACGTAAGTCGACACGCTCACTCTGCACCCACCCACCAAGCGTGTCCTGTTTCTCGAGAAGGGTGACTTGAGCGTGTGGAAAGCGCCGTGAGAGGTGGAATGCTGAAGAGAGGCCAGTGAGACCACCGCCGAGAATGGCGATGTGTTTTGGTGGCATTTGAATGTGTATGAAGGGCGAGGATGAGATACGATCTAGAACGTCGGCGGTGCCATGTGCCTCTAATGCTTCGTATGCGAGGAGAATCCGTGGTGTCTGCGTATCAGTGAGCCTCGCTGGTTTCCGTCAGCGATGGATGTGCTGAGTCTCTGGCAACCGCAAGCCTAATCTCCAGAATGGTTTGCAGTGGATGCTGGAGGCGAGTTGATCAGATGCGTTCGGTGCGGTTCGTTTCGAGCGCCTGCGTACTCTTAACTTCAGTCGTACGATGATGATGGCACACGCTCATTGGCAGTGGGCCTTTGCAGCTTGCGGTCCTGCACTCATAATAGTCAAACGGGGTGCTACGTGTAGTCTACAACACCCACGGACCGTGTCCTCTCCCTCTCTAAATTGATGGCTTCCTCTAAAACAGTGCAAAGCAAGCCTGAAGGCGGCGCGCAGGCCTGGTTCACAAAATGGCTCATGCGTATAGCATGGTTCACTGGCATATGGGGTATATGCAGGGGACTGGACGCGATTAAGGTGCGTGTCTGCGTGTCGACGCTCGTTTGCTCAGCTATAGCTAAATCCACTGGCAGGACCGGTGGTATGTACTGGACCCCACGAGCCTCCACGAGCTCGCTCAAGCAGCCATCGCTGCTGCGCCCGAACCCAACGATATCTCCTTCATGATTAACTTCATCGTCTCCAACCTCACGGAGACGTATGGCTCGTCACAAATTGCGCTTAACAGCAACTCGTCGGAATGGGTACTGAGCAACGCCGGCGGCGCCATGGGAGCGATGTACGTCATCCACGCGAGTGTCACTGAGTACCTCATCGTCTTCGGTACGCCGCTCGGGACGGAAGGCCACACCGGCATGCACACTGCCGACGACTACTTCAACATCCTTGTCGGCGAACAGTGGGCGTTTGCGCCGCCGAAGCTCGAGATGGAGAGGTATCCCGCCGGGAGCGTGCATCATCTTCCACGCGGACACGTGAAGCAGTACAAGATGCACGAGGGCTGCTATGCGCTAGAATATGCTAGAGGTGCGTTGCTGCTGAAGTATTTGAGGTGACTGAACTGAAAATGGGCAGGATGGATACCGCTCATGATGCCATTCGGCCTCGCCGACGTCTTCTCGTCCACGCTGGACTGGTGGTCGCTATACCACACCTGCCGTATCTCAGCGCGGGAGATGTTCCGAAACCTTCTAGTTGGAAAGATCTAGGCGTAGACAGTAACACATTCCGTCATAACGCAGCTAATATCCATCACTGTTCCAAAACGATCTGGACTGAATCACCTCATGAAGCCAGTCTCGGTCGGTGGCTCCAGGCACGGATCGGCTTGTGGGTCGTTAGCTGGACGTAAAAGTATAAGTATATGCTTCCAGGCTACTGCTGTTGTCAGGGAAAATGACTAGGTGGATTGACGCCAGCGTCTGCGAGTGGTCAACATATATAAACTGACCTGCTTTGCCCCAGCCATGGCTTCCACACTCTACCCTCACACCCTCAGGCGCCTGCATACCGTCTTTCAATCTCGTTTTAGACAGCTAAGAACATTCTCATCTATGTCACCTCCAGAAAAGAAGGCGAGGACTAATGGGTACAAGTTGTACTACGTGCGTTAACCGTGTGATTCACGTACAATATCCGCTCACACTCGGACAGTGGCCCAGCATCCCCGGGCGCGGCGAGTACGTCCGCCTTGCGTTCGAGTGCGCGGGCGAGCCGTACACGGAAATGAAGGACCCCAGAAAGCTGCTCCTGACCATCACGAACGCGTCTAAGGTTGGGCATCCGCCACACTTTGCACCGCCCACGCTTGAGCTGCCATCTGGGCGGTTCCTCTCGCAGACACCTGCGATCCTCAACTATCTCGCGCCGAGGCTCAAGCTCGCGGGCGCAAAGGGCAGCCGCGTGACGGAAGCCGGGCTGAGCGAGGAGGAGAGGGAACAGGCTGAGGAGGAACGGAGCACGGTGAACCAGTTGGTCTTGACCGCGCTGGACCTGTCCAACGAGGTACGCCCTCCGTGCTGACCCATCAAGTGATCTGCGTGCCGAGCGCCCGCTGATGGCGTGCCAGTCGCATGACGTCCACCACCCCGTCGCGTCGTCGAAATACTACGAGGAGCAGAAGGAAGTCTCGCTCCAACGCGCGGAGGACTTCCGCGCGGTCCGGATCCCCAAGTTCCTCAAGCACTTCCAGGACGTGCTTACGAGCAACCCTGACACGGAGGAGAGCGCGAAGACATTCCTCGTTGGCAAGCAGACGACCACTGCGGACCTCGTGCTCTTCCATGTATGTTTCTCCGCTTCGCTCCATGAGCATAGCGCGCTGATCATTACGCAGGTGGTCGACGGGCTGCTCTTCGCGTTCCCGAAGCGCGTAGGCGTGCTGAAGGAGAGTGGCGATTATGCGGACGTATTCGCTCTCCACGAACGAGTAAAGGGCGAGAAGGGCATTAAGGAGTATATCGCGAGCGGGCGCAGGCAGGCGTTCAGTATGGGCTTATTCCGGCACTACGAGGAGCTTGACGCCAAGGAGTAGGTGAACCTGTAACATGACAAAAGCAACCGCGAACATGTTGTACAAACCACCAGCTCATGAAATGAATTCTAAACCAGGACCAACAGATCTAGTCGTCGTCAAACATGGTAGGGATCCAGTCATCGTCATCATCAAGGGGAGCATCATCTGTCGGTGTCGATCCAACGATGTTCTTGCTGTTCGAAGGGGCAGGACGGAGTGACAAGTGCCAGTTGGGATAGGTGAATTTGAGAATGCCGCGAGCATCCCATACCCAGAGTAGCTTCCGCATCTCGTCCGTGGCCCTTTTGATATCCATATCCGGGATGTTTGGGTACAGCGCGAAGTCAATGATGACTTGCTTGACAGAAGAGAAGACGGGACGCGCCGAGATCGCATCCATGGTCTTCTGATTAGAATCTGCTGTGGTGGTGAGGATACGGTGGTGAGGCCGGGAGATCAGGGACTGGAAGGTCGGAACGATGCGCAGTTCAACTGGTCGGAGACGGATGTCCTGTGATTGCGCCAATGCTTGGACCATTGCCTCGCGACACGAATGCAGACACGGCGTGTCGGCGATGACACTGACTCGGATAGTGAGCCAGTCGAAGTTGTAGGTGCACCAAATCGGTAGACCACCTGATAATGGGACCAGAATGTTCTTGTTGAATTTACCATGAACGATTCGCTAATCGAACACACCTTTCAATGGAGCAGTCTCTAATCTGAACGACCTCACCTCAACGTCCGTCATCTGCAGGGCACGCCGAAACCAGGCGGGGCTGCAAGGTGATAAGTTGATGTGACGAATGGTGCGAAATGATGGGTAGACACAGAACGAGTCGAGCAACACATCCAATGAAATAGCCGACTTCAGTTGGACTGAAAGTGTGTCCAGTGCTGGGAATTCCTCTGCAGGGGCGGTACCAGTACTCCAAGAGATACCTTTCTCCCACGTGACATTCGATAGCCTGAGCCATCTTAGAAGCGGAAACGAGGAGATGAAGGTCCGCAGCTCCTCCAGGCGATGAAAACGACAGGTCCATATATCCAGCTTCGAGATAGAGGTGAAGGCACAGCAGAGCCTGAGAAGGGGGTGGGATAATGATGGACGGTCGGACCCGAGCACATCCGTTCGGGTATAGTTAATATTGAGGCGTAAGTTGTCTAGGACAAGCCATTTCACCGTAGAATGTGCCTCGGGGCGACATACTCCTTGATCACCGGCGGGCAATATCACGGAGGTTCGGTTGAGTTCCACCGCCTCAACCCTGCGAAATGTAGCAACGAGCCGTCGAAGGTCGGCTGCACTACTGAAACGACTGTTATAGATACGGACTTCCTTCACAGAGGTAAAGGCTTCCATAAACGCAAAGAATCGCGTGTGCGGCTTGAGATTTCGCCAGTCGATCGAGCGGAGGACCAGCCTCCGCAGGGATGGGAGATGCGTGCCGGGCAACCGCAAGGATAGGACGTGAACGAAAGGATGTGCCTTGTCGTCGATAAGGGTCAAACTAAGTACGTCCCGATAGAATCCCCTCGTCTTCTTCGACGCCAGCAGACGCGAGACACGATCCACTTCAGAGTATTTGGCGATGTCCAGGTAACCTCCTCGCCTGAGATGTCGCCTGCTCGCATCTCGCCACGTCCGACACGTCAGGGCACAGCTCAGGAGTGTGCAAGGATCACCCCAGAGGTAGTCGATGATATAATAAGCCAATTCTGGAGGTATGATTGAGCCTGTTTCAAGAGACATCCGTGAGCCTGACTCTAGATCTAAGGCTGTGAATAACGAGGAGAGCACTCACTCATTCCCTGACAGTGCCTAGAAATGGCATATTCCACTTGGGGGGATGTATAGAGGCAGGTCATTCTTCACCCCACACGACTCATCGATGCAGAGGTAGGCCGGTCGGTCGGTCGGTCGGTCGGTAGGTAGGTAGGTAGGTAGGTAGGTAGGTAGGTAGGCAGGTAGGTAGGTAGGCAGGTAGGTAGGCAGGTAGGTAGGTAGGTAGGCAGGTAGGTAGGCAGATAGGCAGGCAGGTAGGTAGCACTGGAGACCTGAGCTGATGTCAGACCGGCGGATATTTGGCCGGAATCCGGTCTCAAATTGTGACCATTGAGACTGGATTTCAGACTGCTGAATAGGGTTACCTAAAAAGGAAGATTTGAATTGAAAACTGGAGCATATTTACCTGGCGAATATCCCGTCGCAATGGTCACAATTTGAGACCGGATTCCGGCCAGATATTCACCAGTCTGACATCAACTCATGTCTCCAGTGTAGGTAGGCAGGTAGGTAGGCAGGTATGATGATGATGATGATGATGATGATGATGATGAATTCTGCATTTATATACCGCCACAAGCAACGTTAGTGCTAAGACGCGGTGATCGCCGGTAAATACTAATGGGCATTAGATATGGCGTCGGAGGTAGGCAGGCAGCAAATACAGGAAAGGGAACGACTGTCTTCCCTTTCCGTTTTTGGTTAGCAACGGAGACTAGGAGACTACCATTACCACCCCAAGTGCGCAGACTTTATAGCCACGCGTTCAAACGCCCGCGATTGTACGGCCCGGTGCCCGCCGCGTCTTAAGTTAGCACACATATTTGTTTGTGTTCATCATCATCATCATCGTTCACTGTGATTGCATGGGAGGACTCGCGGCAGGGTAGGAGCGCAAATGACTCGAGGCAAGTTTATATCAAGTGATGGTAGCAAGTGTCTTATATGCAACTGCAGAGGTTGGCGATGTCGTTGACCAAGTGCATAACGGGACTCTGTCCCAGTCCGAATTCAACACTAAGGACATCCTTACGCCAATTCAACTGCCATGTGGCCGTACCATTCAAAACCGACTAGTCAAGGCGAATGGCTCGCAATTCGTCCTGTCCCTGTAGTGCTGATACATTCTCTCCTAGGTAGCCATGTATGAACATATGAGCGCCCTCTTTGGTGGCCCGCCCAACGAGGCACACCTCCGACTGTATACCTCCTGGGCAAAGCAAGGTTGGGGGATGATCTGCACCGGTAACACGCAAGTGTCCAGAGATCACCTAACGTTGGGTAGGGACCTAGTGGTTCCAAAAAGACTCACATTGGAGACGATCGTACCTTTTCAGGAGCTGGCGAACGTAATTCGACATGGAAAACCCAATTTAATCCGTGAGGCACATGGCTCAAGACCACTGGCCATACTGCAACTATCCCACCCTGGACGACAATCTGCGAATGTTATTGGTGGACGCATACCTTTTAGTCCACCTCTAGCACCGAGCGCGATCGCACTCGGCCGCAGGATATCTGAGGCAGGAAAGGCTTCTACAATCTTGTCTCAGATTGTGCACATGCTACTGTTTCAGACACCGCGCTCAATGACTACAGAGGACATTGATACTGTCGTGGACAGTTTCGTTCGAGGCGCAGAGCTCGCGGTGGCCAGTGGATTTGATGGCGTACAATTGCATGCAGCACACGGATGTAGGTGCTCACAATGCACTGTCGTGGTTGCATTTCTCTGAACTTTTCTCTAGACCTTATCTCTCAATTCATGTTCAGCAAGGTATGCTACGTACAGAACTGCGAAGGGTGGTCTTTGACGCTATAAGCCAGACTAATCGCCGAAAGGACGAATATGAAGCCTCTGGAAATGCTTTGAGGTTCCTACAACGCGTTCTGAGCAATATCCGAAGGCATGACCGGGTCCCCGATGACTTCGTGCTGGGCATCAAGATCAATGCAGCCGACTATGTCGACTCTGAGCAGAAGCACCCAGAGCCGTCTGCTGGTGGCAATTCTGAATCGAGGACAAGAGCCCTCGCACACCTTCGCACAATTGCTAGTTGGGGCATGGTCGATTTCATCGAGGTTAGTGGAGGAGACTACGAGAATCCAGGTACGATCTTCGTTTGTACAGTGAGTAGAGGCTTTTTCATCGACCGGTGCCTTGCTAGCGTTCATGACGCAGACGATGTCACAACGACAGGCGCTCTTCGCGCAATTCGCTCACGAAGCCAAGCACGTTGTCGCAACGGAGGTTCTGGAGCACTCGTCCGATCAGTCCGAAAAGCCTCTTCGCCCGCCACTGGTCCTTCTGACCGGTGGCCTGCGATCAGTACCTCTGATGTCGTCCGTTCTGAAACATCAACACGCGGACTTGCTCGGCATTGGCAGAATGTCTATTCTTTGCCCTGACCTGCCTCGTAAACTGGAAGCGCACTCTAGAGAAGGTGATTCTCAGGCATGCGAACCTGTTCACATAGACCTAGTGCCGGAAGCCGACTTCCCTGCATCGATAGCGACGTTGCAAGCTGGTCGCTCAATCCCGGAAGGACTCTCAGTCTTTGCTTTGCACCTGATGGTGTCAATCATAATCAACGTGTGGGCTTGGCTTCCTCTCGAGCTGCCAAAGCTTGTCGGCGCAGGCACCGAGATGGCATGGTACGTCGTCATGATGCGTCGTCTTGCCGCTGGCTCGGGGATCGACTACAGTGTGGGAGGCGTTGACGCGGTACTGCGGATGTGGTTGTGGCTCGCGCCTAATCGTCGGCAAGAGAAGCAAGGTTCGATTGGACGTTTAGTGGACTCATGGTGGGCGATGGGATTGGTAGGGATCGTCCTGGGCTTCTTAGGACTCTGGTTTTGATGTGCGAAACCTTCCTCACCATGTTTCCCCCCCTGGTGCGCGATACTGTGTTTCCACTAAGACGCTGTTGCACTTGGGAGCGCTCCGCTCAGCCTGAATGCTAATTGAATTCGGTCCGCATGCCAGGAGCATACTTTCCTCGGTCTCGTTGTCTTGGACACTGCCACATGCCGATTGCTCTTGATTTTTGTAATCACAGTGTAGCACTCAGTACTCAGGATCAGGGATGTTGATACGCTGAGTACCCATGGTTGGCGCAAGTATCAGGTGTTGTGATTCAATGCTTCGCTTCGCTTGAGCTCCTCACGACATCGCATTGAGGACACGTTAAAAAATCGCAACGGATTGATTCAGGTTTAGTTTCAAGCGCCCTCATATAAGTAATCTGCACTGTGGTGGATGACGCCTCCTGCACTGTCTTGTCCTGGGACGCACAAGAGGACGATCCTGGAGCACATCCCGTACATCCCGACCATTTCTTGATCTTCATTGCATCCCCTAGGTATGGTTCACTAGTGCCGTCACCCCTGATGACAGCAGTTCGCTGATGTACACCATTCTCAGCTGCTTACCTTTAGGGCGATTGATTAAGCATGAAGCATTGTATGGTCCCATCTGCTGGAGAGCCTGCCAGTGGGCCGCCCCGCTGTAGCATGGAGTCCCTCATACCCGCGGAACTGGTGTACAACATTATGGATTTCCTGTGGGCCGACCCGTGGACGTTGCTCAATTGCGCTCTCACGTGCCGAACTTGGAGAGATGCCAGCCGGAGGCTGTTGAAGCGAGGGAGCGGCATTCATATCCGCGACTTCGACGACCTCGAGCGCGTCTCGCGCCTCCTGGGCTCCAGGAAGACGAGGCACTTCTACAAACACCTGGGACAGCTCTACATTCACGATGACCAAGCGAAACCCTTTGCGCATGTCCTTCCCTTCCGTCTACCGGGCACGCTTCTGCCCAATGTACATGTAGTCGGACTGTCGCGCATCGACTGGACAACCCGCAAGCCCCACCCCACCTTATTCTTACTAAAAGCGGCATTCACTTCGGTCATCGACCTCAGTGTTTCGCGAAGTCGATTTCGCAATATCGCAGACCTACGCCAACTGATCTGTGCCTATCGAAACATAGTCGCCCTGGAGTTAGATGCTGTGGCCGTGTCGTCTGCGGGGCCAAGACACGTGCATTCACAGAAGAACGTTCCCAACGTGAAATGGCTGAGATTGGAGGGATTACACCTGGACACGATAGCAAAGGCGGGCAATACTGTGCTTGGGCATCCGGCCTTCGTGGATCCTCTTCTCGAATTTTGTCTCATCTTCACGTCACTTACAATTCTCCACGTTAGGAACTGTCCCTTCAGAAGATTCGAGGACGTGGGTCGTTTTCTTTGTTCATTTCCAAATCTGGAGGCAGTGAAGCTTATCGACAATACTTGGGATGTTCCCAACACCCGATATGCAATGTTTATCCCTCCTTCCACCAGCGAGCGGATCAATCTTCCCAAGTTGACAGCCTTCTCAGGTAGATTCAAGTCGCCTGCTCAAGGAGACCGTTGGCTACAATGGATCATTGATAATCTCCCTGGACCGTCCATTACCAATTTGTACATCACCTCCTGCAACACATCTCCACTAATTGGCAGGACCTTGCGAGCCCTGGGAAGTGGTTTGCAGGGTAACATGTTGAAAACCGTTGCACATGATGGTCAGTGGTCATCTTAGTCGCCGAATGCTGACCAATCTCTGTTTAGGAAATATGGCCAGCAGCCACACATCGTACACCTTCTTGCCCGAAGTCCTTCGCATTGATATTGATATGCAACGCGATACTCTCGACCTCCTGCTGACACGCTGGGCCATGTTACGGGCTCTGCAAGTGCTCCAAGCCGATGGTCCCACAATACGTCGCATTCGTTTCAGATTGTCTATTGAGAATCGTGCATTAATTTCTGCTGATGACACTCCCGCGGCCGGTACAAATGTGACTATGCACACTTCCATGAATGTCACCGCACGCCCAGCCTTCTCTCACCTTGAGGGTTTTGCTGTCGAATTCAAGGAACATCCATCAGCGGGGCATATGGCCATCCCCACCGTAGAAATGGCTGTACAGGGAATCCGCCAACTTTTTCCCGACTGGGACGCGCGGGGCATCTTGGAGTTTTCACTTCCATCGGGTCATATGGCAAGTGGCTCTTCCACCAACGATCAAGATGAGGGCGAGTGGAATCCGTGGGATTAATGGCGGCAGGGGCTTGGTTTCAGAGCGTTGGGCTAGGTTTGAAGGAGGTACGTTTTTCGTTAAAGGTCGGAAATTGAATGGATTGCATCCTAATCGAATCGTGCGAAGGCGTTCATTGAGTGGGGCTACCGTCTGTTCCGACTCTCGCCACTTGGACCTCCCCTTCCTGCTCCAGCGCCTTTGCGTATCTCCTCTTCGTCCAGGCCGGCCTCCGCCAGAATCCGTTCTACCTCCTCGAGTATGGGTTTGTATGTAGCTAAATATAGTCGCATCAGGTCCTGGACGGTGAACTACGACGAATTCATCACCATATCGCTCCTCTGCGAGGGTGAACCCATCTCGGCGCAGCTGTTTTCCACGGTTATCGCTGCTTCCATACGCTTTCTGCGTCCAGTGTTCGCCTGCGCAATGGTGTATGAAGACAAGTAAGATGTCTAGTGGTGGATACATACGTGACCGAGCATAGAACATGCTAAGTGTCTCGCCTGGAAGCGGTGTACTGATCACGTCTTCCGCGGAACGTGTGCTGTCCTTCACTACGCCCATGAAAGTTGTTGCTTTAGATCGTAGGACATCCTGCGTAGTATCAGTGAGCGATCCTCGAGCAGTATACCCTGGATGCACGTACCTTTTCGGCCTGTGTCATCACCAGTTCTGACTCTTCCGCCAAATCCTCAAGTTCACCCTCATCTTTATTGACTTCCTCCTTAACCTCAATAGAGTCGTCCACCACTGTCTGATCATCTCCATCGTCCTCATCGTCGTCCTCATCACTGCTCTCGTCGTCATCCGCGGTAATCGTGATCCCACTATGCTTCAAGCATTCATAGCGATCGAGCTTATCCAGTTGCAGGGAGTGAAAGTCGTCGAGGGTGTACTCTCGCGCCCCTCTCTCGAATATGCCGCCGTAACTGGGTTCACATCCATCAAGAGACTCAGATGAGCATGGATCCGGCTGTGACGCACATGTACAGAGTGTTGCGAAGTACGGCAAGCATAGCGTTATATCGAGGCATGGGCCTTGTGAGTTCTGGGTCGTCCGGATCCGCATTGTCCTCAAGCGGCTTGTTCGAACTCTTGCCTGCCGATGACTTTCTCTGTACGGTACGCTCTTTCTCTTCCTGTGACATCGCCAAACCGGTAAGCATTCATGGATCAGAAATAACAGCATTCTTCTGCACCTCGTTATCGCTGCCCAGTTCAACATCGCTACCAATCTCATCTTCGTCATTGTTTGCAGGTCGCGCAGGGGCAACAGCTGATTTTTGTTTCTTCATGCCCGGCTTCTTTTTCGGCCTCTTCAGCATCATGGACACCCACCGCCCGTTTCCAGCGATCTGATAGCCGTACCTACGAACATGAGCATGCGGGAGCGACAGCCAAGGGAACTGCTAATGACGCACAAATCATTATGGAACACGCTATCGAGCGTCTCTTCGCTCGTGTCTTCATCCGTGACGCCACCAAATAGAATCCCCATGTTCTTTGCAGACCACAACGACATCGTGCAACCCGAGCGCAGTGATGGAGCAAAAGCTGTAGATGCTCGCTTGCGCTTCTCCCATTTCAGGGTTAGGGACTCGGTGGGGAGCTTTGTTTCATTCACGGTTATTCTGATGATAAAGTGGGATGAACACTGAAGACTCCGTGGAATGCATCGAAACTATGCCATACCTGAGAAACCACGTGTCATCCAACATAACCCCGACCGGACGACTACCCTTCGAGTATTCCTTACAGTATCCACCTGTTTCGCGCCAGACAATTAACGACGGGACAATTATCTGTCAATTGGCGCTACCACAGGAGCTCACCATGCAGCAAGATTCCGTCCGCGACTGGGAGGAATGAGAAACCACTGCGCGGTCTGATATTCAAGTTTGCTGAGTGATACTCAAAAGTAGGCATGGTGAGCTCACGATGGTTTACGCTCTTGGTCCTTGAAGTCGATTTGTCTCCATTTGTACTCTTGCGTATCAAAGAGCCACAAATCATTCAAGTAGTTGGCTAGTGAGACGGAACTGTGAGGCCATCCCTCAACAACTATCGTGAAGGTAGTATGCATACTTTTGAGACCAGGATCATAGAAGCCTCCGAATAGCACGATGCAATGCTTCCACATCGCCATCCTGATCCCGCTCGGTCAAGCGAGAGTGACAAAAGACAACGAGTGCTTACCGATGGCCAGAGCGTGCACTGGGCCTGACTTTAGTTTCAATACGATCCCATGAATGCGTCGAGATGTCAAAGCACCAGAAGTCACGGTAATGGTGGAAGGAGTTCTGATATAGGGATGAAAATTCGCCGCCTGGCCGAGTTAGCACGAGCGAATCGTTCAAGTAACAAATAACAATGTAACATAGGTCTCTGACACACCAAACAAGTATAGCTTCCCGCCGCCAGCCGGGGAGGCGACAACAGCATGGGCTGATCGAGGTCCAGGGCAAGTCGGCGAGACAAACTTCCGCCATTCATCCTGATCATAAGGGTGAGATTGCGCGCGATGTCTGCAGTGGGTTGACGTACCCTCTCAGGGGAATACCTGAAGACGTCGCTGTAGAAATACTGATGTAGGGATATTGATCAGCATCTCAAGGAGCCCAAAACAGAGAGGTTGTGCACCGCTTTCCCGTCATCGCTGAAGAACTCACCACCGATGCACCACAGATAATTCCCACTTGGACATAGAGTCAGCGTAGCATTTGCTCGCCGACTTGGGGGGCCTTCTACGAGCTCCTCAGTGACCGTATGCGCCTCTTCCCATTCTCTTTGCATCTACTAACACAATTGAAGCACTTCACTAATGCTCTTCATTGAGGGGTGCGAGTAAGAGAAGGCAATGCATACCTTGTCCAAAATTCCCTCCAAGTCTTGATCATCTTCGTCCTCCTCCTTGGACTTTCCAGCCTTCTTTTTCTCCTTTTTCTCGATTTTCTGAGCGACCCTCGCCTTCTTTGCCGCTTTAGCCGCGACCTTGCCTGTATCCTTCTTTTTTGCCATCACGAACTTTGCTAGAATCGATATACAGCTTTTATGGGAGTTAAGCAGAGCTGATTATTCAAAAAAGGCCACAAAGACGACGCGTAGGATGTAGCTCGACTCGGGATCGCAAGCATCGCATGAAATTATGTATGCAAGCGCCCAGCATCAAATTCAGGCTTCAGCGCAAACCTTAGTTGCGGAACAACTTGATGTCTGCTTGTTGTTGGTACTGGTCTTGCGTGATGGTTCAGAAGGTAGAATTTGACAAGTCTTGAAGCAATATGATAGAGTTTACAGACGCAGCAGAGATATGTATGCCACAAACGCAAGCTTTCACAGCAATGCAGCACACTGGATCACTTTATGTTTGACACTAGTGGTCAAGCAGTGTTCAATAGATTGGGTATGTACCTGCTGGCCGCCAATATAGGCAGTCAGATGCTAGTGTCCACCTGTTCATCGTGTAGATGTAGCCGAGAATTCCTAGAATGTAGGCGACCTTGATCGCTATTTGACCACAATGCGCTCAGCGGTGCACGTCGATACTAGCGAAAGCATGCGAACACACCTGTACGGCGTTGCGGGAACATGGCTAGCTGCATGGGAGGTTGGGGCAAACCCATGACGTTGCAGAAGATGTGAGCTGTGAGAGCTGGTATAATCGAGCCTGTCCTGAGGAAGAGGAATGCAGTATGGAACCCAAAGAGGGACGTGTAAGATGTTTGTACTACTATATACATCGAAGAGATGGAGAAAGTTAAACGGATGATCGCATCCACGGGACATGGAGAACTCACGCGCAGAAATGATGGCACGTTGTGCTGCAGTTTTTGTCCGACCATAGCGGTTGTAGACATCCCATGTATGATGTGCATGAGCTGATATGGGAGAACATGAGCCAGCGTTCACGCTCTCAGCATAATGCACTAGCTCACCAATACCGAACAACCACGGCGTCAGGAAGACCATGTTGGTTCTGGACGCACCAGCGAGGTGATATACTGCGAGAGTACACGAACGGAAGACAATCTCCTCCGTAGTAGGGCCCTTCGTCGGAAGGTTAGCGTTACGGTCAACACAAAAGGAAAGTGCTTACGAAAATATAGTTACGCACACCTTGCCAGGTTGCGAAGATAGGTCGTACACTCCACCCCCAACTCCAGTTTCGCTGGAACGGCAGCAAACCTGAGAGCCAGTACGCATACAGCGGCCCAAGGAAGAGTACGGGTGTCACAAGACACGGCAATACAGCTTCAGAGACCGAGGACGGCACATCAAATCCTAACCGGGCGAGGGTAGTCTCCACCGCGATCGGAAGCCGCTGAGCGAATAAAAACTCAGCTTAGGCCATCAGCAGTTCAGAGTCCCGTTATCACTCGCCTCTGGGGCCCATTCAAGTAATTTCCACACCAAGCCCACCACAGCAGCACAACTCGTCAATGTGCTGAGGCTCGCGGCGGTCAGTCGCGCGCGGATCACTTCGGGGTCATCCCTCCATCGTTCATCCTCTTCTTTTGTTCTCTGTTCGCCCTTCTTCAAATCCATCGTGGTGCCCTTCTTGAACGATAGCCGAGCATTCTTAGAGAGATATAGGGAGCCGACGTAGGATCCAGCAAAGAAGACTGCCAGGGAGTGTGCTGTAGATAAAGAGATGGGAGGCTCACGAAAGACCAGTGGCATATGTGGTCAAGTCTTCGGACGGTGGCAATGGTCCACAGAAGGTGCTACGGGCAAACGAGCAGCGCGTGTTCAAGGTGCCGGTGAGGGGGGAGGTACATCTGTCTCAGTATATGGTCAAACCTTGCAGTCTCAGCGCCTGGCAAGACGTCAAAGGGTCAAGACAATCCTCCCCGCTTTCGAGCCCTATCTCTAGCCTCGATGACTGACAACGGGTCTCTATGGATCGAATGCATGAGATGGTCGAAACAATTGGGTGAGAGTGCACTGTGTACCAATTGGGGCAAAGACTGACGACAAAACTATCCTTTGAGGACAAGCCCTCTTTCGGCGACACCAATCCGTTTTCAGTCGAAGCACAGCAATCACCAACAAGCTTGAGCGAAAGCCGCGTGTAGTAGGTAGGTTGTGTGCTCACAACCGTGAGGCGCGCGCCGCGCTTGTTGGCGAATCGTTCGTGCTAGGCTGGCGCTAGGCCTGTAGTATTTATATGGACCCTTAACTTACCTGTGCATGATCACGTTTGGCGACGACAGCGCACAAGTTATGCTACCAACCACCACCTAACATGATCACAGATGGCGAAACCAGTGCGTACTTGAGCTTCCCCGATAGCGAGCGATGCTCATGTTCGGTCGTTCTGTAGTTGTAGACCCATTCAGTGACGAGCAAAGTCTACTAGCAGCACAGAATCGCCCGAGTCAGTACGTTCGCCCGCATATAGTCCCCACAGAACAGGCCAGATGACATAGATGTCCGTCAGATATGCATCCCGGGCCTCAACACTCAGGCGTGCATCCAGTCGGACGTCAGTTGGCACTGTCTCTCGCCCTCCGCGGTGCGCACCATGTATTCTGACCTCGCGGCCTCTCTGACGTCCAGTGGTTATCCTCAGCTATGTCCACATCGAGCGACCAGATGCGCCACTTATATACACGTTCATGTCATGGAACACGAAGTCTATGTTTTTGGTCCCTCCGCGTTCGGTAGACCCCGGTCGCGGCGCCCTCTACTTCATTTCCGTGACACTCGACCTGAGACCCTTCTCACCATTGTCGTACGTGACGTCTGTGCACCGAGGCTCAGGTCCAGAAGGCGAACTGATAGGCGAGTTCGAGTGAGTCTATGTATACCTTCTGGCAACTGTACGCTTCTCTTCCTCACTCTTCGCCCAGACTGGGGATTACGCACCCTCGTGCCACCGTCACGATCGGAAACTACTCTACCCATCTGAGGAATGTTCTCAGCGCTGATCCCAGCACTCCTGTACGTGATTGCGTTTGGGGATCCTTTTTACTGACGGCCGTGTCAGAAACTCTTCACATGGCGACATGAGGCTGTAGTCCTGCGTTGGGATTGTCGAACAACGCTGGATGACGGGTCCGCGATGTGCATCGTAAGTCATATCTTTGATGCAGCACTTTTTGTCCTCATGCTTCCCTCAGTGCTCAGACACGAATTCTCAACAACTAGCTTCCTTCGTACCACCTCCTCTCGATGCGTCCCCCCCACTCCCTAATGCGATCTTGACCGTCTTTCCAGATGGTCACCGGCTCTTCGATCAAATCCTCTTGTCTGCACTGGCGGTAGAGCGCAAAATGACGTTTGGTGGATAGGATTACATCCTCGCCATCCAGCCCTGAGTTGTGTAGATAACTGGTGCTATAGGCCTTACGCTCTCCTGTTGTTTACATTATCTATCTTCAGCAGGTCTCCTTGATACACGATCACATCAACAAAGGCCCCGGGAGCTCACTCGAAACGCGATACATGATGGACATCCACCCAGACCCCATTCGGTGACTCGAAGTAATAGCGCTCTCTATGACCCCTGAAACCACCCCCAAACTTCACGCTTTCGTCCCATCGGCTACCCACTGTCACGACCAGGTAGTCTAGCTGCTTCGCCAGCTCTGGGAGGTTCCGCGCGAGCGGCTTCGCCACGGCCGTAAGCCATTGCTCGTACGAGACATCGGTACAGACGTTCAGAACGAAATGAAGCCGGGGATCTCTAACGACCAAATGCGACAAATCTACGTCAATAGCTTTCCACGGAAATACGACTTCCTCGCCGCGCAGCCTAGCATGCGATAGGCTGATCGTGAGGTCGGTGAGCCCGCTCGATCCGACATGCCCACGAAGCTGTCCAAGTGCAACCAACATCCACCAGTACGAGGGCCTTCTCTTGAACAAGCTGGTTTCCTCGGGTTTGGAAACCTGCACATCCTGCGACATCAGAGAGACGTCCTTCAGGTGCACGCGATTCAGCAGTCCGAATGCCTTCAGTGGAATTGTATTGATCACATGCCAACCTTTGCCAGAGTCGGCATGTCCGGACGCTATGACAAGCTCGCCCACCGCCGGTGTTACACTTGCGAGCAGCTCGGGGCACAAAGGGAACTCCCCAGCCCGAGTGGTGCCTACCTGCAGCCTCTGGATGCGCAAGTCTGAGCAGGAGGTCAGAAGGCGCCACAAGGTATGTGCCGACTTGTAGTCCGATATGTCCAGGAGCGAGAGCGAGTCGATGACCGCCCTGCCTTCCGGCGCCCTGAGAAAGACGGGCCAGTAGGGGAGGACCGTGCGATCGAGGTACAGCGTGGTGAGCGCGGGACATGCGAACGTCAGGCGGAACAGCATGTGTACCCTCATGTTGTAGTCTTCCAGACGGACAGTATGAACGTTCGGGAGGGAGAGAGCGGGGTTGTCGCCGGCCTTCTCTTGGGACTCGGGAAAGGGCCATATGTGCCTGAGCCGCAGGTCTGTGACCTTGTCCAGCATCGCGAGCACCTCTGGCCACTCTGGGTCGACCCCATCTGTCTCTTCGTCGTTCGCCGTGGCCGACAGCACGCGGACGTACTGCGCAAGTTGGGGTCTACTCTCGAATAACTTCCTGAACTCGTGCCGCCGTTGGGTGGTGATGGAGATCCTGTGGAAGAGATACCGCTGAGCTCGCGGGGCCCAACTGCGGCACGTCGTCGAGCACGCTCTGAGCGATGGTATGTCTGTCGACAGGCAGTCCATGACTCGGTTGCAGATTTCCTGGGAAATCAATGACGCCAGATGTCGAGAATCCATGATGAGCAATGAGCACTACTGACAAGGTGTGAATGACCAATGTATGGGATGTTCATCAACTGAGGTGACGTACCGACAGAAAGCTCTGCTGTATTCGTAGAGGTTGTTTCGGAGTGTTGAAATACACAGAAAATGATGGGATCGTCAGTGTGCTGCACTGTTGGGCCTTGGCCCAGCTAATATACAAGATACCCGCCGCCTCGCTGTGACATTGATGGCGGACCTATGTGATGCGAGACCACAATAGCACAACTCTATTCCTGCCACCGTCTTTGTTCTCACCAAGAGATGGCCACATAGCTACTATTGTCAATGGTCGGTGGGAAGGTGGCGGGAGTATGATAGCGGTTGCGCAATTATGGACGAAACAAAAGTCGTTGGCTAACTCTCAGCTGGCACTGCTTAGGCTCTATTGTACACGCAGTGACGCTCGTCACTAGCATGGAACGCATCTACAGAAGCGTAGTCAGTGCAGTGCCTTGATGTCATGATCGTTGGGTAGGACTCATGTTGCATATGCTCCGCTTTGTTTATCTCATGAGTCGAGTAAAAGTGAGCGACGTGGTGCGCAGTCATATCCTTGTCGAGGTTTCGCTGACAATCAGAACGCTTTCACGAACATGGCTTCCGGGGACCATGCGCCGATGTCAAACGTGGACCTACGTGACACTACTCCGACTGTTCATCGAGAAGTCAACTTGTTTTCGGTCAAGAAGGCCTCTCAGAGTCCCTTCGCACGTAATCTCTCCGCAATTCTGTCGTAACTCTCCTTCGCTGTCTTCGTCCACCTCCGTGGCACCTCCGGGTCGTCTCTGGACATGTCCTTCTCATAAAACACCTGCATGTCAGCGTCAGCGACCCACAACCCACTATCACCGATCAATCCCACCTACCTCAAACGACCATGGCCCTCTCCACCCCGTCCTTACCACCGCCTCACACACCTCCACCACGGGCAAGTATCCACCAAACGTGTTCTCCCCCTTCCTACCTTCAATCTCATCCTGGAACGGGATTGACCGCCATGCGTTCGACCACGCGTATAATATGTCAATACCCTGCTTCTGCGCGCTCTCTTTTAGGGGACCAACGCCGTGTTTGTGGGAGCCATCGGAGATCTGGAAGTAGAAGATCTTCTGGGGCGGGATTGTCTTCGTGAGCGTAGAGAGTGAGTCAGCTAGCCGGGACTGTGCACCAAGGAGCTTCCCATCTGGGGAGGTGGGATCCGCATAGGCACGCGCTGAGCAAAGGGAATGGGCGGCAAGCAATAAAGGAGGAAGAGGGAACACCTACCGGCAATGTGGAAGGTGTCGAGGCAGAGCCCGAAATTGGGGCGGTTGACGCGCTTGCAGACCTCCCACGTGTGCTCCCAAGTGTTCCTGCAGCGATGTGCGGTGAATACCATGGATCCCAATTCGACATGAAAGGCTGACTTACACATGCACACCCCAGGCCCACATCTCATATGCACTGAACATGGTAAGTCTACTTAGCCCAACGGGCGGTTGTAGATTTCAGGCTTACATATTGATAGGCGGGTCCTGGGCTGCGGCCTCGTCCGCCAGTCGAGCCAAGTCCCGGGAGATAATATCAAAGTCCGCACTCGACTCTGGATTGTCGGACGAGCCAACTTGCAACATCTGGCAATCTAATGCCTACGCACGGAGTAAGTCGTGTGCTCCACGGGAACGGATGATGTTGCATACCTTCAATACTTGAAACCATGCCCTTGCTCTCGTTATCCCTTCAACCCGCTTACTCTCTTCTGTGTACCCTTCGAACTGAGAGAACCTGCGCTCCGGTCAATACCTCATCACCGGTACTTTTACATAACAATCACTTACGGATGTACAACTAGTACCTTCAGCCCCGACTCCTCGCATAACGATCTGACTTCTTCAGCAACCTCGACTAGCTTGCTGATATCGCCCTTCCCCATATTATCGAGCTTCTTGTAGGCGGGAAACCTTTGCGAAGCGTATGCTTCGAGGTCGGGAAAGCCAATCTCGATCTGCGAGAAGCCTGCCTCCGCTATGGCGTATACCTTCATGGG
The DNA here is from genome assembly GCA_964035675.1 of Fomitopsis pulvina. NCBI lineage: Eukaryota > Fungi > Basidiomycota > Agaricomycetes > Polyporales > Fomitopsidaceae > Fomitopsis > Fomitopsis pulvina. The sequence continues at coordinate 1,125,639 of OZ037967.1, read as the reverse complement.
TAATGTGTGTGCAGGGTTCATACCCGCAGAATCTGTTGAATAAGCTAGGGCTGTAGCGAAAGTAGACATGCTGCGTAAGTAGTGGTTCCACTTGAAGGTGATAAACTTGAAAGGCCAGTATTCGCTAGACTGCGGCGGCGCACCTGTACTGACTGTCGTCATGTGACGTCATACGTTCCTTCATATACTTTGTTGGGCATACCACACCACGTTCATGCAACTTTGAATAAGCAGCAGCCGCTTGTAATTACCGCAGACCCGTCGTACGTGCCATAGATTGCCAACAGAGAAATTCCAGTTTAGCTGGAACTTTCGTTCTACCTCCTTGTAGTTTGTTGCTTTGTGCTAGGCCCTTCCAATATCTGCGAAGAAGCACGTCTATACGCATTTTGTCCTACTAATTGGCTCGCGCTGCCGCAGACCTGCATGGTGTTCAGTGAGAGAGCGGGGGGTTGGTGCGCCAGAATTCAAGCACTCATGGCTCGCTTCTAGACCGAGTGACGTACTTCCGAAGCTTGGGATATTGGTTGGAAAAGAGGGAGTAAAACGGCGCTCAGGTCCAGTAGAGACCGATGGCGAGAGAGACCGAGTCGCTACCTTTCAATATAAAGGCAAAGGGCGACTTCGTACATCCACCAGAAACAGCTGCCGTCCTTCCAGGATTACATACTAGCGACGGATGATACATGGCCAGCGGCATATCGCCTCGCGGCGTCTCCTGGAGCGCAGCTTCTCCGAGCAATTCGTCACAAGCCTTCCTCTTCCCATGTCGTGGGCGTAAGGATGAAGTAACGGCAGGTGCAGATGAATGAGAAATGAGATGTATCAATTCATAATACAAGTCGATCCCACGCCGTAGCTGCGGTCGCTGCCCCGTGGATGGCATCTGAGCCAGACTTAAGCCTCGAAGGCTTTCCGCGAGTGCATCAGTCCAACGCCACACGGTCCGCCCAAACTTAGACTACCGGGCACCTGCCGTGATAACCTTGAGCTAGTGAGTCTGTCTACGCCGCGCCGACGTGTCAAGAAGCTCACATACCAGTGGAGGGGCTCGCAGGTCCTGGGCGTGAAACTAGGCGAGTCTGGCGCATCGCGAGCGCATCTGTGCGCGTCTGCTGAGATGAATGATGTGCAACTGACTGGGATTATCGGGATTCATATTTCTTGCACCACGTTCCCTACGCGTGCCCTGTCCGTCAGTGGCCACTGACAGTGATAAACTCTCCGGCAGGAGATTACGCAACCCCCGTTCACGGACAAGTTCCACGACCAGTGTAACTCATCCACGCCCTTTAGGCGGGCGTCATATGCGAATCGGTCGGCGAAGCAAGTTGGCATCCGGTCACATGCGAAACAGCGTGCCTGTTCCTGCGGGCAAACCAGATATGTAGTCGGGCAGTGCCACGGTCATCGTGAGGGTCTATGAAGGGTCTCGATGAATCCCGTACCTTTCGCGTACTCACGGGTTAAGTTCAGAATAACAGTTGGCGGCCAACAAGGCGCACACAGCGGCTAATACGTCCTCTCTCTCGCGCAGGATGTCAGGAGAGCGATAGATCAAAGCAAGGCCACGTCGTCCGGGAGACACAACTCCCTGTTACACTTGATGAACTCGGCGCGGAGCTGTATGCCTCGGGCGCACCGCATGCAAGTAGTCACTTGCACGGCATGCACAGTAATAACAGCGCCTGGTCGAGACGACTAGTAATTCCGCTTCCACTGAACCGCCGAACAGGCTCGGAAGTTCACGGCATTGAAGCTGCACGGGTTTACACTGTGCACGTATACACGCGCTGTGCGTATCAGCTGGCCGCCAGCCCTAGTCTACGAGAGCCTATTGACGCGGAGCGAAGGTCAGAACAGCTCTGAGGCGTCAAGAATCGAATATAGAAGCCAATGGTATGGTGTGTAGACGGGTTCGCTGAGTATGCCAAGCGAAAGCCGTCGTATTCCTTGTCTATCGTCGGTCTTGCGAGCAGCTGCCAGGGCGCGCATGAAATCAGGAGTAGGACAATATCCATGTGCTGCAGCGATTCAAAAAAATGTGTGATCGTCATGAAACCGTGAATAGATGGCAAGGATTACAGGGTCGTGAAAACGAGGGTAATGGTGGCTGCGATTCAGGTGCAATTTGCCACAAGCACTCATCCCCCCCCAAATGCGGAAGGTGAGCTTTCTGAGTTCGAATCAGTTGATGGGATGTTAAGATGCGGAGCGCCTGGCCGCGGCAGAGTCTGGTGGTAATGCGATGATGTCCTTTGCCTCGCCGCAAACACGTTGTCTTTCCGTGCGGCAACTCTCGACTGGTCCTCCGGAGTCTCTCCATTTCCCCTTGATTACAAGCCGAACCAGTCATATTAATGCAGTTAATGTAACTGACAATCGCGGGCATTTCAGATGACTGTAGCCAGAGTAATTCTTACTCGGAAGAGGTATCGCGGACCGAAGCTTGTGAACCGGATTCCAGCCAAACCGACATGACGAGTTTATAAGAATCCCTTGGTCACCGAACGAGATGCCCCTCTCCGCTCTCCCTCTCTTGTAAGCCTCTTTTTATTCTGATTATTCTCTTATTATATTCCACATCTTACGCGCCGTCGTCATGACGGAATACACAAGCAACTCAGAGGCCATACAAGAATACATGTCCGCGCGGGAACGGACGGCGTTGTGGGTTCGCGGGCATGCGCCGAACGGTGCGGTGCCCGCCTTTGTGCCGCCGTCATCCCCGCCGTCGATGATCAGCGACTCCGACGCCCCCAGTTATGGACCAAGCGATTCTGATGAAGAAAGTAACCATTCGTTGCCGCCACGTATGGTGCTGCGATACGGCGATGGGCGCCCGGACATCCCCATCTCGACAGACTACGACCCACACAGCGGTATACACTCTGGGATGGCACCAAGAATGCGGAGCACTGCGCCACAAGCGTCCTTAGCCCACAGGAGGTCCAAATCAGGATCTCATGCCCAACATCCTGAGCACGCCCCGCCGTACAACCCTCCTCGCCATGCCCAGTCGCTCTCCTATGCTAGCCAGCACGCTGTCCAGCCAATGGCTATGCCGGAACCCCCTCGCTCGCCAGAGAGCATCGTTGTCCTGCCCTCGAGGGAGAGCAGCCAGAACACACAGTCCACGACAAATGCTGCTCCGAACGCTCCTCCCCCTACTCAGAACCATGTCCCGTATTCGCCCACCTTGGACGCAGCAATGAGGGTTCCACTGCCGCAATCGACGGTCTCGCAGATCCCGCAGCGCCCCAGCCAGTTTGGAGGTACCTCACGCATCTCTTCACAACACCCTTCACACCATGGCATTGCAGCGCCATCGCCACGCCGTGCATTCGATCCCTCTCAGATCCCTGTCCGAGCAAGCTCGCCACAGATTACCCACTCCCAGTCTCAGCCTTTGCCCGCGCCAATGGCTCGCGCTGCGACTTCATTTGCTCCGCATCCGCCATCCTCACGAGTGCATTCTCAGTTGCCGTACACGTACTCGCCGCCGGCGATTGTATATGCACCGTCATCGAAGCATTCCCGATCTCATTATGCGCCTCCCGCGATCGTATACTCTCCCGCAGCGACTCGCCACGATACCAATACTCCGTCCCGACACGCTCCATCCATAACATACAGCCAATCTGCACCTCTTCCGCAGTCGATGCAGCACTCTCGTGCCGGCTCACATGGTTACCACCCGGCGCAGGGCTCCCTCAGATCGCATCATCCTCGCTCGACCATCCCAGAAGAGGACCCGCGCGTGCCTCGCGGGCATGACACAAGCATGGAGCAGGGCCATAGCCGTAGTCGTAGCCGCGGACCACGCAGCCATACTCCAGCCGACAGCGTTATGTACATCGACGACCGTGAACTCCCACCGGCGAACGACCCTTCCGAAGCCTTCAGTTACAGTGAGGACGAGGACGAGAACGACCAGCACAGTCGGGCCTCCGGAAGCACTTACTACGTCCTGCCGACCCCAGGCCAAAAGGTTAAACTTATCGTGCGTCATCTCTCCTTCTCCCTAATCTCGCCCATGCATGCGATAAACCGCCCACCCAAACCGTCTCTCTTCTCCCACAACGGTTAGATGGCTGATGGTCATCTTGATCCGCGCTCAGGGCCCCAATTCTGGTTCGATCTACACCGCCACGTCGACGACCAAGTCCGGCCACTCGCCCCGATCGGGACACTCGGGGCCCAAGAAACCCTTCTTCCAGCGCATCTTCAGCATCCCCAAGCTCTCGGGCTCTTCCTCGAGCTCGGACGGACCGGGTAAGAGGGTCAGCCGGCGGCATACTATTGGCGGTGCTCATATCCAGGGAAGGGTCGGCCTCCCTCCGCGGTAAGGTGCGTGTGTGGCGCGTACCATGGCCTTGGTGGCGTTGGTGGGAGGCGAGGTACGTGCATTGTCTTTGTAGATAGGCCCTTGATCGAGGTGCTGATGAGGCCTTCCATCAAGCCATCGAAGGCGAAAAGCGGCCGTTTGACCGCAAATTTTTGACTGGTGAGGTACTCGGCAACGTTCGGAGACGGCGAGATGGTTGATGATGTTTGTGTGTACGTTGCCTGTCGGTCGAGACTTCTACCTTTCGTCACTTGTTACGGCTGCAGCATGGGTTCGCATACGTACAAGGACTGTTGTACGCCCTATGTTCATGTACTCACTGAGACAAAACACACAATGCCAGATGTTCACTGAAATGGAGCGTGCCCGCGTGTCTGTAAGCGAGCTGAGATGAGTTAAGAGGAGATCTTGACATGAACATCGATGAGATGTCTGAGAGTAAGCCAACGTTGTCTATCATCACCTACGAAGTCAAGTGGAATCCGATACGAGAGCTCAAGCATGAGGTGCATGAAAGTCTGCTGCTACTGCTGCGTGATACCAATCAGAATGTCTTCCTATCTATGACAAGAAGCTCTTGCTCTCATCGGCGCCACTACAACGAATCAAAAACGCATGGAAGGCGACCGTGTTGCACTTCTATCCCTGCCATACTGGTTGGTCACTCTGTATCCCTCGCTCTCAGGACACCCTATGTCAAGGGATGGATTTAGTGGCATCATTAATCACTGTGCTCGAGTCAGACTCAAAAAAATATCGATCCAAATAAGTGGTGGAGACTGCGGCTGCCTTAGACGTAACCCTGGATTCGACTATGTTGCAGAAAGAGAGATCCCATACAGTTATACTCATAGGCGACGGGTTATACTGAATTCAATCGAGAATGTGATGCTTCATTATGCATGATCGTGTACACGGCCCCCAGCAGTAATAAGTTATGCGATCCCTGGAGACACGTACTAAGCTCATGCACAACCAACTTGACCAGGGTGAAACACTCACTATATCCTCATTCATCCCATCCCATCGCAGAAGGCACCCAATACGCAACGCCTAGCTCCTCATCCTGTTCATCCAGCCAGCACAACCCGTCCCGGAGCAACATGTTCTCCAAGGCTGCATGCGAGCGCTCATGTGTCCACCCTAAACGCTGCACCAGTAACTGTTCCGAGACGCGTCCTCCTTCTTCCTGGGCTAGCGCAAGTACCACCGCCTGGTCGGCATCCAATTGCTTCGGCACGCTCCTCACCATCTTCTTCCCCGCGCCAACATCCAGGACTTCGTAGCCAGCACCCAGTGGCTTTAACGTCTTGATGCTCCGAATGACATCGTCCTCCGTTATCACGCCTCCCTTGACACCTCTTAGCTTGCTGACGAGCCGGACGAGCTCGCCCATCTCGATAAGACCGCCATTCCGCTCTCGCGTGCTGACACACACGTCCACGATCTGCACCCCGAGCTCGTACTGCCAGTCGCCGAGGTTCAACATCTCCGCCCACCAGCCGCCCTTGCGCGGGCCCGCCAGCGGGTCGACACCGATTGTAGTGCACATGCGCTGAAACGCGTGCCGAAACTGGGGATCGTTGCGGATGTCATCGCGATGGGCGGCGGCGAAGTGTGCGAGGGCGCTGCGAAACTGGGCGAGCTGTGCATGTAGAAGATCGACCTGCACTTGTGAGATTTCAGTTGACAATTCCGCGAAGGAACGTTTGTGCTGCTCCTGTCTTTCGAACGCAGCGAGACCGACTCCTCCTAATCTGTGCATCGTTCACGTTGGCGGCACAACAGCAGTTGCCGTTCGGCCCACCGTGATCATGAAAGTTACCCGGGAACAAGCACCACCAGGATTCTATCACACAACGATGCCCTGCAGGTATTAATTCGCAACGGGCCATTCAATCTCTACGTTGGTCCGCACCAGTACCCGGCAGCTGTGAGTTGTGTTCTCCAATAAGTCTCGTCCGCAAGTCACTCTGAACTGCAATCAAGGAGTAAGCGGGATGTCCATCTATCCAATTTTCCATATTTACCTTCGTCTGGTTATGGTGGACGCAGGAGAGATTGGCCACAATACAGCATACGCTAATGTGTGGTAGACGGTGGGTTCACCTGTCAGGCCAGCACCTTGAATGAGCAAATAGCGACTGCTGTGGATTGGTTGTGGGCATGTACACTGACCTGGAGACTTGGACACTAAACGCCAGCGCAGCCATAGAGTGCGGTCACGTGGTCGATGCGCAACCGGTAAGCGCTTGTATCAGTCTACTTCTCCTCAACCACCACCAGGTCGCCCCAGCGGTCTTCTAACTTGTCGTTGGCAACAACGTCCCCGATAACTGTCTCCTACACCAGACAAGGCACGCGCTCTTACGTCCGTCAGCGTGTGACACTGTCACCTTGACGAGACTCAGACTCATTGACATTGGCGCCTGTGCTGTGACTGTCTGAGTATTTCTCGAGCAGAGTTCCATCCGCTACTACAGAACAATATGAATTCTTCAACTCAAGGAGGCCCTGGTGTGCTACACTGGGTTAACAGCATCCGTTTCAATATGGCGAGGGACCCTGACAGGCAGCTCCTGCACGAGCAGATTCAAAATACGATGGATTTCCTGGATGGATACTTGGAGAATGTTTTGAAGGGTCCGAAGGCGGAGTGAGCAATGAGCTCTACTTATTTGAGATTTCTGCTGAGCATCGTCACAGGTCGGTCGCAGAGCTGCTAAAGACTCCTGGTCGCAAGAAGAACGCTCCTGCACGTGCGAGATCAGCAACAGCGGCCACAGCAAGGAAGGAGACGGTCATTGGATTGTCTCTTGATGTGAGCTACTATTCTATTGCGCGAATATTCAATGAACGATGAGCAGAGAACCGACCATGAACGCGAAAACCATGCACCGGTCAACAACTTCCACAAAGCACTTCTGCAGATGAAGACTGTCGACACAGACGCCATACATGATTCAATTCCGGTAGACAATGTCAATCATCAAGCTTCTCGAAATGTTGATGCCATTGTCCAAGAGGCGTTCATTGACAAGCCTGGGGAACCAGCCGTGAATGCGCTCGAGCAGGAAGAGGAGATCAAGGCTCAAGACTCGTTAAATCCGCCCGGCGCGTCTCCAGAAGTGGCTGTGAACGAGTTGTCTATGATCGCTGAGGATGATGAGCTTGCAGAGCGGAGCCGGCTGTCTGCTCTCCCACCTTCTTCGACTACAGAAGTAGCTCAGCAGCTTGAGCTCCATTCATCTGAGGCGGAGGCGACTACGCCGACTGTAAATGCCCAAGGGAGCATGGAAGTGGACGAGCAGGCACACGGCGTCGTGATGTCGACTACCGACACGTTCCATTCCATCCCACTTGATTCTCCGCCACAGACTATCACAGCTCCCGTGGACCCCTCGCCAACCGGCGAGAAACCAGAAGGCTTGCAAGAGCCAATTCCGATCATACAGTCTGGCGCAGCGGTAGACGAGCTTCGCGTGCCTATTCGCGATGAACCTTCCGTGTCTAGCCTCAACCGTACACCGGGCCTCTCGCAAGTCGGCCTGCCAGCACCTTCGCCACTCCACAAGTCAACGCGCACGGGTATTGAGCCCTCGACGGGCCCTGCGCCAGCAGCCGGCGGCAAGCGCGGGTCGTGGCTCGTCAAGGCACGGGAGGTGAAGGCGATGGAGATGACGGGGAAACGGACCAGCAGTGCACCGGGAACAGTGCTGGGTCTAGGCGTGCTGAGTGCGAAGGGGAAGAGTGGGGAGACGATGGACCTACAGGCTGTGCCGTCGCGCTTGGTGGAAGAGGAGAGAGTCGCGAAAAGGAAGAGCGGGGAGATGATGGACGTGCAGGGGTTGGCGGAACCGTCGCGGGGAGCTGAAGAGGAACGGGTTGCAAAGGTCGCGAAGCTATCGGATGGAGCTGGGGACAGTGCTGCGCGGAAAGCGAGGCTTAACCAGATGTGGGCGGAAGAGCCATCAGTGTCCCCCAGAGCGAAGGTCCAACCACAGGTCCGGGCGTCTACTGTGCCGCCAGAGGACTTCATAGCTCCCATACAGGCTGATGAGCAGGAAGAGCTGCTACTGGATACGTTCAAGAAGAGAGTGGAGGGTGCACGGTATGGTAAGAGTATCGGGAAGTCGCTGGGGGGCACCGCGGCGGCTGCGCTAGCAGAGGCCCGTGCTGCTGCTGAGGCCAGAGTTGCAGAGAGACATAAGTTGGAGCGCGGTTCGGATGTGGGAGTGCCTGGAGAGGAGAATGCGGGAAATACGTCAGCCGTACCTGCACCCTCAGAAGAAGTGCCCGTACCTGACTCTCATAAGCGACTTAGCTTGTCGGATCTAGTTGGTCCTTCCAAGAAGAAGGAACAGTCACCCGCGGGTCCGTCGAATCAAGGCGAGCCACCGCTGCCAGCACTCAACATTGAAGCAGCAGGCAAGGCGGACAGCAGTGTTTCGACCACGCCGCCGAATTCTCCGCCAAGCCGTTCTGCCGCCTTGGGTCCTCCACCCCTTCCATCCGGTCCAGTGTTCAGCAAGCCTCCGACTGTGTTCGTCGCCCCCTCGGCTGCTTCCTCGTCGGCCCAAACCTCCCATCCACCCGCTATCACTACCGCAGGTTCAGGCAAGGACTTCTCCTTCAAGCTACCGACTGCCAACCCATTCTCACTACCTACTGCTATGACCCTTGGCGTACCTGCCAAACTGTCGCCGGGTAGCCAGAGAACAGCTGGGGGGCTGTCTGCACACTCCAGCAAGGGGAGCCTGTTTTCCGACGCCATTTTCGACAAGGAGGATAGTATCCCCGCATGGATGCCACAAACCCAGGACACAGAATACACCCAGCAGTCAGAGTCCCAGCCGAAGTTTGATGATACCGACGACGACGATAGCTGGCATGTCGACGACAAGTTTGCCGGGAATCAGATGTGGACGCCGTTCGGTTTCACTTCAGGGTCCGGTGAGAATAGGGACGACACCTGGAGTACGTTGCCGAGCCGGAGCACAAGTCAGAAGGGTGGTGACACTGGCTTTGTCACTATGAATTTCACCCAGTCAATCCCTGCGACAAAGGTTGTTGACCAGCTAGAGGAGGCGCCACTAGAGGCGATTGTACAGCCATCCCGTGCAGAACCCGTCGGTCTCGAGGCGAATCCTGAATCCACCGATTTCGGGGAGCATGACATTGCAGACGTCGCGATGGAGACTGATGAGGTGGAGGACGAAGACATGATCGAGACCGACCTAGAAGACATGGTAGAAGCCGGCAAATCAACTGTTGGTCTCGTTCAGGTAAGTTATTGTGTGGCGTTGGTGTGTGGTCTCCTCACTCTACTGTAGGCCAAATCTGGCTTGGAGCGAAGTCAGAGTCAACAATCCGTGACGTCAACGGCGTCGTCTTCACAGCAGTCTCAGATGGGTCTCTTCGGGCATGCCTCTAAATTTGTTAGTAGCGTGCTTGGTGGTGGAAGCAAGAAGAAGGCAGAACCCATCAAGAGTCTCCAGTTGGCTACTCAGGCGGCGAAGAAGGTCAGTTACTCTGATGCGGTTGTCTGCGTCACAATGTTGACATTCAACACTGATAGCAACAAGGGGAGATCGAGAAGAAAAATGCTCGTCTCAAGGAGATGGAGAACCGCCGTCAGCTTGCCTTGCAACGGAAAGCAGAAGAAGAACAGGCTCGTGCCCAGGAGGAGGAGAGGAAAATCAAGGAAGAAAACGAGCGACGGAAAAGAGAGAGGGAAGACCACACGGACAAACGACCGATCAGCCGCATGGCCACAAAGAAAGTACGTTCTATTTCGTCACCGCTTATCAAGCTCCTCACTCGCTGTAAACAGCCTGATGAAGACAACACAAAGAAGCGCAAGATCGCTGAGACAGAAAAGAAGCCAGTCGAGTCCAAGAAGCTACCTTCCAAAGACAAGAAGGATAACCCATCCGCGCCGCGCACTGTTAAGCCCGGTCCCAGCACAGGCCCTCCAGGCATGAAGATCGGACCCCCACCAAAGTCAGCAGCGAAGCAACCCGAGATTAACGAGGTAAAGGTTACTGCCAAGACCGTCAAGGGAACCCCATCCTCCAGCAACCTTAAATCTGCCCCATCCTCTAGCAACTTAAAGGTCGGCCCCCCCAAGGGCAAGGGCAAAGCACCCATCGGGGATGGCGACGAGGAACAGCCTGCGCAGGCTATCCGCGCGCAGATGAAAACACAGGCTCAAGCCCAGCTTAGCCAGCCGCCTCCAATCCCGAGTGAGAGTATCGAGCTGCCGGATATCAACAGCGAGTACTCCGACTCGGAGGATGAGGACCGCCCACGGACGTTCGACCCGCCGGATTGGGCGCAGTCGCCTGAGCTCCGCACAGCGCTGGAGCAACAGGCCACGGTGAACCCAGACGAGGTATTCGGGCGGATCGCACCGTTGCGGATGGAGGAGTTGTTCAGGACAAGGCAAAGTCGCTTCAGGGCACGGACGAGTTCGGCAAACTGGAGTGGTCCGGATGGACTGACGGCAGAGGAAGAGAGGGAGTACGCGAGGAGGATGGGATTTAAGTGAGTTGTGATATGATGTGGACCATAGATTTATGCATGGCGCGTTGCGTTCGTTATTGAGGTAGAGGATAGTGTCGTTGCTTACGCGCCTTGAAACCTCAATTCAAGTCATAGCAGGACGAGATCTCCCACACCCTAAGATATAGCTTTGCCCGCCCACAGATTCTTGGCTCGTGGTATATTTGATTCAAGGTGAATTCGTGGTGAGTGCTCATTCAACAAGTGACTCGGCTCATTAACACCAAACTTGCTGACTGACTTTCAAAGTGATCAACGGCTGAACTGCGACGGCTGCTGGACATATATCCATACCGGTCCATCAGCACACCAAACCACATAAGCGTCACCCATGTTAAGGTTCGAGGTTAGACAGTGTGGCTAGACATAGACTGGGAAGGCTGATTTATCGCTATCTGCGTGTGGTCCTTAGTTGAGTTGTGCTTGTATTCTTATAATCTTCGAGGCTGATAGTCCGCTGGAGTCCTGCTTGTCCCTGACTGCACCTCCTCGCTGTCGCACGATTCGATTTATCTACCCAGATCATTAGTATCTAATCGTACATGGACAAGAACATGGCGAGCGTTGGCCGCTCAAGAAGTGTGGATGCTCAACTGACAGTACGTTCCCTTTCATCCCGTCTGAGATCGGCGGCTCAGAAAGATTGCATTCATTGTCCTCTGGAGCTTTTGCGCACTGACACTAGTTTCTTTAGGCTGGAGCCAACTGAGCCAAAAGTGTCAACCAGTCTCAGGGACAGAGACAGAGCAGTGGCGCTTGTAGGCATTTGAAGTCAAAGCTGCATCATATTTCATGTACATGTTGGCCCGTCAGCTGTTCAAGATGCCATATGAGTCATATGCCGCTCTTAGATTCGACTCGAGCAGCCTTCGAATAAACAGAATGCATGTAGGCAGACCCTCAGCAGACTCGATGATATGTCAGACTACCTGTAATGCAGATACAGGTTTGAACGACACAGCCTCTAGGCGCATTTGTAGGCAGAGTTGGGGTTGGGCTACGTGCCACGCACGCCCAGGAACCTCATACCGAGTAAACGTCTCGCTACACAACAACTCATCCACTCAACTTAGCCTTCTTCATCTCCCGATACAGCGTAACTGCCCTCTCACGCTCCTCCTCCAACATCGCCTTCTGCGCCATCGATAGGGCGCCATGCTTCAACGTTGTAGCAGCCTCGGCAGTAGCTATGGCGAGATCTGACGACTTCTTGCGCTGTTGCGCTCCCCGCGGAAACTTCTTGAGCTGCGGCGGTGCCTGGACAATGTCGTTCAGTCGCCGAGGAGTGGATGTGGACAGACGTTCGAAGTTCTCTGGTCTCCTTCTGGCCGTTGACGGGGCTGTGGCAAGCGTTTTTGACTTGTCAGGTTCTGTGCGCGTGTCATCCTGCTCTCGAGCGTGGGATGGCGTTGAGGTGGCCTCCCTTGATGACTTGTACGTTTTCTTAGCGTCCTCTTTTCTTCGTGTCCACGCAACAGCAGATGACTGCGTCATAGCTACATGCACTTCATGTCGCATCGAGTCCTCGACACGTCTGCGCGTCAGTCAATGAGTCCATGCCTGCGAGACACGATCGCAGCGTGAGTCAGATACGCAACAAGACTCACCGATTAAAGTATGCCATCGACTCTCCTGGTTGTATCCTTATCTTTTTTCTTGCCTCCGACGCCGTTTGCCCATCGCCATGACCATCAGACCTCCTTCTTTTCCTCGTAGGTCCGACGCTCTCGCCGTTCTCTATCAGCTTCCGCTTCCGGTAGTCTTCTTGGGTCTTTGCGGCGTTTAGGATGCGAGCCGCGCTTTTCGGTATCTCCTCATTGTCGATAGCATGTCGAGAGCCTGGAGCTATGTTCAATCCTCTTGAGTGAGTGAGCCGGGATCATAGTATGAGAGGTATTTAGCAGCCACATACGACTGAACGCGTATCTTCTCGCGGGCGGAACGCTGAACTCGCTTGTGTGGCATTATAGATAAATGTCTTCTTCAGGCACTGTGCCCTAATCTTTGAAATGAGGTTTGACAGTGGGATGGTCAGGTAACAGTAACAAGAAACAGAATTGCAAACGCAGATTTGGATCTCAGATTGTCGTCGCTCGTGGCGCGTGAACGTTTGAACGTTCGCTCACATCTTACACAGTACCCGTCACGGTCACACCTCATGATACAGTACACTATCTCATACTGCATCATGAGCTGATGCATTATGAGCAAGTGTACTGCACCTTGAATGCATAAGCCCGCTCCATGCGTGCAAACGTGTACTGCTTGTCAGGAAGTTTGCACTTCTACAAAGACTCCTGTAACCAGGCATGTTCAAGTTTCCGAAACCAGAGCCTTGCGTCCCAGCTCGCGGTAAGTCCAGTTGGGACCGAGACTCGGAATACGCAGACACTCCCTTACAGTTCCACATGCAGAAAGCCTTTTTGATCTATTTTGCGCAGTGTGCAATGACTGCGCTAAAACCACCCGGTCACCCACATTCTGTAGTGCGGGCATATCAATTTACATAGGCGTCTGCCAGTCTTGGTCGCACCGGCATGGAACACAGGTGCCTGTGCGCGTGTAGTTTCACATCGCGCACCAGTCCTATTCGTAGCGGCTTGCAAACGATGGAGGTTCCCCTTGCCCTTGACGACCACAGCGGGATGCATATATCCACCCCAGACGGCTCCTTACCATTGCGTCAGACGATGGAAACAGGTCCAATATCCCAGTCGGATGTGATCTAGCATTACTTCCCCGGATGGCTCCTCTGAACTCTTGGGGGGTAGGTTATCTTTGCAAACCGGCTTCTATGTGCACAATTATTATTTCGTTTGTGTTAGTCCCGAGCCGTCAAGGGCCCACAGACAATGATGTCCATGGTTCTTTGCCTCCACGGGGGACCGCGACAAACGGTATATTTTAGATTGAGGTGTGTTGCGTCTGGTCGTGTGCAGTGAGACGTCAAGCACAGATGATCTGAACTTCGTCTTCAGATTTCCATGCAGGAAGGACGCATCGAGGGACCGGTGATAGACGTGGAACCTGGCGAAGGGCTCCGCGTTCGCCGGGATGTCCCGCGACTGTGTTTACCATAACGTCCGTGTTGACCGACTCCGCGACATCTCGACTGTCGCCCCGGCCGCGACGTCGCTGAGCGGGCCGGGATCCCAACGATCCCCACGGCGCCGCCTGTGCTGCTAACGCCGTTCACCCAGCCACTGGACTTGGACTCGACGGGCACGGTGACGATGAAATTCTCGACGGACGGCTGCCGTCCGTTCTTCATCACCATGACCCAGGCGGCCGCATTCAGCAAGTTCCGGGCGTGCTCGGTGCTCATCGGGAGCTCCAGAGCGTTCGTCGAGGTGCGTGTTGTCTTCGTCCGCGGGGACCGGGGCAGGGGTGAGGAGCGCGACGACGGCGACAGGTTTTCTTTTACGAGTTGCAGTGTTGGTGACGTGCAGCCGACTGTTCGCCTCCGCAGGTAGGGTGCGCAGGCGGGCCATATGTGGATGCGGAGATCTCGACTGCACACTGATCGCCCCGATCGTCGCTGTCCATGCTACTCATCTATGATGTTGCCGCGGGTGCTGACATCTTTGCATGGCCGCAGGCACAGTCGAACCTCACGGCGCTCAACGCAATCATCCAGGGCATGTGCAACTGTGCAACACCGACCTGGACGCGCAGCAGTGCGAGACGGACGTGGCGTGGTTCGCTGGCGAGCTCCAGACAGCTTGCGCGACGGACCTGAAGGCAAACAAAGAGCCACGGGCAGTCTGCTTTGTGCGTCCCGTTTCCTCCCTCTTCCGCCCCGCGCTGAGCGCCGCCCACACAGGCTTGCAGTGCACGCGATCATGCGTGAAACCGCGTGTCTGTTATCGTCTGGGACACGTAGTGTTACCTGTCCGTGGAGGTGTACTACTACATGCTCCCGCTCGGGATCGCGATGTCGAACGGGAGTGTGCCGAGCTGCTCGGCGTGCACGCAGGACGTGATGGGGGAGTACGTGCAGGGGCTCGACGCGAGCGGCCTGCACGACACGTACAAGAGCGCCGCGGCCCTCACGAATGGCGTGTGCGACGCGGGCTTCGTGCAGGAGCTGGCGGGTTCGAGTTACTCTGTCGTGCACGTCATGGGCAGTCGGTAGTGAAGTGTTCTCGTGGTCTCGCTGCTGATTACGGTGGCGGGCGTTGCGTGATGCCCACCCTTTGGTCTAGTTTTTGTCACATGACAGGGGACACTTGGGTGCAAGGACTTTGTATCTGCATATGTTGGTTGATTACTCCACTAGCATGATCTGCCAGTGGATCTTCAAATCTTCTCCTTGTCCTCTTCCCGCTGGTGCTTACAGTCGCAAGGCAGTGATGACATGGAGTATGACACTGAAAAAATGGAATGGTACAATCAAGAAGTCTGCAGGTTGAGAAAAGATGGCATAAATGGGGGGTGTAGTCATGGCATGCACTGCTCATCAGGCACCTTGAGATTCAGGATTGTCTCCAACATACAAGGATCTTTGACCACTTGCTACATGTACAACCACCAAAACCTTCATGTATTGTATAGTTTTACCTTTGTAAGGTTCTGCCTCACCAAGCTCATGGAAGTACTGACATATTGGTTTTCCCAGAGGGCAAAACAAGTACAAATGACTAAGCATTCATGATGTACTGTAGAGTCATGTGTTTGGGTTGTTTTATTGGCATAGTATGTGGTGCTCTGCCAATCCCAACAAGAAAGTCTTGCCAAAACTTTTCTTGTAATTCTGGGAATCCCACTTCTTTAGATATTGACCACACCTGTCACAGCCCACACTTCAGTCTCTCAAATCTGCATTTCAACACACCAAATCTCCTTGAGTTGGCTTCATTGACACCATTAGTACATCTACTGCCTGAAATCCAGAGCTAAACACAAAGTCATCCAGCTTGTAATCTCCCATATTTGACCAGCAGACATTGCCTAGGTCATGAACCTTCAAGGCAACAAGCCGAGCAGCCTGGTCAATAAGCTGGTAGACCTCCCTGTCACAGGTTGTATGCTGATACTCAGTTGTGTGACGAAAGAATCTGAAGCCTGACTCGGGCGGACGTCGAACAACCCAAACTTGATGTCCCACGGTCTTCGACCCAAAATATACAACAGACTTGCGATACTGGTTTGGGACAAGACTTAGCTCATGTACAATGTGCAGAAGATGGAACAACACACTATGTTGTTCTTGTGAAAATCTCCATGAATCAGATTCCTTTCATACTTGATCACCACAATCGGCGAATAAGGATAGGTATTAAAATGTCCATCAAACACTTGAGCATTTGCTATCATGGGAGTTGTACTGATAGTGATTCTTCCGTGCCCATGAAGTGTTTCAGCTGCCAAAATCAGATCCGAGGTGAGATGAACCACGGAGTCAAGGGTCAGGACGTACTAATAGTATCACTTCTGCCAGTACGGCGCCATAGATTTCGGACTGGTGCTCCATCAACATATCTTTTGACGGTAAGTCCACCGGTCTGGAGAAAGCAGTGAGGTAGCTGTTCGACAACGACCATGTACATATGATCAAGGATGTCAGACGCACCGTAGCGGGAAGTGGCATGGCTGACACAACAGCACCAGCAATAGAGAGCATGAGTGTGAGAATGTTGATCCACATCCTGAGTATAAGAGTTGTACGTCAAGAACGACTGCGACAGAGGGATCGAGTTTGAAATAGAAAGAAGTGGAGACGGGACCGGCCGTGCTCAGACCACGGACTGCTACCGCTCATATATACAATATATGAGTGAGAGCCCGCCCGATATCGAGTCGGGATCATGTTTGTATGAGACACGACGATGCGCGTCACCGAGGCGATGCAGATCCAATACATCACATCTATCACCGGAGACATGAGTTGATGTCAGACTAGCAGCCACTGAGACTAGATTTGAGACCGCCAAATAGGGTTACCAGAAAAGGAAGATTTGAATTGAAAACAGGAGCATATTTACCCCCCGAAATGGCTTTGAAATACCCAATGATCTTGGGCCAGATTGTTGTATTTTCTCGTAGGACCACGGAGAGAACGAGTCAACAAATAGATTCGCATTTGTCTGAGCTCTGTCAAACGCGTAAGGTACAAGATAAAAGGCTATCAACTTATATACTATGTCTGCTGACTAAGCTCTAAGCCACTCATCTGTATGCACGAGATTGCAAACTCCAACACAGATATCCTCATGTGCACATATTCATATGTCATGCATTTTTGGCAGCAGGCCATGACCAGTAGTCTCCAATACCCTATGTTTGGACAAGGGCTACCCTATTCTGGACAGGGACCAGGCAAGAATAGGACTCCCAGATACCCTATTTTTGGCTGAACATAAGTGGGAGCCGGCAGGGTGACAATTATGTTACCATTACACCTGTACCCAAAGAGGAGCCATCACATGAGATAGGTCAAGCTTCATTGGTGGATACTGAAGGACCAAAACCATTTGACATGCTCATATAAGGCTCTAAAACACATTGCAGTAAAGAATGTGCCTTTACAATGGTTGCAGGGACATTGTCAGTAGGCACTCTCATTACCAGTGGTCACGGCTATTCCAGGCACCTGACTTGATATTGGGCACCTAGTCACTCTCCATCACGCTCAGCCACTTGCAAGCAGTCTGAACACTGTTGAGCACAATGTGAACAGACAATTCCTCCAATCCATGAGGTTTAGTGGTATCAATATATTCCATGTATTCTGGCTACCTGCCCATAGCAAAGATTCATTTATTTTTCATGCACAACAAACACAATGCACAAAACAAAAGTTGCCTCTGACTTTCTCAAACCCTTTGCCAACACTGATCACAAAATTGGTGTTGATTTTGCTTTCAATTCTGTAGAACATATTATGAGAGATGTTAGTAATGGATGGGCAGTAAGATATACACATGCTAATGTTGCATCTTTCTTCTTCATATTTGTGTGTGCTCACATTGCACGAGGATTATATTATGGTTCTTATAAATCACCTAGAGTTTTAGTGTGGTCTATTGGAGTTATGATATTCATTTTAATGATAAAATACTGCACTAAGAATATTATGGACTAGCACACATGAAGCTTGGTATAGTAATATGGCAATGATCAATTTTCATTGTTATTGGTAGAGAATTGGGCTATATCGGGCCTACTCTGAAAAGGAGTGCCAGTACACTGTACACAAGATGAAGCTAAGTCCAAGATTGTTGTCTGCGGTGGTTATAGCGTTCGTGGTGGAGTGTTGTCAATCCATCAGACCAGTTATCCTTGCCACGTCAGTCAGATGGCGACTCGGAAGCGCCGATGGGAGCGCGGATCCTGCAGTCAAGTTTCTCAAGCCTCACAGTTCACACGAGAGATCGGTGGGTCCAACCGCGTTGCCACAATATGAAGGACTGACGTCTATCTTAGTTCTACCCTCCCTCCTCCACCTGTTCCTCTTGCTCCTCTCCGTGGGCTTCTCATGCCATAATCACAAGGTATCGTCGGAGGTCCTTCCCCAAAGTCCGTGACGCTCATACATTGCTGAAGAGCCTTTGAAGTACATGAACAAGGTACACGGCTTCTGGGTCTACCAATATCGCTCGCTAGCGAAGGGAAGCACGTACCTCTGACAACCTGAACTTCATTAATGCCCGCATTCTTGCGCGGATGGCCAGGACCCTCCCCCGCGAGGATAGCGCACAACTCCTCGTGGGTGGGTTGTGCTCGCGGCAGATTCGCTGTACAAGAGGTCGATGGCGCCGGCGTCGACGAAGAGCACTCGATATTTGACGAGTAGCCACTGTTTGGCTACACGGACATGGCCGACTCAGGGCGCGAGGTGGTCCCGTATCGATCAAGGGCATTTGCATGCCTCCTGACAGAGGCGAATGATACCCGCGCATTTATTCTGGGTGTCCAAGGTGTCTCGGTGCTCTGGGTTTCGTCGGATCCCAGAGTACATTCCGTATCGGTACTACCCTGAGGAATCATTCCATGTTGAGACTAGTTCGTGGCATCATCACTAGAGTGGTACTCGCGCCTCATCCGGGAAGTGAGTAGATGATCTCTACGAGTGGTTGTTGCAAACCTCAACCTCTCATTTCCTCTTGAACGATGACCTCATCGCATTGATCAATACTATGCGTCAATCAAGCTCCTTCACTCCCCTGCAGGGCGAAAGGTGAACGCGGTTGACCTCGAGAGACAGAATCTGGACCTGGAAGAGGAGTGCAAGCTTAAGGCGACACGCGGCGAAAGGAGTGTGCGTCCTCACTGCGGCCAAGGCGAACCTGCAGGAAATGGGGTTCCCTGTATTGCGCCAAATCTGCTGGAGCATCAAGATGTACGGAAGCTGGAGCTCAGGCACGTCGTCCGGATATCGAGTTTCATTACCTCGTCCCCCTCGAGCAGGTCCTACCGGAGCTCATTGTCATGAAAGCCGGCTTTACCAGCCGGGTCGCAATGCGACACTTCAGGCGATAAGAGGGGCAGGGCAGCGTCTGTATGTCAGAAGATGATTGGGATCTCCGATACCCCTCATGATTGCCTTAGCCGCAGACGTTAGCTGGGCCTTGCAGGCTACCTGCAAGACTTTGATGAGGGACGACAACAGCTCCAGGGACATGTCGCTGAAGCAGTTGATGCCGAACACGCTCCATGTCGCAGCCCCAATACAGCAACCGGGCGAACTGAGTGGTGCTCATCCGGAAGAGCTGTTGAAAGAGGAGCTGGAGCATTTGAGAGAATATAGCATCCAGAATACCAGATTGTGAGTCTCCGCACGCACGGAGTCTGGAATGCGCTTCAGGTATTTTGTATATACCATGAGACTGGTGACCCAGCGGAATAAATGAAGAACGTCATCCAAGTCGACTCAGGACAGGAGAGCCCAGGGTAAGCCAGACTCTATGTTTTTTGTCATTCAACATGCTCACTCTATTGTCAATGAGACTGCAGTCAAAAGGATTGATTTCCATCTCCAACACGAGGCCCTTCAGAATCATGATACCTTTCCGTCTTCTTTGCGTCCTTCCTATGAACCAGCCCAGACCCGTACTTTCACGGTCGTGCGTGCATCTTCTCCAAACCAGAAATGTGAAGGCAAACTCTCACGACACACTCGAGCTGCCATATAAAGTGCGAACCATATGATAGAATACTGGGTCTTCCATGTGGCCCTTCCGAGTCTAACGGCACATGGACGAGTCAAGCTGACGAGGTCCCGCAAAACCGTGCGAGAGCAATACTCCCAATCCTCTTCTGCTTCCCAGGGCCGATCACCTAACACATATGAATCCTTGTCTCGCCTCGTTGAGACTGCGTGCTGTTGCGTTCAAATTCCGGCGGTCAGCATTTGAACACGAGCAGAAGCTTGCATACCATCAGACTAACGCCGACAGGCCAGTGGCATATCTCCCAAATGTAAAGCAACACGCCCGCAGCAAATCTCGGGCCTAACGCCCTTGCTATGGAGCGCATGGCATTTCGTGCTCTACGTTACTACTTTCAGTCTCTACATGAGGTATCATCACGATCATCCAACAATAACAGCGTATGCACAGAAGACAAGAGAAAGCAATCCAACCCAAAGAAAAAGAGGGAAAGTATGTGCTCCGCGAAGCGTCCCTGGTTATGTATAGCAAGTGTGGCACGCTGGTGACGAGAACCTTGGTTGTCGCGAATCAATAGACAATATCGCTCGCGACTTTGCAGCATTTTCACCGCCACTGTCAACGACAGACGGCGGTCAGCGAGAAAAGAAGAGAAGAGAATCGAGAGAACAATATTTAGATGATACTGCCTGCAGTCCATCAACGGTCTAGAAGTGTGATGTCGAGTGCCGCCTGAGTCGTCTTGGGGGCTGGCCGCTGCGCGGAGGGCCCGATATGCCAGTCGGACTTATGGACGCGAGCAGCTTCTTGAATAATGGCGGCTTCTTGCTGGAACTGCGGACAGTGCTCCCGGTGCCGCGCGTGCCCGGGAGGCCTTGGGCCACTGCGTGTGTGTTTGGGTCATGCTGCGAGAAGAAATAGATGCGTGAGTGGCATTGCCTCTTACTAACAAACGGACGAGAAAGGCGCAATCTTGATAAACGTGGGCGATGCCGATGGATCGTCCCACTTTGGCACGGAGCTGTCGACGATTCAGAAACCTCGCTCCCATTTGCAAGCTTTGCCACCCTACTTCTGGGCCTTACCAAGGGACTCACCCCCGGGCTCAATGTGTGCATGACCCGGAACAGCCCGTCCAGAACAACAATACCGTGGAGCAGAAGAAGGCAGGTACTCACCACAACCTGTACGCGTCCCCGATGTGGAGGGACGATCACGAACGTTTCTCCGGGCCGTGCTGGCGGAAGGACGATCTCGCGTCCCGGCTCGAGGGGCACCCGATATGTCTGTCCCGAGCTGAAGCCCGAGCCATAACCTTGCGGTAGTTGGTGTGCTCTGTCCATGGGGTACGTTGCGCGCGCCTGCGCCCGAGATGCCGCCGGGCCCGTTGGGAAGGCCACGGGCGGCACTGGAGGCGCCGTCGACGAACGCGGAGGATGTGGCCGCGCCCGTTGCACCTGCTGATGCTGCGTGTATTTGCGGTAGTCGACAGAGGGAGGAATGCCTAGCGGCATTGGTGGTGGTGGTGGGGCTGGCAGGTGATGAGCCCTGCGGTGTTGTGACGAACCATGCGGTGAGGTTCGAGGAGGTGGTACGGTGCGACTGTCGGGGATGTACAACGGTCGTAGCTGAATGTTGCGTGCAGCGCGGATAGACTGTGACGGTCCGACGCTAGACATAGTACTGACAGCATGAGACGGAGCATGGGTGGTAGCGGAGAAAGGGTCAGAGAGTCGAGAGTGCGTCGGGACACTCTGCGCCCAGTCGTGGATCTTCTCCATCTTGGCATGGTATCGCTCGTAGGCTTCTGGTGAGTAGTCGTATTCGGTCATCGTGTACGCTGTCGAGGATGAGTCCTGGAGAGGAGCGGTCGTATTTGTATGAGCAAGTGTGTGCCTGTGTGAACTGCGAAGGGATAATCTGTGGGACAGCAGCGCTAGGTGTCCGGGGTGGCAGTTATGGTGGCAGGCGAGGTAAGTTCGTCGGGGAGATTAACATAAGCGCAGGAAGAGAGTGGGTATATGTACCAGCCCCGCTGGGCTGGGAGACGAGGAGATGGTGACGGTTCTGCCTCGCGGTCCCCACTCTGCAAGAATGGCTCGCACTTCATCACATGCCTAATTAGGTAGGGTTGGGATCAATTATCACGCGAGCGGAATCAAATATTACTAGCTCTAGCGCCGGTCCCCGAGAAGTGCGCCCTTCTTTCGGGGAATAGATTGGCAGCGGCACGAGGGTCTTCATCTGCGCTGAGATAACAATGTTTACTGAGGCAGAGTATGATCTGATCAGCATGGAATGTATGAGACTTGAGATATGAACATGAAGGGAGACTTAGAAGAGCCATTTCACATGCTACATGACCTCGCACACAGGGCACTAAAAACATGCAGGAAACTTGGAGAAGGTATTATGATCAACATGGTCCAAGCTTATAGGTAAACAACAGAGTTGCGACATGAGAGTCGCTCCCACACATACAAATCAGAGAGCAAAAGGGCAATGACAACAGTAGTTCACTACTCTTCAGGCCAGTATGCATAGGTAGGGATGTCCGATCGCAAAGCAAACTCACACTTGCAGAGTAGGTACAAAACAATGGTGTTTGTGCTTCACTGTGAGGTTCATTGCTTGCACATCTTACTGCCAAACTCAGCCTGAGCGAATATCAGGACCATCTTCGGGCAATGCATTAGGCTGTAGTGATCGGATTCTATACTACACCTGAGAACTCCTATGCGGGTTGGATTGTTAGGCTGGCAGTGCTCGCACACCCTAATCCCTACCTTGTGAGAAATCTAGCGCTCCAGTTCTTCGATTGGCCCGCAGAGTTCTCTCGGAGCCCGGAACTACTGACATGGGTGTGTTAGCTGCCTAGACGCTCAATATCGTGCGGAGCATGACTATCCCGATACCGAAGCCTGGCCGCGCCCTCTGGTAGCTCACAGGAGATTACCACAGCCTCAGTGCCAGCGTTCCGTGACACAAGATCGTGTCTCGCGCGCCATCCCAACCAGTCCATACTTGCTCGCACAATCGTGGGCGGACTCCTATGAACCTGCTTGCTCGTTTCATATCAACTCATTCTCAAGCAGGCTGCCGTCCACGGAGCACGCCCGATCGGACTGCCTCTCATCGCCTTCCGACCGTCAGGATTAGCGACGCGCTGCACACTCCTGCTCTATTTCCCCACACCGTCTGGCAGCGACGCCTCGCCGGGAGCTGCGGACGAGGACACCCTCTACCCCGCCCCACCACCTGACGGCAGCGTGGCTTCGCGTGAGGTGCGTCCTGTCGACATAGCGTTCCTCGCAAGGCGTGTCCCAGCGAACGGACTTTTGAGCCCCTATGACGTCGCAGCGAGGCCAATACGTGTCAGGTAACGCGCCACCTGGTGTTTACATCTTCTGCCTCGCTTGTGAGGTCGTTCTGCGCCTGCTCTAGTGTCCAGCTGACTGCGGATGGCGGGTGCGATGCGTAGGATTGGATGCCATCGGTGGGAGCCTTGCCCAGTCTAGCCTGTAAGGCATGAGCGAGCTACGCCTTGCGCAGGCCATGCGTAGTTCTCGAATAATCTCGTTGGCCGACATTGTAAACAGCGAGCGGTCGTTGAGCGACCCCGCAGTCACCTGAACATACACTCCAGACCGTGACGGCAGCGTCTCCCACAACGGTACACCGACTTCTGGGCGACATCCCCATAGCGCTTTGGGAATCCGGGGGAAATGAACGCGTCTACCGAAGAAACATCATGCTGTCCATCGCTTCTGCGCCCCGGCTCTGGCTCTGCTGCGACTCTGGCAACTCCGCTGCTATTCCGAGTACAGGTGTTCGTGCACGCCTGTCATCTAATCGCTGTCACCTCAAAGGAATACGTGCGGACCCACATCTGTTTCTCCTGTACGTTCGGTTCGGATCGAAGGGCGATAGCGGCTATCCTCTGTGACTGCGGCCCTAGGCCGGCCATAAACGGGTCGAAGCAGCGCTTGAACCACACGAGTGCGTTCAATAACGTCGGGGAGCGCCACAAAGCCGCCGGAAGACTGTATTATGTAGCACAGCTATCGTGACGGACTGCACCCTGGGCGACCGCATAGAGGTCAGATGGGCCTGCAGAGCGACCATGAAAGCAGTCAGAAGCGCAGAATGAGGCACGTAACGAGAATACCCATACACGACTGCGGCGCGAGGCATCCGTTCATATTTCCATCTTTGCATCATCGTCTACGTCGCTCTCCTGTCCGACTTCCTCCATGGCCTCAGACTCGATCTTCATTTGCGGAGGTGCCTTCGCCCGCGAAGCATCCATCATAACTACGCTCTTCTTCATCACTTGCCACACTTTCCCTGCCCCATCCTGAGCAAGCTCGTGGGCGCGCGTAAGCTCAGCTTCGTTGAAAGGTGTGCTCGTTGCGTAGTTCGTCCATATTAATGAACATGGCGGTATATCCTCCGATCCACGAGATCCCGACAGGATGGACGAAAACAGGAAAGCGAAGCAGCCTCCACCCGAAAGATGCGGGAGCTCGGCTTCTGAGGGGTCGAGTACCAGTTCTGTTCCCGAGCTAGACGGCACACGGCCGACAGCAGCCGCACACACGACCCCGCGCATGGGCACGGAGCTTGCGTTGACCAGTGCCGCGCTGCTCGCGTTGACAAGGCTGGCGACGAGGCTTGCGTTCCAACCGCGCCCGACGCTCCCTCTCCCGCTCCCGCTGTCATTCCCGCACAGCGCCTGCCCCACAATCTGCACGAGGGCACGAGGGTGATGTGAGAGTAGGAGCGCGGGTGCGAGGACGCCCTTGAGCGTCGCTGCAAGCGCCTTTGCGTCCGTACCAGCGACAGAGGTGAGCGGACGCATCTGTATGTCCAGCGTAGCGTGCGAGGGCAGTTCGAGGTTTGCGCGCACCTCGATCGGACCTGAGACAGATGCGAGGGCCTTCGTCTCGCCTGGAGTACCGGTCTGTCCCTACAAAGCGGAAGACATGACCTGAGACGCACCGAATCCGAATCTCGCTGACCCATCTACCCTCTCCAGCCCATCATACATGATGTTGATCTCTCTCAGGTCGGTTGGTCTACGTCCATCTGGGCGCGTCGCTGCGCTCGACATCGGTTAAGATTCGTTTCAACTTGCAATGTTGGTGGTAAGGAGAGATCAACTCGGTGTTTCTCACGCTCAGGAGCAACCTATGGCCACCAGATTGCAGAGCCCCACCTGAGTTCATTTGTTTGGCTGTACGAGAGCAAGAATAATCTACTTGAGGCAATACATACCGCTCATACTATTCGTACCGCTCATCGTAAGCCCCGCTCGCCAGCGGCGGGAGGTCACTGTGAGGTAGCGCGGTGAGACCGCTGGCAGCCAGGCGGACCCTCTTCTTACATAACGTCGACTGAGGGAGAAAACGGTCGCGAACCTCAGTACAGACCGTTTTGAGGGAAATGATATTGCGGACAATTTGTACTCATGTATCTGACACTTGTACATATGTTGCACATCTTGTATTGCCGATTCCAAAAAACAAGTCGCACGGCCAAAATTTGAACAAATTTCCGCGCGGCGACCTCCTACGCAGAACACTCGTATCTCGACAACTACTCCATATTTTTCGACGATTTTTATACTGTTGAACTCGTCTCGTGAAGCCGGAGGGCACCGTGACAAGAATGGAGTGATTTGGTCAAGTTTCGAAATTGAGGTCTTTGTGGGTATGGTCAACTGGGAACAGGGATTATGGGCGACTGAGGCAGTGAATGGGCTCAGAGAGTGCACTGGCATGGTTGGAGGGATGTACTGGAGGGCATGGTGGAGGTTTTATGGTGAGAATACAAATATTATTGTTGCACTGTCACATCTGTCCATGAGTAGTTAGGGTGCCCTACCATCACCACCCCCCACACTATTGATCCAGCCTTATTTCTTGTATTAGCATTTGTGTACCTTGGTTCAATTATATGACCAACTATTTGCTCCTTGGAGGCAATGACATCCATGTATTTGTGGAGGTATAGTGCCTACTTCACACATGCTGTTTGCCACACACAAGCAGTCATTTCTGCTCAATCCAAGACTAACTTGACACTGATATATGATTGTATTGATAATATGAGTACACTCCATGAGGTGTCTAGTGGTACTGTGCAATATACATGTGTAGTGCCATGGGAGTGGCTGAACAGGAGAATGACAGAGACATAGAAACTGATGAGAACTCACCATAAAACTTCCACCATGCCCTCTGGTACATCCTTCCAACCATGCTCATGTCCTCTCTAAGCCCATTCACTGCCTCAGTCGCCCATAATCCCAGTTGACCATACCCACAAAGACCTCAATTTCAAAACTTGACCAAATCACTCCATTCTTGTCACGGTGCCCTCCGGCTTGACGAAACGAGTTCAACAGTATAAAAATCGTCGAGAAATATGGAGTAGTTGTCGAGATACGAGTGTTTTGCGTAGGAGGTCGCCGCACGGATATTTGTTCAAGTTTTGGCCGCGCGACTTGTTTTTTGGAAGTCATCCCAAGTGCCACCCGTGTTTGTGCGCAGATTGGACGGCCCCCCGCCGCCCGGCTTCTTCCCCGGTATACAGGGCCCTTAAGACTTTCGGTCCCACATCGTTCGCGTTCCATACTCTACATGTACCTATGTCGTACGGAGTCTAAACAAGCAGAGTTTTAAAATATAAAATAAAAAAGACTTGTTTTTTGGAATCGGCAATAACTGCATGCGGCAAACTTTGATACCTGATGCGCCCGACGCGCCCGGAGGCGCTCCTCCCTTTTAGAATACGACGACGACTGGTCACCAACTTCAATCCAATATCTTTGTCGCCCAATTCCACCTAGGCAGTTCTTTGAAACCTTTTTCATTCTAAAGCCTGTAACTGCTGACCTGATTCCGGGCACGGAGTGGCTATGGATCTGTTTCACTGTTAGTCTCCATTCCACCTACAATGGAGATACAAACATACGACGCGCGTGTACCTATTGTAAACAAAATATGCGACCTTGAAAAGCCCCTGATAGCGACGCTTCAACCCGCCTCGAGATCCCTTCAAGACTTTGCATGAACTTTACGCCGCTTCTACTAGTCTGGCCCTACAAGCGACTTGTGGCTGAAGTGCTATCCGGCCTGAAAGTATATATGTAACCCATCTTTTCCGATGTTCTGCGAACACCATAGGTTATTGATCACACAAGGATGTGTATCTCGCGTGGGCCGTCCTACTCCCCCTGGACCTGGGAGTGCCCCAAGAGTGCACGCTTGGACTTCAGACTTCTGATGATCGTGAGTTCAGAAAGCAAATTATAGCTCTCTTGAGATGGACACCCGTGGAGTTGACCAATTTATGCTCAGGTGTAGCCCGACCCTAGCGGTGATTTGAGCGGCATTCGTGAGGGCAGCGGAACCGTGACTAGTGGGCACACTCGACAGATTCATGCCCTTGTATACGACGCTATACGCTCTTACATGGGACCCTTTATCGGTATTCTTCAAAGTCAAGTCTCTGACTCGACAAGGCGAATGATAGACTTGCCTTGGCCACTCTCACGCCATGTTCGTTAGGACTCACGCAGATTGTTCGTAGAACAAACAATCACCTCGTGTGGCCCCTTATAAGACGACCGCCCATCCTATCGTCTGCATGGTACGCCTTTTACGGCTGGCACGTGGAGGACGAGTGCCGCTTCCGTGCATCGGCAGCTGTCGTCGAGTGGCCCGTTGCCTCGATGCAGGACCACACGACGTTTCATAGGGGCTCCTATAGACGCAGCCTGATTGCGTTTGGCATGCGATCCCTGTATGTCTATTCGCCTGCAGTTCCACTGCTGCTGCTCAACTTCTCTACACATCCTCGGGTTGCTTTCTGCCACCGGTATGGATCCCTATATAGTATTACTACGACTTACTATTCGTGCCTGCTGTAGGCAACCTGCAATGTCAGTGGATGACCGCTGCAGTCAAAGTTCTGAAACGTCGGCATGTCGCTATTCTACAGGGACCGTTCGGCCGTTTGGATCGTGACTGCAGATAGATGGAAATCCTTCAGCGGCCTCGTTTTTACCTCGTTGTGTAGAGGTTATCGCTTGACACCTACAGCATATATCAACTGGATCCTCTCTCCCACTCATCATGTTCCCGCTCCCCTTCTTCGACCCTTGGTCCGCAACGCAAGAACTCCCCGGCTCTGTTGATTGACTCCTGTTTGCATCTCTCCTCACCAGCATCATCCATCCGCTGCGCAGCCGTCATTCAGGACCCCTCACCGACAACTGTCCTCTGGTTTACGTCACCGGCTACGGCGAAGAAGTAGTTGCTTGCCGAGTTACTGTCCTCAATAATGATTGCACTAGCGGCTACAAGTCGAAGGCCGAGCACACCGCCAGCTCTAGTATGGATCGTCGAGAGTCTCGGACGTCTCGGTGAGTGGCAATTGCGCTCATGCCATCTATTCAGCCATCTAATCACCAATTTGGCGTCGGCGGCGGACGATGCCTGGTGTATCGTTTTGCGCCCACAAACCGCCTCGTTCCTAGCCTCGCGGTGGCCTCATGCTAGTTTAGTCGATACGCCCAACATGATGCGAACGTTCTCGGCGTGGCCCTTGTTCTCGCGCAGTATATCCCACCTCGAAGGCGACGACGACTCGGCGTAGGACCTGCACTGGGTTTCCGTTCCACCACTCTCAGACTTGGACTCTGGTCCAGCAAGTTCCGCAACCTTCCTTGCGGTGTGTTACAAGCTTCGACGCAGCATCTTAAATCTGGTGGGTGTGCGATGTCACGAGTTATGATCGCTGCTGTGCGGCCTCTGCCTTTTCGCACCCCTGCCCCGTCGATATTAGGCCCACCTCTTCAAGCACAGTCGTCTTCGTCCATCTGCTTCGGCAGGCACTCCATGCATATCATACGCCAGTCACTGATGTTTTCGGATTCGTGTGTGGGAGCTAGTCGAACATGAAACGGTGAGCATCGCCTCTTCCCCAGCACTAACAAGCTCATCGTGTTCACATCATAGTGGCGCCGCTGGCATTACATGCATGCTGGTAGGATCTATTCATCGGCTCTCGTCGCCATCTTCCTGTTCTCGCTACTTTCGCGTTCAGATTCTCGGAGGCTCTGCGTTGGCTTCTTTAGGTGTCGCCCCATCTCCATCTCCATCTGCTATGCTCGCTTCTTCCCTTCTGCGTTTCAACCCTTGGTGTATCTCTGTTTTCGTTTCCCTTCCGTCGGCGCCCGACCTAGTCGACCCAGTCGCTTCCTAGTCGCTGCAATTAATCTCTGCCCTGAAGATCCTCCTTCGACTTTCTCACTGCTAGGCTAGGCTAGCCGTCATAGTCAGTATCTGCTACATGCCCGACGAGCACGCGAATTGTGTGCGCCATTGCAGACCTGCTGCGAGCCTTACTGGCAACAGTGAGGCGTTCGTTGATGCCAGCTCGCTATCCGGCAGCAATGGACGACTCCACGGGTCAGCTGCCACCTTGACTCTTGCTGAGCACCTTGTTTATCGTGAGCTAATCGGTGAATATCGGAGCCAGGTTCGCCTCGATGGGGTCCGAACATACGGGCATGGTGCGCAGGAATGTGTCGTCTCGCCGATACCGTCAGCGCCTTGCGCGGTTCTAGGTGCCGCTCGTTTAACCCGGGCCTTGTCATTGCTGTTTGCCGATGACGGCCAGTGTCATGAGGTGCGTATTGCACGTCCTCCGCCCGGTCGCTTGCTGACGTAAAAATGCACTATACGTTGTACTCCCCCATTCGTTCGCACACGAGTCTGAACGAGGCCGCCCACTCACTTCAATGCCCACACGCGTGCGCTTCCGAAGTCGAACTCACGATGTCGAATACAAGGTTATTGCCAGGCGCGTGGCGACGATGTGCTGTCATTCATGCATATGGAGACGGGCGGAGATTGGCTAGTACTCCCCTCGCGAAGCCTTTCTTTCTGCAATTGCTCTCAATCAGATGAGTAGCAATGTGATTCCGTCCAGTGGAATTCTATGGTACAAATAACGTTGCAGCGCAGAAATAATCTTGGTAAGCGTTCTACGCAAAGAGTCCGATGAGAATGTCTTATTCCTAATCCGCGACACCCAGACACCCAGACACCCTTCAGGCGTCGCCGTATTGATACAGTGCAGTTGACCTTCAGCCGATTAATGATACAGTACATGCCTACGCTCGTCCTCGCCTAGGGCGAACGTAGGCCATAGAGGACAACATGCGGCGAGATGAGCAATAGAGATGAGCATTAGTGAGTACTTCGGCAGACTAGTTAATTGCTGAAGTAGGACAAGGCGTCGGCGAAGGGGTGCAAATGCTGAAACGGGTATCCGGCACCGGCCGCTGCCGCCATCGCGACGTATTTCTCGTAGCTGGGGTCGACGGACGGAGGGATCGCGTTGCCGATGTGCGTGTACGTCGGAGGGCAGTAGGAATGGTACTGGCAGTACTGTTCCTGGGCAGGCGGCTGTTGGTATATCCCCGTCGCGATATCCTGCATATGCTCGACCGGACCGGGAATTTCGTCATGATAGGTGCTTGCACCCGAGAGCATGTCGGCAGGGAAGGGGCTAGGAGTGCTGGGGATGCTCGAGAACGGAGACGTGGACGGCGCAGACCAGTTATTTGCGACAGATGTGTCAATGCGTAAGTCGGAAGGATGGAACGCCGGCTGCTGCATCTGATAAGCGAGCTGGGGTTGTGGCGCGAAGATATCCTGATGCTCCTCGTAATACGTGTTCGCGAGAGGGTCGCACGACTCCGCTGGCACCGCGGCACACTGGTTGAAGGAGAAGGACTCGAAGCCCTGCAAAATTGTCAGCATGATTATTATGGATCCAGGTAGGTACTGACCATGTCAGGATTCGGAGTGGGCATCGGGAATTCGTGCTGCGACTCGAATGGAGTAGGAGGAGGTACGCTGTAGTCGCTCGGGTCGTAGTCACCGACGAGGGAAGGTGTGGACGAGCACGGGGTAACAGGCGAAGAGGATGAGACTGGCTGCGAACTCGCGGCGCGGACCATCCCCGACGCTGAAGATGTCGATAAGAGGAAAGGGGACTTTGCACGATCAGCCTCAGCGGGTGCGGAGGAAGATCGCCGGAAGTTGTGGGCGGTTACGGGTGCATCGAAGCGTGCGACGAACTCGGGGACATGCTGGCGATCGAACTCACTAACAGCAGCATCCAGCTCCTCACCCTTCTTGCCCTCGACGAGGAGCTCGGCGATCTTTTCGCATCGCTTCTGGTCCTTCGGCCCTACTTCGCGCACCTTCCGTCGCTTCGCGGTCGTGTACGGTGATCTCGGCAGGGAGGGCCTGAACGAGTAGCCTGGGTATTTGATCTTGTGCTCCTCCAGGGCGAGCTTGGCCTTGTCCAGCCAGATCTGCTTCTCGGCAGCGGGAAGCAACTGCCAGGTCGCGCCGATGATCTTCGAGAGCGTGCTGTGGTTCGTCTCGACTTTGGAGGAGACGTGGTCGTTTTTGATGAAGGAGGAGCGGAACAGAATGAAGGCGTTGGGAGGGCGAGGAATATGATCGTCGCCCTTCTTCCTGGTATGAGTGATCTTGCGGGGTGGCGCATCGGACGAGGGAAAGAGCGTGGACTCGAGCGACGATCCGCACGGGAGTGGCGGGTCATTGAACGTCACAGGCGTGACGTTGGTGACAAAGGCGATCATAGAAGGACCCAACTCCTCAAAGGATGTAGTGAATGTGGGCGCGGCACCTGGTCCAATTGGGTCAGTCACACCTGAACGGGCCACAACGCGTTGTGACCATATCACACCTTTGGTACGCTTAGAACTCTTAGCTCGCGGCATGGTGTGGTGAGTGAATGTGACGCTGCCCACTTGAACGGAGGCGGTAAGGATGACTAGGGGAGCACGAATTGATGGACGAGCTAGGAGGGGGTGTCGCAAGCGGAAGTGGTGAGAGATTACATACAGTCTTATAGCGGGCGGGCGAGAGAGATGGTGTGAAAACTCCGACGTTCTAGAGTTTTTGGACTGCAGGCCTACTCAATGTAGTCAATTTCCCATACTCTCGCTTAGCGCAGGGCGCTGGACAAGATAACACGCATCAGGTAGCCGTGCCCCGGTACAACGGATGCGCCCTTTTTTATTTACGCGTAAGTGTTCCCCATTTCGCTGTATGCCTACATCACATGCCTCAGCACGCGGCGAGGCCATTCTATACACAGCGAGCCTGCTCCTCTGTTGGGGTAAATGTAACTAATTATTGCGTTGTCGATTACAAGTCAATTATATGAACAACCTCGCGGCCACTCATCACGGCCACGCGATCTCCTACTCAAAGACGCCACATGGGCCGGAAGCCTCCGAGCTGATCTCATAAGATCCCCGATTAGGATCTACATCGGAAAAGGCATTTCTTGTCTGAGACGCCGACAGCAGTCCCGGTCGCTGCACCTTCTGCCGGGCAGACGAAGAATTGCCAGCGGTGGACGCTAGACCCCCAGTCGGACAAACGCTGGGCAGAAATCAGGAAGCGGGGACGACGAACGTTGCGACATCAAGGCACTGACAGAAGCAGACGCCACTGTCGGGCGCCACGTTAGGACGCAACAGCTAACCCTTGGGAGTTGTCCTCTCCGCAACTGCAGCTGCGGTCTGGACAAGGGCTACTCTGAACGGTTAGCCGCAAAGTCTAGTCGCAAAGTCGTCATGACCATGTATTCTCTTCAAGGTCCCAGCCTGCGATCGCCGTGATCGTAATGGAGGGTAGCTAGGATCTCGAGATCTACTTCCGCGGGGTCCTTGCAAGTCGCAAGCGGTCCCCGGTTTCAGATATCAATGTCTATGGAACACAAGGGCTTAGCACGAACATTGGCATCACACAGAATCGCACCCAGCGCACGGCTAGAAAGTCAGATCAATTCATCTTTCCGCGAACATGATACCTTGACGGCTGACAGAAGTTGAGGATGCACGAACCATGCAGACCTACGCAATACCCCTTCCTCCACGTTGAAAGTTCTGTCTGCAGAACGTTGCCATGCACTGCAGTCGCGAAGCCGCTCAAACAGTTTAGCCGTCAGTGCGGCTTTGATCCTTAGCCGCTGGCATTTGTTGCCAGGGTTTACTGGCTCCGGTCTCCAGTCGAAGATCATGAAAACAACGCCTACCGAGAAGGACAGACGATTCGCTCTTCGTAATGCTGGATGATTTGGGTGCAGCAGGCTGTGGGGTTATCGGTGGTCAAGTGCGCAAGACCCTGCCCGATAAGCCATCAGACTTACAAAACTCTAATGGACTAGTCGACGGCCATGAGCACACTTCTATGCACATGTGCGCGGTGTCTGCGACCTGGGGAATTCGTGCGAGCGCCACCACGCGGGTCTACCCATCCGCGTGATGTACCTGCGATAACATGTGAGTAGTATGGCCTGCAGGATAGCGACTGCCGTCATCGACATTCTCTGAGAACTGGTTGGGTGAGAGAACTAGCCCTGGACACAGAGGCAAAGATAATTTACTACAACAGCATCTAACGGTTGGCGACCTACCGGAAATCGGAAGCATATGCCGATGCTGCTCGCTTGCATTTTCTCACCTTCATCATGGCTAGCCACACAAGGCCTGCTCATGCGCCCGCAGCGGAGATGCGTACTGATAGCGCCGGCAACAAGCTGGTGGCGTTGGCCAGCGATTTGCCGTCAAAGCTCATCACCTCCTGGCACCCCGCGATTAGCCGAGGCGCAGCGTCGTCTAAAGTCAAATCCGTGAACACACACAAGGTCGGTGGAGACTCGACCCATCCGTGATATGGCCCTGTCGCCTTGGCCCTTGCGCACAACGTGGGCCGTACACGTGCAGCGCCTCGAGGCAACCCTCCGAAATTGAGAGGCAGTGTAGCACCACCGTCCCTGCGAGACAATGGTCGCAAGTCCAGCTGGGGTCCTAGCTATAGCAAGCTACGGGGCTGAACGAGACAGCGGGCGACCCCGGGGCTTCGGAGTCTGCACTCAGATCGGGGGTGATGGACGGTGTGTCTCGACCAGGGGGCACGGGCTCGCTCGTCCCTGCCGTGGCGCGACGTGCCGTGCGGCGCATAGGTTGAGCGCATGCGGTACGGGGCAGTTGTATGAGATTGACGCGGGCTGCGCTCGGGTGCGGCACAAGCGTAGTGTGCCACCAGCCCGCCGCGATTGCGATGTGGGCCTGCAAGCATTGTCAGTACTGGCCAGTAGCCAGCCATGGTGTCTTCTAGGCCGCGCCAGCCGACACTTCTATTGGTGGCTAGAAGTGATATCAAGCAGCGGGCGGACCCCGCTACTACACCTGTATTGCGGGACTGCCAGTACGGAATCAATCAATCGTACCTGGCTAGTGGGCTAAGCATCGAATGCACTACTCACCCTAGAATGGTCGTGATGGCTGCGGGGCACTCAGTGAGCCCCTACTCTAGCCTACTTCGGAGTCCTTCTGCTGCACAACATGGGCGGCGCGCTACGTAGCCGCGTCGCCCGCCTCCGCCGTCTGAGTACGACAGATGCAAAGCGCCGTCTCTTCGTTTCATGTGCATCGCCCTGTGGTTATTCCCTGCCAAAACAAAGCTAGAAGGGCGGCGGTCCAGGAGTGAGTAGAGGCTAGTGAGCAGACACGTTTGCAGCGCAGGGGAAACAGTCGTCCTCGAGCGGGACGCCGGTCGAACCTGGTAACGCGGGCGGCCCGCAGTGCGCTACCGAGTGACTTTGATCCGCCGTGCCCGATGCGACCCCAACTCCTCATTCGAGCTAAGTATCTCAACATGTTGCAGACTGACATCAAGCATTTCCTGGTCTCGCGCCCGCTGTCGCGGTGAATATGTTTGATTCGCGTCACAAGGATCGGTGGGGTTGCGACTGCGCGCAATCAAAGGGGACAGCGACGATTGGATGCTAGTGCACTACTTAGGAAGGATTTCAAAGGTGATTCAGTCTAACAGAGCGAGGGGGAAAATGAGCTGCAACCACACATCTAGACAGCTCTGTCTCCTACCTATCCGTTAGGTCGCACCCCCACCGTGCGACCTCACGGATGGGTACGAGATTAGACAGCGCGAGGGCGCCGTACCCGCGAAGGCGGGCACAAGCGCACAGCTGCCACCAATATGAGCCCTGATCCGAAAACACGGACTCTACAATACATGTCTGGTGTCCAGTGGCATGACAAACTACACCCGCGCTCGATCCCAATGCAAATTATAGACGCGGATATTACGGGACGACGTGCACGGCAGACGCTGTCAAGCTGATAGGCCCGAAATTCCCTCGCAGTGCGGGCGACTACGGCCCCCGAGTCGAGATCGTGTTATACAGTGTGTAGCGTAAGGGTGGCGTCTCCAGGATCCTTCGTAGTAGGTGCCATGGTAACGTACGAAAGATTCCTCCGAACTTTGAGACCATGGTGGCGTCAGAAGTAAGTGCGAGTGGTTATTACTGGGGGCGAACTTGCTTATGAAAGAAATCCGACGCTCCTCCACGCTCTCGCATCGCCCTCGCTGAGCGCGGGTAGCTTCGCAAACGTCTTGCTGATGGTGCGCGCCCCGGTCGTCTCGAAGACTGGAAGGCCGCCCACTTCGAAGTACCCGCTCCCTTGACCTCAGTTTCCAGGCTGGCGAGAGTACGGCAATATTCGAGTAGTTTTATACCGGGCTGGATAGTTTTGGTCAGCCCTCACGAAAGATGGCTGGTGGTTGTGTAAGTACCCTAGATCTTCGCAGTGTCCGCCACACTCTCAAGCCTGTTCACCCATTCGGTACAGGGTATGCAGGGAAGTTCCACGCCCAAACCAGCCTGGATCCCCCTTACTGCTTCCAGCCAACTAACCGGTTTGGGATGTGCGATGTTGGTTAACTCTGGCATATCTAAGTCACCTACAAGAACAACATCAAGAATCGTACGAGCGACAGCGTCCAAGATGCGAACTGTCATTCAATGAGTGAGTCCACTTCACATACCTGATCACGGAGACGTACCCCGCCTAGATCGAGCTATTTACCAAGCGTGGCACTTGACTGAACGATGCTCGGTACTTACTCCATGCCCCGCTTTTCGGTGAGCCTGAAATCTGTCCAATGCGGACCGCGGAGGCCTTGAGCCCCTTCTCATGGGCATTTTCCAGAATCTAAGGAGTCAGAAACCGTCAATTTCTGACTGTACTTCATGAAAAGGTGATGCTCACTTCTTCCACTGCATACTTCGATACCTCGAAGACATCTTGCGGTAAGCCTAGGTCGCAGGAACACGAGACTGGGATCGCCGAGTAGTTCAGCGGGTAACCACGCCGCGCCGAAGGCAGCTCTCTGACGCGCTACGGGGTATTCATCACGATTGAACACATATACTCGTTTGATGGAGGGAAAGAACGTGGGGTCCAAGGTTCGCCGTCGACCTGGTCAGGAGCACCACTCGATCACGCTCGTAGGCAGAGGACCATTCTGCGGCCGGCCGCAGGCGCCAGGAGCATCACAGTGTACTTGGCGACCATTGCGCCAATCTCTTCTGACGATGACCGAGTAGCAACGTGATCAGACCAGATGAGCCCAGCTACTGCTTTGGCGAGCGAGGCCAGAGTGGGATGCTGTAAGACAGGGTTGGGAGAGACTTGACGGGAGGCTGCGTTAACCGCCTCGTCAGAGGAGTCGCGGA
This sequence comes from Fomitopsis pulvina, assembly GCA_964035675.1. NCBI lineage: Eukaryota > Fungi > Basidiomycota > Agaricomycetes > Polyporales > Fomitopsidaceae > Fomitopsis > Fomitopsis pulvina. The sequence goes on along the minus strand of OZ037967.1, from coordinate 1,088,952 downwards.
GAGCACTTATGATACGGTTCCGCAAGAAGGTTACGTTGAGACTGTCACCAATGTCAGCGGTAACGAATGCACCGTTCTGCAGAAGATTCGAGAACCTCGCCTATCGAAACCTTGCTCAAATAGGTCTCGGTCAGGCTGAGGTGCCTTCTCGCCATTGATAATCGCAGCATGCGCTGCCATCCAGCTCTGTACATTGTTGACATCCCAGGAAAAGGGAGGTGTAACGCGGTGCCAGTGTGCGTTTCAGCTTTCCTCCACAATGGCAACTTGGCATACATCCCAAGGGCCCTCTTGCGCAGGACCATACCCTTGCCCGCATGGAGGAACCGGCACTCAGGGTCTGTTATGAGGATGCTCTCCTTGAATACTATGTCCGACTGGTCAGTCGGCAGTAAAAGTTGGCGAATTGCCTAATTCAGGTAAAAGTGGGGCGCTTGACCTCGCTTAGCCCCCTTTCGAGCCTTATTTGGAAGGTGCCGACTCTGCCGACTGACCAGTCAGACATAGTATGCGAGAGAACGCAGGGGACGCACGGCTAGCCTCCTCCACTCGCTGCCTGCTGATAAGTCAGGTATGGAGCAAGTCATGGACATACCAGATCATATTCCGGAACTCCACAACTGCAATCTGGGGATATACCTAGCACCCCGGATTGGGCTCAAGCAAGATCCCCACTTGTTATTGACTGCGCCCGAACATGATCGCACAGCACTGACTTAGTGAGATTTGTACAGACGATTCACGAGCAACCTCAGTGCCGCCAAATATTCAACGGCTTTATCGTCATGCGCCCAAGCCTGGGCAATGCACAATCAGCATGACCGCTAACTAAAATGCGGCCCGACGAGTCTCACTTCAACAGATGACGGGACGTTCTGGAAAGCATTGCACCCCGTTCTCCTGTGTCGGCACGACCGGTGGGGTGGCAGTGACCCACCCCACAGCCCGCGGTGGGACAACATGGTCATCGTGTGGAACGGTGGAAGTGAGGGCACCCTTACCGGACCGCGTGCGCGCGGCTGTCCGCGACGAACGGGATGGCGCGCCAGTGCAAGCACGTCTGGTGAGTCTGGGGATCAGCTTCGGATAGCCCTTAGAGCCGGAAGAGTGAAGGTAGAGGACGATGGTGGTGCGGAGCGTTGGGGCAGCTGGGGGTACACTTCGGGGATGGACGAGGGCGCGTCGACGGAAGGTCCAAGGTGACTCGGGGGGAAGACGTCAGTGATCGGCAGTGGCCCGTCGACTTGAACGGAGTAGCCTGCGGGCAAGGCCTCGCGCACGCCCGCTACGGGGATAGTGTAGGATGGTTGCAAGAGGATGTGGTGGCACCCCGTGCGCCCCATCGTGCTCGCAATAACTGAGCTCCGTGGGGACATAGGAAAGGGTACAAGTCCCGCTAGGACGAGGCCGTCACGAGTATATGGTACAGCAATGTGCCGACGTTCATGACAATCGCGACAACAGCGCCGTCAGGGCCCGCGAGTCTCTGGCGATAAGCATGCGCGAAATCGGCGAAAGACACACTGCGCAGCTCATCAGAAGATGTCTCGGGAAAGGGGAAGACAAGGTACGGGTTATGAGTCCGGAAGCACGTTAACGGAGTCATCTGCGGGTGGGAGGCGAGTCCTCAAGGCTTCATGTTTGACATCCTCTCTAAAGCATCAAGTAAGTCGGGTACGATGATGACGAGTGGTTGAGGGGGGGTATTCACCTGGCCACTCCTTACGCTGACCTGTGCGGCTACATTCTGGTGACGCAACCTTGAAAGTAGTCAGCTCCAGCATCCTCTGCGCGGCTTACTCAATAGTGGATGAACATGCAATACCTATATTCCTGACGCTCATGGGAGATGAAGCAGAGGGTAGTCCATCCACAGACTACTAGTAACACGGAGCTCAAATACATATCCAGAGCCACTGCCGTAGCAGAGCACCATCTATTTGTACTCAACAGACTTGACGTAATTAGGTACACTCAACACATACCTCACCACTGAGGCTGAGTTTGGACCAGCCGTCTTCCGCATCCATTTATGGCTAGCAACGGAGACTACTACTGAGATTGCCAATCCAAGTCGACCACGCTTACCACAAAAATATTGTTAGTGAGCGCTGAGCGGTGTTCTGACTGGGAAGCTGGTGTCGCATCAAGCCTTGCACATTGTCAATGTTCTCAGCCAACAGGCTGGTGTTCAGATTTCAGCCTAGGAAGCTATTATGAGTATGACGGGTGTGCACACGCCATGCCAGGGCGCATCTCGTTTTCCAGGCCTGTCCATTGCTGGTTCCCGAGGGGAAGTCCGCCGAGGAGGGTTCTTACTGACACGAAAGGGGTGCATTGTGCATGGAAATGTGACGCGCCGAAGATATGCTCTTCATGGCAGGTAGGATGCGTCTGCAGTTGTCACCATCTGTAACCAAATAGTGCCGCCGCATGACCGCATAGATAATAATGTGAACGGTTGTACAATCTTATCCCCATATGACAGATTAGGACTGTGACTTATACCGCAGTGGCAAGCCGGCTGCATGAGCAGCGCCTGAGATCGTGATCGTGATCGTCGATTGCCCTGCACCGAGTTCTCGACAGACTGTCAGCGCAGATCGCAGCGACGTGTTCGCTTAGCTAGGCATCCAAACCGCGACCGACGGTGGCAATTGCATATGGCCTGGTATCTGGCCAACAGTGCTGACCGAAGTCACAAGAACAGACTGCAAGAACAGCATGGACGCACCGCGCAATAATCATATACTCAACAAAGCTTATGAACAACTTGATCAAAGCCCCTCTGTATCGCCCATGAAACTGTGACCCCGAACTATGAATCCACGTCCATGCTCACGCTCGCCTCGTCCGACACGGCAACATCGTCGCCTTGTGCACGGTGCCTCACATCCCCATTACCCGCCGTCGTCTGCGGAGATGCTTGCTGCTGGTGCACGACACTTGCCGGGACGGGCGAGCGGGAATCAGGTGACTTGGACTTGCTTCGGGTTTCCCGCACCGATCGTGCAGACGGGTTGAAGTGACCACATTTCGGGCACACATACTCTGTCCATCCAGGAAAACAAATAGTGAGGCAACCAGTGAGTAGACGAAGGGAAGGAAACGCACGCGCATCCTCCCACATACTCTCTTTCACGAGCCCGTTGTGCGCAAAGCATTTCTGGCAGATAAGCGCGTATCGAGATGACGCCGCACCGACGGAACTCCCATCATCGTCACCCAGGATTGCGTCGGCGAGCTTGTCGAACCACTGTTTCCGGGGCGGCGGCATCGGACGCAGAGGTGAGGCTGGGAAAGGGACACCGCCGTGAGTGGCACGACAGGTTGGACCGGATACTACTCACGGGATAGCTGTTGCTGCAGGCTCGGGGGCATCTGTTGGGACACCGGTGTCTGCGGGTTGAGCTGCGGGGTAGGACGAGCAGGGGTCTGTGGCGACGCCTGCTGCTTCTGTCGTGGCACCTGTGGCCGCTGTGGCGTCACAGGGCTTCGTCCCTCGTCATACCGCTCGATAAGGTTGCGCGTCGAGTAGTAATTTGTCTTGTTCTTAATCTCCTCTATCTTCTCGCGTTGCAGCTTGCGCAGCGTGATCAGGGCTTTCTCTGTGTATGAGGTTAGAATCAGGTTGCAACGTGTATTTCGACGCCAGCGTGCCTTCTGCATCACCAGCCCTCGTGTACCATAGCTGCACGATCCTCCGCATAAAGAGGATCCTGAGAACGCCCGTAAGTTCGGATGTTGAGAGGGCAGACGACGAAGAACGCACACGATCGGTCCCACAAATACTGGCACGCTCCTTGCAGTCTTCTCCCATGTGCTCTCTCGTGCGTAATTGCTCACTCCGGGCAACATGGCGCTGACACTTGGAAGGTAATTCGCGTACCACAACCCCGCCCAGAGTCCCCATAACGCGAGCGCGTACACAGAAAACAACAGTATCGAGCGCCGCTCGCGCAGGCGAATCTCAGAAAGGTGCTGTTGTCGCTTCTGAATGTCAATTGCGAGCGACGCTAATACCTGTTCATAATCCTCTGGTTGAGACTAAGTAAAGTGAGTCAAGACTCACTCTCGAGGTATGAGAAGGCACATACCTTTCCAAACCAGTGGGACAGAAGGCCCATACTGGTAGCACAGAGAATAGAGTGCAACCCCTTGCAATAGACGGTAATACACAAAAAGAGAGTGGCGCGTCTTAGAGGAAGGATGGACGCGTGGGTCAAGTCACTATGTTGTCTTTGGCTCGCTGTGGCCACGCCGCGCTGGTGTCGTCAGAGCGTGAGACATTCCTCCACATGGGCGCCTGATCACTCTTTCCTCTCTTGATCAATCCTCTAACTGAAGATGTGGCTGGCCGAGTGAGGCATATCTCACTATCTAAATTAACTGAGTTTTATATACGTGTCTAACACGCTTTGACATATGGAGCAACATCCAACAATCGTGCCGTCATATCCTTTTCTCGTCATTTGTTGTTCATTCGGAGTCATCTATCCCCGACTACCTGAGTGCCGCATCCCAGCCTTGTCCTAGGCCTGATTGAGTTAATCAGTGATTCTCGCCGCTCGTGCTCGTGTTGTACAGGAGGGAATCGTCATTGTACGAAGTTCTACGAAAGCTGTTTTTTATTTCTATTTAAGCCAAACTGACCACTTACATCGAAGTGGCCCGCGTAAGAGAAAGATTCAGATAATTGTGAGTGCTCCGTGCGAGTATCATGCAAGGCGTGGTCGAGCTGTTTCGTCTGTGCACTGTCAAGCTTGGGAAACACAGACAGCATTGCATTATTTCATGCCGCCTGCCCTTTCTATTGGCAGTTCGGATGTCATGTGTATATGTACTGTGAGTTCCATGAGAGTCCAGTGCTTCTACAACTGCATGTCGACGGCGATATAGGTCTTGTTGATTAACAGAAGAAGCCGAAAGGTCTGGATTGCGTTCAGAACTATGGCAGGCTCGAAAGCGCGTGTCACTGACGGAGCTCATGTTGCTACAAGCCCCGCTGACGTTATGGTCAACGTAGCTAGAACTAGGTATTGAGTAGACTCACTCGAAGGTGCCCTGCTATCACGAGCGGAGTGCGGCGGCGTCTTTTCCCATTCCTTCTGAATCACAGCCGTTGGGAGGCGCGTGGATAGCGTCGGGAGGCGCGGAGATAGCTTCGAGCGCAGCATCCACACAGTCCTTCGGGCGGCGGAACCAGTGTTGAACGTCGTCAATAGCTTTCTCAAGGTGACACGTTTTCAGATGTCCAAGCATCTCCTTCGCGAGCTCACCCAAGTGAACGTCGTCCAACTCGCCCTCCTGCAGCTTTGCGAGTGCGACAAAGAGGGTACTCGCTATCCTCTGCTCCAGCGTCGTGTCCTTCTCGTCGCGTGCTATCTCCTCGCAAGCGCTGCGCAATGCCCAGGCAACATCTTCAGCCAACTTGAGAATTCCCCCGGACTCCGAAGAACCCTGGAAGTCCCAGGATCCCATCGAAGAAAAATCAATACTCGATCCTTCTTCACGGAAGCGGAACTTCGCCACTTTGCAGGCGAAGTCGAATGCCATGGCTGCGAGCGTCTGTAGGTCCCGCTCGTCCGTTGACTTGACGTGCTCCAGGCGACTACACACCTTGCGCAAGACTTTGAGCGTGAGGGATAGGATTTTCACGCCCCCCTTGTCGTTCATCGCGGAGGACTCGAATCCCGATATTTGGACCACGTGTCTCAGCGACTTGAGCAGGGTCGCAGACTCGACTTCCTGCTGGGAGTCGATGCCGATCGCGAGGCCTGTGTCGAACGGAAGCATGTTGGACAGCCTCGCGACGATTGTCGGCCTGAACATCGTCCTCATCCGCGTGAGGAACTGCGGATACTGGTCCATCAGTTCCTCCAGCAGCTGCTCACGAGCCTCAGAGTCGGGTTGATCCTTGTTGGATGCCCCTTTCAAAAGCACCTCCATCAACACGAAGACCGCGTCCAGCTGTGAGTCGTTCTCCCACTTCGGCGCGAGGAGCTTGGCAAGTGCGGGTGCCAGTGCGTCAATGGATCTTACATCCGGGACGAGGAGGCCGGATAGGGACCTTGGGGTTGGCCCGGACAGCATCCAGATGCCCCAGCATATCTGGCGCAACACGGAGAATCCCATGTCCGGCCGGTTCTTCATCATCGCGGTGAGAGCGTCCAATGATTTGGCCGTGTGTTTCTCTTGAAGTTCACGCTCCTCTCCATCTGGGTCTGGCTGCTGACCTTCAAGGTCAACCTCGCTGGTCTCGCGCTTGACGGCGGTGCGGATGAGCTTTACAGGACGCATACCGACGAAGATGACGGTGTTCACCAACGCGGTGAGATCGTCGTCGGAGAGGGATTCGCAGCAAGACCTCGACTGGAGCAGCCGCTCGTAGAAAGCATCCACCGATTCTTGGATAGGGTGCGAATACCATTCCGGCGACGAGGCTACGAGCTGCAGTCTCAGCATGTGCGAGAAGAGGACAATGTCATCCAGGCTTTGGTGGTCCAGCCTTGCGTCAGGCTGGCATAGTTGAGAGTCAGTGAGCGACTTTTCCGGGTGATACCTATATGGGATGTACCCTGGGACCCGGCGTAAACGGAAATCCCATAGTACAGGTATACCTTGGAAGCTTAAGACAACCGTGCGGGTATCCTTCATTTCTGCCTCCGTGAGGAGGCGAGCAAGGGCCCACAATGGCTGTGAGGCCTCCATGCGGTCTTTGCCAGGCGTGCTTATGGAGCCATTCGAGGGCTTATATATCTGACAGACCCTGTTGACCAAGAGGTCAATGGCTCCTGCGTCGATGAAGAGAGCCCGATGCCTAACGAGGGCAGGGAACTTGCATAACTCGTCTATGAGCTGCGCGCTGTCCATGACCCGGGGGTGCATTCCGATCATCCGCGCCAGTACGCGAGCATCCATCAGGTCTGGATGGTCTGATATATAGGCCTCCTCTCGTAAACGCATGACATTGGTAGGACCGAGCGCCGAGTGCTTCGTCCATAATCTCGCGAGATTTTTCGGCAGTAATTGAGAGTCTTGGAGGGTCCCCCGGATGGAAATCGAGTGTCCAGTGAACCATGATACGACCATAACATCCCAGATGGCATGGAACACCTCCGAGTCCCTGTTGTGTCTCCCATATTCATACAGCACTGCCATGAAGACCCAAGTCTGGGCGACGGCGGCAGGGATGTCAAAGGAGAGCTTCTTCTGCAAAGCATTCACGAGGGTAAGGATGAGGGATGTCAGCGAGGTCCTATACGGGCAGGTGGCACTGAAGATTGACCGGACATGCGTCCAGACGTATATGACGGCCATGGCACAGACGAGGACCGCAGAAACGATGCCGACGGTGCTATTGATGTCCCATAGGAAGTCGACGAGACCGGCAAAGAATAGCAGGAGGGAGACGTGAAGCAAGAGGGGCAGGAAGGGCAGGACTAAGGATAGATTCCAGTCCTGCATGCTGTCGTAACGAAATTGAATTTGCCGGCCTTTTGTGTGAAGCTCGGCAGAAGGATCTTTGCGGCCTTCATTGAGGTCCGCGAGCCACTCCTTGCTGAGAATGACCAGGAACGCGGTGGAGACACTTGTGACGAGGCTGGCGAACCAGAGGGCATTGACGCGCACGGCAGTCGAGCTCGGCTTCGTGCTTAGCTGCAACGCGGAGACGGCCGCAGATGAATTGCCATTGGACTGCACCGCGACAAGAATCTGCTGGAGGAGGGCCGTGCTTGTAATGGCATCAGGCTTGATGGATTGGTAGGATTCGATCACGAACGCTGTGACCACCGCAGAGAAAAGTGCGGCCTATCCAAAGTAATTGAGCCACGACAGTCTATCAAGAAAGCTCGAGATACCAACGAAAAGCAAGAGTGTGTCCAGGTCCTTGTCCCAAGTCGTCATGAATTTGTCGTCTACCGCAGTGAAATGTGACGTGTACTGTTCCCATGTTTCCGAACTCAACGGTGACTAATCACTCATCAATGAATGGATATCGACAGTCCCACAGCAGGAGTCACTCACATCAGGAGATGTTGATATGAAAAGACGGCTGGTGCCCTGACATGAACATTAAGTTGTTGGCGCTATGCTCCCAAGTCAAGTCGCATGGCGGCCTACCTCGGCCAATGTAGCACCATTAACTGTGGTCCTCCGTGGAGTATCAAATTCGCTGTAGTCTGACCCCGACTGATATCAAGATGGAACATCAATTCATCAATAAATCAGCGTGTCCAGGAGAGGGATAAACATACACTTTCGGATTCGGTCCCATCGGGAGAAGTCACAGGAAGTCTTGACGTGCTCGAGTCATTGAACATTGGGTACTGGCCCTTTTCAGTGCGCCGTTTCAATCGTTGCGCCAGTGTCAGGACTTCTGGCTGAACGTCTTCACTGTTAAGAGACATATCGACATCAGAATAGTATGGATAGTCGCACCGTTCTGCGCGGTGATGGCATAAACGGGGGAGGAGCTGTATCGTATCTACCACTCAGCTGTGTATTAAGTCAGTCCGGCTGCTCCAGAGAGATCCGGGTAATTAGTTTGAGAACTTACACGTTGACCATTTTGACCTTTGATTTTCCTATTCTTCCTGTGACTACCTACTGGAAATTGTGATGTGGGTGCCATGCGTAATCTTGAGTGAAGTGTCAAGTATGGAATTTCTAGTGGGATATGTTCAATGAGGAGCAGGAAGCTGCTTTGGAGGGGAATGAAGTCCAGTCATCACATCAACTGGCACTGGGTGTCAGTGCTATAAGTCGGCGTTGGCGATGAAGACAAGAGGCATGATGCCACACAGTCAGCAACAGCAAGACTTCCATTCAGTGTATCAACTAGTCAGTGGTTTGATGTGCCACCCATATTGCAACAGGCGTGGGTATGACATCTCGGAGGCCCACGACCGCGCTTTCTTCATCTCGTGCTGAAAGGCTGAAACTCAAGCTTATATTGAGCCACCTGGTATACGAGCGACCATTCCATGCGCATCCATGAAGCCAACAAATGCACCCTCATATTCGAAGCGTCTGAACAAGGAAGACGTGGACTGAGACCACTGGGGAGTGCAATCACGGACTTAGTAGCTGGCTCGATCTATATAGCAGTATGTTCTCACAGGGAATACGGTCCGGCCAAGGAGCGAGGGCCCGCCAAGTTCTGAATTGTTCGTGGCGAAGAAAAACTGGAGGGTGGGAATCCGAAAGTAGGAGCGCGCGTATTTGTCCAGACCTCCCGATAAAGACTTCGATGTGGCGGCATGGTATAAGCTTCAGTAGATGGTTGTTATATGTAGTTCGCCCAGTCGATGACAAGCAATCGAGTGGTGAGGTAGAAGTCATATCTCGAGCGCGACGAGGCATGACGAGGCGCCCGCGTTGATGTACAATTTCAAAGTATTGGAGGTCCGGATATCGTATATACTGCGGCGGGCAACAAACCGGTTTGAAGGTTTCATCCTCGGTGTGCTCATGTTCACCTACTTAGAAGGTCATGGTACTGAGGGCCGGTGACGTGCTTGTGGCCGAGCGTTGAGTACCACTGACGGCCGATATGCCGAGTCTATTGTGCGCGCAGCAACTAGGGTCTGAGGCCACCCTGCATACACTGTCAAGATTCACATCGCATGCTAACCCTTCATGTTTCGGCTCATCCGACCATCAATGCTACAATAGCCTCTCAAAATTGATCGTGAACGGGCCTAAAGCCGCGTCGAATGGGCTTGGACAATTTCTGGTGTCCGACATAGAAGCGTACGAAATTCGTCGCAATTCCTACGTTCTACAATTATAGCAACTATGTAGTGGATGAAAATGACCATATACATAAAGTAAGATTGCACTCACCATAGACATCCCTCGCATTACACATTGACTTCGAGTTTGATGCCATCGTCCATCTCATCCGCCGACGCGATAATAGGATTAGGGGGCAGGATCTGCCGACCTCTCATGTGGAGCTCCGCGGACTCATCTTCCCAACCGTCATTGAGGTCTGTCAGCCGTTCCTTGCTGAGCATGGCAAGAAATGCGGTGGAATTGCTGGTAACGAGGCCGGCGAACCACAGGGAATTAACGTGCATGGCAGTGGAGTCGGGACCCGACTTCGAGCTTGATTGTAGCACACAGACGTCCATAGATGTACCACCATTTGACTGTAACGACATGAGAGTCTGCTGAAGGAGGATGGTATTTGTAGCCCCATCTGGTTTGATAGATTGGTAGAATTCAGTCACGAATGCCAAGACCACCGCAGAGAAGAGTGCTGCCTATTCATGCGACGTCAGATCGTCCTGTAGATACGAAAGCCTTTGTCACGCACGAATAACAGGAGTGTGTCTAGGACATTGTCTCACGTCTTCATAAACTTGGCATACACTTTGTTGAAATGCTTTGCGTACTGTTCCCATGTTTTCTCGCTCAACGATGACCATCACATTATCAATGGAAAGCCTGTGTCGTGACGATGTGGAACACTTACGTGCGGCAATGATTCGCCGGGGATACCGGCAGAATTGTGAAGATGGAAATCCAGACGCTAAGCTGCTGTAGTCAACCTCGCCGAACAGCAGCCTACCTCCGTAAGTCACTCAGTGTGGTACCATTCGTCGCAGAAGTTGGGAAGCTACTGTCATCTATCGTCTTGAGATCCCGGAAAACTAATCAACCTCGATCCTGAGCACACAGATTGCCGATATGAGGAGAGAACGTACTTGCGGAGATACACCTGAATGATTCCTGGAAGCGACGCCTAGTCTCACAGCAGACTTAAAGCCTTCCATGCGACGTAGAACAGCTTGGGTCGGTGTTCCGGAGTAAAGGGGGTGTAAGAGCCGTCTGCAGCGGATGTGGACGGACGGCCATAGTGATCTCCACCACTACTGACCGTTATGTGGCTGTGAGTGAGAAACGAAGCCGCACACAAGCGTCAAGTATAAGGCTCGATGGCAGATGCTAGACGCCCATATGCGTTAATTCGCCCGCACAATTGGACAACCTGGACAGGTTGCAGCCTGCAGCCTGCCCACCGGTCGGTTTGCAAGTGCAAAAGCAGGTCGTTGTCCTATCTAGTGGCTGACTTAATGATCACACCGTGCTCAGTAGTAGTTGAACGTTGAACTCACAGTGGGTGCAGGTGGCGTCGAACGTTCTGACTTGAAGGTTGGTGATCCTATCGATACCACCATACCACGCCCTTTCGCACGAACTGATTTTGGCCAAGACAATGAGCAGGCAGTCGATGTCGAGATGTAGTGGCAGAACGGGATAAGGTCTGGGAGGGCAGTAAACACTGTAAGACTGACTGAAGCCAGACTCGAAAGCAAGTGATCTTGGACCAGCATGCTTTCATAGCATTACCCGGTCTCTTGGATGTTAAGACTCTACTCTTTCTGCGCAATGATTATGCACTTGAGTGTGCATGCAGTATGGCTGTTTGTACCGTACCTACGCGTTTTCGGCCATAAGCTGCTCTCTGGCGCGTAGCCGAGCAGAGAGAATAAAGTCCACTAGCCGATTCTTGTCGCAACATCCCACCGCTGGCTGTCACATTGTACATTCCAGCACTCTCCTGCACTCACAGCTTCGCGGACGACAGTCTCGTACTCCGAAATCTCGGCCAGCGATATCTTCAACCCGCCGCACAGAATGAAGACGACAGTCTGAGGCTTGCTATTGGAAGCGCTCGGGACCAGCCGTCGGAAAAGGTCCGTGCTGTGCGCCGGGGTGAGCGTCGTGGCGGTCGCGAGCTCCACCAACATCTTGTGTTCGTCTAGGACCTCGTCAGTCCGCCCTGTTCAATCTATCCTGTGCAGTGCTTACCAGCGAACCGGAGCGCCGCAGCCATTGCGAACTCGTCTGGAACGCAGACGCTCTTCACTAGGCCGGTCTTGCTGCGGTCCAGAGCCATACGGACGACTCCAGGAGCAGGCGAGGTCGCCCCCAGTGAGGACGCGCGCGTTCGAAGCTCGCCGAGGTGTGCCAACATGACGTCGTGCTCCGGATCGTACAACGCCTCGACGCCCTCCCCCGGTATCTCTTGAGCACTAGGATTGAGATTGAGCTCTAGCGACTGGTGAAAACAGTCGGATCCGGTGGTCTCCAAGGCGATGCAGGGTACTGCAGGCAGCGGCGTGTCAAGTAATTCTAGACACGAGGGCATGGTGGACTTACCATCGTCCCATTTTGCGGATTGGCAGCCCAGCATAACACCTCCGAAGAGGCCACCGCCACCGACGCTCGCGAAGATAGCGTCTGGCTTCGTCCCAGACGGGAGCTGCCGAGCGATCTCGTGTACAATGGACGAGTGACCTTCCCATACCAGCGGATGGTTATATGGTGACACGAGAACCCTACCACCAGCAAAAGCATGCGGGTCGACAAGCACGTTATTAGCTGGACAGAACCCTCCGACATCACGCGAGTTCAACGGGACAGAAGACTGGTGCTCTAAGCCTCGATGTCGAAGTCGGTACTTACGCGTTTGGGTCCTGGGCGACTGCCAACTCCGCTTGCGCCAGAGCAGCTGGATAGAACTTTCCAGGAGTGGTGACAACTTCAGCGCCTTCCATCTTCATGTACTTGACAATGCTCGTGCTAGCGCTCTCAGGGAGGTACACCGTGCATCGCAAGCCGAGGGCTTTCGATGCGCACGCCGCTGCGAGCCCAGCACTTCCGCTCGAAGCAATGACAACACGGACGTCCGGCCCCCTCGTGCGAGATATCTCCTGGATGAAATGCGATATCCCGCGGTATTTGAAGGACTGCGATGTTTGGCAACTCTGTGGTGCACTAGTATGTCAGCATGTAGCCTTTGGTCGGTCGGTCGCGACTGCTCACCTCCAGCTTCAGATACACATCGCAACCCAGCCGCGACGAAACATGTGGAGAGTGCACAAGGGGCGTCTCGACCCAGAGTTTGTTTGGAAATGCCTCCATGTCCCAACGTTGCCCTCTCGACTGGTCGAAGGTCTTGAACTGACAGTCTGTTCCAGCACGATCAACACTTTGACTCGGAGTCATACATCTCGATGCTCTCTGTCTAGCGCTGGTAGGGAAGGCTCGATCACAATGCACTTCACGTGGATTGAGATTGTCCTCAGGGTTTATGTGGCGACTTCGATGTCGCAGCGTCGATCCATTGGAGTGATCGTGATTCGTGAAGGGACTTGCGTTGCAGTAGTATCGTCATCCGGGTAATCGATCGAAGATCGCTCTTTGAACGACCACAGGTAGCACACGTACAATGGTTGGTACAGCCGGTTATCGCGGCCTACGTTCGAGCTGGCGAGGAGGCTCTATCATCGTAGGTAGCAGTAAACTGTGAACATTATATCCTAGCGAAACAGGGCAGTGAGGGGGGCGGAGAATAACACAATAGACGTGAGAGCGATGTACAGGTGAAAAAGACCCATCCTAAAAGACAACAAATATGCAGTATGTGTTTGTACATCGTGGTGTCGTTTTGCGTACATGTCGGAATAAATAGCGTTGGCCACAACGAGATAGCGGAGCGGCCGATCCTAGATACTCGAGCAGAAAGACAGGACCGAAACGAAGACGGAACAGAAAAGCTCACAACCTCTTGACCTTCATCTCCCACATGCCGTCCTTGCCTTTCTCGAAACCCTGCAGGACGCATCGTTCCATCAAGAAGTCGACGCGCTTGACACCGAGCTGCCGCTCCTCGTCATCCACGCATCGCTCCGACCATGTACGCGCGATCCGCTCGCGTGTGGTCTCGTCCATCTCGTTGTTCCACCAGTCCGCCTGCGAGATCGGCGTCATCATGCACACGTAGACCGCGCTGAAGAGGTCGTGTAGCGTCACGCCCGCGGGGTTCGAGCTCTCGACGTCAATGTACCACGGAAAGTGGTGACTGCAGAGCCGTATCGACGGCACAGGCGGCTCGCACGCGAAACGAGTGAGGTCCCAGGGGTTCACGGGCCGCTCGAGGGCGCGGAAGCGGAGTATGGAGGGATTCCTGCGCAGATCGTAGAACATTGTTGGCGTTGCTGAGGAAAATCGCAGGTACGGGTGGAGTTTGGGCGCGCGGGGAGAGTCGAGGACTGCACACAGCACTGAGCAACGAACGAAGTGTGAGATACGAGACACGTACTGCTTCCGGATATCGACGCCGACCGCGCCTTGGTGAATATGGACCCCAGCGACGAGCTCAAGCCCATCGACCGCGCCATGTTGAAGTCCGCCCTCCACTCCCTCGGCGGTCGCTTCGTGTTCTCGTCATACGCCGATCGCATGCTCCGCGATCGCGAGATGTGGCTGTTCATCGACGAGGGACTGCTCGTATTTGAGCTAGAATTGGAGTTGGAGAATGGCGTAAGCGACCGCGACGACGTCGTCCGGGTCGGTGGCCAGCCGGCCATGTTGTCTTCCCTGCCATTGAAGTAGCGCGAGACCCGCACCCAGTCATTGTCCGTGTCTTCCGCAGGCTGTGGCCAGCCATCTGATGTAGTTGGCATGGCGGGGTTGTGCGCAGTGGGGTAGGCGGTGGGTGTCATAACGTAGGCTCGGGGCGAGGGCCCCGCGTGGCCCGCCCAGGGTGTCCCCGGATGAGGCGGCCACGCTGCCATCATAGCGGAGTGGTTGAAGGGGGAGAACGGAAACTGGCCTGGCGAGGACCAGGGCGTACTTGTAGCTGAGAGGGAAGGTGGCGCTGCGGGAAAGACGTAGGGCGTGCCACTATAGTTGTCTTGCTGGCGGAGCTGTGAGGATTCTGGGGCCGCCTCGACCAGCGACGGCATTTCAGAATAGTCGGCCATGGGCGTGCGTGAGGTACTGGGGGGAGATGGTGGGACAGAGTATAGTGATAATCGGCCACGAGGCTAGGGGGCGAGCAGTACGAAGGCGGCAATCCGCTTTTGGCGGTTCTTCGGGGCTAATTCACCCTGCCCACTGAGGCAAAACCCGATATAACGTGAGGCGGACAACATCGTACACCGCTGTCAATAAAGGCGAGTCAGGCTAGGTGGGAGAAGGTTGCTAAGCCGGTGGCGGAGTGTGGTGGCAACTCGGGGGTGGCAATTTCCATTTCCATCTGCGGGTAAATCCCCCCTTGTCGTTGCTACTCCTTGTCTTCAACTCATTGTTCATCATGAGTTCAGATCCTGGTAAGCGTCGCATAATATAAGAGCTGACGAAATTGAAGCCCCAACTCATCTGGCAAGAAAGTTTCGCAATATTGTGCTGGTACTTAAAGTGCACACATGCAGCTGACGCAACTGAATCTACCTGCTGTTCCGTTGCAGACACAGATCGGACTGAAGGAATCTCTCTTTCCAGGAACAGAGAAACTCGTAGGTCATATGTGGTCAAAGCATTCATTATGGTAATGATACAGGGTATAATTATAGCACAGTGAGCGAGTGTGAATTGGGGCTCCAAGTCTTGCACTCGCGAAACACGTCCGCTACCGAAGCTCACTTCCTCGCATCCACACCCAGCCCAGCAGCGAGCCCGGTCGCGAGCGCACCGCCCATCTGCGCGCCGATGCCGTCCGTCGGGACGAAGACCGTCTTGGGCCCGAACGCCCGCACGCGCGCCACCTCCACGCGCCGCATCTCCATCTCGCGCGCGAACTGGTCGCGCACCTCCGCGTCTGCCGTGGCACGGACCCGGATGGCGGCCGCCTCCGCCTCTGCGGCGAGCCGCGTCGCCTGCGCCTGCGCCTCGGCCTCGATCTGGACCTTCTGGGCCTCTGCCTTGGCGGCGGCGACGACGCTGTAAGCTTCCGCGTCGGAGATCGTCTGCGGTGGGAGCGGTCAGTGTGCGGGACAGCGCGCGGGGATGTGGACACACGTTCTGGGATTGTGCCTTGATGCGTGCCACGGCGAGAGCGCCCTCTTCCTGCTTGATCCTGTTGCTGTTCTCCCGGTCCACGTTCTGCGGCGCGCCCGTTAGGCATTGTCCGAAATGACATGATGGCTACTTACGGCAGCCTCCACTTGTGCCTGCAGGGCCCTAGTCGTGAGCCTGTCCATCGTCGACGCGATGTCGCCCTTGAACTGACGGTCGATCACGGCTGCAGCCCACAGCTGGTCAGCTGCGCGTCTCGCGACAACTTCGAAGACGACGACGTACCGAGGTCCTTCATAATGATGCCGTACTCCAACGCTGCGATATGCAGGTCGTCCATAGCACGTGTCCGCAGTGCGTCAAGGAATGCAGCGTTCGGGTCGGTGCCGTCGTCCAAGTTATCAGGCCCCAGCGAGCGCTGCTTCACCATCGAGCTGTAGTCCACTGCATGCGCCATCTTCAGCGACAGGTATGTGATTCAGGCTAGAGGGCCACGAACAATGTGCAACGATTTGGGTGAGGATCGACTGTGTCTTGTCGCTATATAAGTATTCGGTGAGTCGACGCGAATGTACGATAAAGGGGGAGACCTACCGAAGGGCATCGTAGGGAGTGTTGTAGCCGTGGGTAGTCAACTAAACCGCTCGCATTAGCACTAGTCATTACCCTGATCATATCCGCATTACCTTCAGCGGCTCCGTCAATTGCCTGAAAACCAACAGTCAAAAATTTGCAGGGTTTTCCTGATAGAAACTGCGCACCACTTCAAGTAGATCGTCAATGCCACCGGAACCTGGTCCCTCGTGAAGCTATCCAGCGGCACATGAGCTCTGGCTCTAGAAGACCTTCAACGAAACGACTGACATGTCCTTCGTGGGCATCTCGATCTGGTTCTCTCCCAGTGTGAACAGACCGCGCAACGTAACGTTCGGGTTCGTGATGCAGTGCTGGCCGGCCGGGAGCTGCTCGAGGTCGTCACCCTTTTGCAGGATCGCGCAGTTGTTCGCGGGGATGTTTAGGCTGTGGGCCCGCTTTCAGTCAAAGCTCAACATCAGTGTGGGAGAGGAAACGCACAAAAGCGCGACGACATAGTCCCGCTGCGCCCCGTCCCTCAGGCTGCTCTTCATAGTGACCTCGTGCATCCTAATGTGATCATGCCGTGCTAAGTCAGCGTCGGACGGGAGGAGAGTGAGGACTGACCATCCAAGGGTATTGCTAGTGACCTTGTCTTTGACGGCAGTAGGGAGATGCGTCTGATCGACGATGGAGAGCACTTGGTAAGCGCCCTCGATGGCATAGGCTACGAAGCCGGTGTTCTTGATCACGAGAATGTGGTTCTGTTGGCAGGCCATCAGCTCAAAAGTGGATTTCCTATTCCGTGAGAGCGTGATTGTTACCTGGGGGTCAGAAACAACCGCTGCCTGAGAAAGACCGCGGATTAGTTGGCGAGGGCGGATCCAAATGGTATGCGACTTGCCTGGTTCTGGGAGACCTGCACTATAGTCAAACCCTGGAACTCAACCACTGTATCGGACACTGCGCCACGGCACTAAGCAAGCAACTTCAAGGTGTACATCTCACGCGGTTGAGACGTACAGCCCTTAGTTCCGCACCAAGTACGTGCCCACCAGTTGCGCAGAGGCGCGCCGGGGTATCGTCCCGGGCGAGTGAGGATCTTTGGGAGACCACCATGGTTGATCAGACCAATTTCTCCCGGGGTGACTTCTTTGCCTATCCAGTCTGTTGGTCGCTAGTCGGAGTATTCAGCGGGTGTGTGTGTGTGTCGAGCGAGGCGCTCACTTTACTCGACAAGATATGCGTACGGTGCGCCTGGTGCACCCAAACAGTCAGCTATACCGGGCAATTCAGCGAGTACTGTTTGCGAAATCGTCACCTGCTTCAATTGTGCGTCCAGCTTCTGGAACGCCCCAATGAGACCATCCTTTCCGATGGTGATGAAGAAAGGGCGGTCGACCAGGTGGTAGTCAGGGGTGGTGAAGAGGTTCTTGCTAGTCGAAGAGTGTTGCGCATCCTTCTCGACGCCGTTTGGAGCGTATTTCTGGTATCCCGCTGCACCTCCAGCGGTGTCTCTGTCATAGGCTGTGACACTCTCACTGGTGACAGTGCCTTCTTTAATCATTGCGGGATGGAGTTGGCCGTTGCGAAAAGAGGGACGTGCGGTCGGACGAGTTGCCAGACGAGTCTTATGTACTGTTCACGGGGCAGCCCCGGATTGTCAGACTTTGGGCGCGTCACCTACATGCTGCCTCGAACAGCGCGCGTGGGCGCGCAGTGTGAGTCTTTGTGACACTGACAGTAGAGATGACAGGTCGGCCCCGGTGTTGTTGGCAAAAACCCCTCAAGAAAGGCCAACGAGATGCATGCCACCACTAAAGCCCCCTTGCCGAAACGAAGCCGGAATCTGTGCCGTCACAAATAGCGAGAGGCAATGTCTTAGTCTAACCTACAATGTCTAGGTTCGACACAAAGCCCTCACATGTGAGGAGGCAGTGTATGCATGGCCATTGGTATCTCTAGTAGAACACGTCCATAGACGTAACTGTATTATGGGTCTCTGGCGGTGTAGTCGGAACATATCGTTGTGGTGCTCGCTGCGCTGTTCCGTAACACGCCTAGTTGGACGTCGACCACCTCGCACGAGGCTCTGGGACTGCGCATTCCTTCACCGCATTCATTTTTAGGGGGAAAACGGAGGAGAGAGAGGCATTATGCAGATGTCATGCACTGTGTCATGCAGACTTGAGATTCCAAGCTTAAGCTGTCGAGAACCTGCGCAATGAGACTCAAGAATGAGCACGAGAGTGGGCGACGACTCGGTGGCGTGCATTCGGACAAACCCCGGAGTCGCGGCATCGACCAGCGCTTAGGGAACAACCGCTCCGAGTCGTTCACCATCGCTCTCGACTCCGATCGCGACGAGCGCCGTCGAACGACGCCGTGATAGCTAGTACTAGTTCACACTACCTTTGCATACCCACTACACTCGCACTCTCGTACTATACACCGCCTCCGCATTGCTGACCGCCCGCCGAGCCTTCGAATAGAGTTGTTTGTGGCTCTTGCAGGAACACGACGACACCGTATTTGACGACGACGAACTACCATGGTTGCAAGGTGTGCATATCAACTCAGTTTGACAGAGAGGCACGAGCTGAGGTCCCATGCAATCTAGGCATCGTCTGCGTCTGAAATGGGTGGTGCTAGCTCGCCAGTACCACGACAAGTCGTATGGATATCGCGGGCCACGCAGCCTCCGTCTTCCTGACTGTGAGTCTCACATTGAACTTAAGGTTTTACTCTTCACGAGGGGATAGGCCATGACTGGTGGTAGTAATGCCGATTATGGACCGGGTTCTGGGCACGACCTTCCTGGTATCCTCTGGTCTCTTGTTCCCGTAAAGTCGTCTATATAACCGCAAGGTCAACCTGGAGATTTGGCTCTCATGAATGCTCAACTATCCATAAGCAGAGCCGTACCGCTACATGAGTACTACGTGCTCGTGCCCCAGCTGCTTTCTCAGAGCGGATTCTATGACCAGGCAGCGAGACCATATTTTTGCGAAAGATATCCAGTCCTGAATATGTTGCTCAGCTAGTCATTCGCAGACTGCTCATCTCGCACCGTACAGACAGCCCGACGCAATTGCAGAATAGGACCACGAACGCCCCTCTCCTCCGCTATGTGGATTCTCTCCGCACGCACGGCCACCGCGCAGCCCGCATCGACCCACTGGACCTCCTGCAAAGGGAAGAAGTCGCCGCCCTCGATCCCAGGCGTTACGGCCTGCGCGACGACGCGCGAAAGTATGACATCAACGGCATCGTGTGGATCCGCCCAGTTGGCTCCTCGGTGGACCTGCCCGAGGAGTGGACGCTCGACGACATCACGCAGCACTTGCGCGCGATATACGTCGGGCGCATCGCGTACGAGTACATGCATTCGCCGTCCAAGTCCGAGCGGCTCTGGTTCTCGCACATGCTCGAGTCCCACGTGCCCGGTCTCGCGACGTTGAGCAGAAGGCAGAAGGCGCGCATACACGCCCTGCTTGCGCACAGCGAGACATTCGACCAGTTCTTGCAGCTGAAATTCCCCAATCTGAAACGATATGGCTTGGAGGGCGGCGAATCCATGCTCCCTGCGCTCGACGCTCTGTTCGCGTCGGCAGCCAAAGGTCCGTGCGTGCCGTGACATCTGTCAATGAGCGCTGCGCTGAAGGGCTGTGCAGCTGGAGTGGAGAATATCGTGCTGGGCATGCCACATCGCGGTCGGCTGAACCTCTTGACTGATCTCCTTCGGTACTCTCCCGCCGCGCTCTTCTACAAGATCAAAGGTGGGTCCGAGGTTCCAGAAGGCCTGGACACATCGGGAGACGTCATCAGCCATTTGGGTGAGTCTCTACTCCAGGCGTCCCAGACATGCTCTAGCTCACGTCAACTTATGCAGTCGCATCCCCAAGCCTGCTGTACGAAGGAGCGGACAAGCCCCTGCGAGTCTCGCTCCTACCGAACCCTTCTCATCTCGGTAGGATGCATTCCTTCAGCCGCTAGCGGTATCTCATCCCGCATCGGCAGAGGCTGTAAATCCCGTAGCACTCGGAAAGACGCGCGCGAAGCAGTTCGCTCTTCTGAAGGAGCTCACTCGGTCGGGGAAACCCGCAGACGAGTGTTACCCCGGAGACAGGGTTATGTGTGTGCAGCTACATGGTGACGCGAGCTTCACTGGGCAAGGTATCATAATGGAGAGTCTTGGCTTGAGTAGGTGCATCATACCGAGGGCTGCATGCATCGATGCTCAAGGCTACTCTGCAGGCAACTTACCTCACTTCACCGTGGGTGGGACTGTTCACATTGTGGTAAAGTGAGACTGCCGTCTTCACTGCTGTTATATGCTTCGTTCTGATCACGCTCAAAATGTCTCCAGCAATAGGTGTGCACAATGCCGACAGTTCCATGGCAGAGCCTGACCACGCGCCTCTAGTATCGGGTACACGACTCCTGCGAGTAGCGCTCATTCTGGGTTGTACTCTTCGGACATTGGCAAGATGATCAACGCGCCGGTCCTGCACGTCAACGGGGATTTTCCTGAGGGTATGGTCCAGTGCAGTTTGGCCGGGCTTTGACAGTCTCACTGAGAGGTCGCTCAGATGTCGTTCGCGCTGTTGATATCGCGTTCAAGTACCGGAACCACTTCCGCAAGGTCAGCAACCGTCCAGGTACTCACACTTTGGTTGTGTCCAATTTTTGCTGCAGGATATCATTGTGGACTTGCTCGTTTATCGCCGCTGGTGCGCGTACTCTATAAGCATCCACTGGTTGGTATTAATGCACAGTCAGGGGGCATAACGAGCTCGATGAGCCATCGTTCACGCAACCACTCATGTACAAAAAGATCCGGTCACGAAGCTCCGTCCCTGCTTTCTACGAGGACTCGCTCATCGTGAGTTGCGTCCTGCCTGCCTCGAGCATCCACCGAACTGAATGCCATGCTAGACGGAAGGGGCCCTGACGAGCGACGCCGCCACCGACATGCGGGCGTCTTACAAGTCGTTCCTGGCATCCGAACTGGAAGCCGCCGAGTCCCGTTCTGCGCCGGAAGCCGATGCAGTGATGTTCCAGGGCTCCTGGCGCGGGATGGTCTGGCCTGCGAGCGAGGAAGCCACTCGAGACCCCGAGACGGGATTGGACCGGGAGATCCTGCTGCGCGTAGGCAGGGCGAGTGTCACCGTCCCAGAAGGCTTCGTAGGTTGCAGCGCTCCTGCATGCATCGTTGAAGCTGAGATATTCCTTATAGGAACTACACCCGCGGCTGCAGCGGCATGTCAGCTCTCGCCTGCGTGCGTTGGAGAACGGCGCGGGACTCGATTGGGCGACTGCTGAGGTGAGGCGACGATGGTTAGATGAGACTATCTAGCAACTGATGATGTGAATAGGCGATGGCCTTTGGGTCACTTCTGCTGGAGGGCTGTGACGTGCGGATATCTGGGCAGGACGTGGGACGTGGGACGTTTAGCCAGCGGTTAGTAGATACTGATAGGGCTTCGGCGGGAACAGTAGTGCTCATGCCTTGCCTAGACACGCGATGCTTGTTGACCAGGGGACGGAGAACGTCGTCGTCCCGCTGAACGCAGAGCTGGAGTGTGAGGGCCGGCTGGAGCTTGCAAATAGTGAGTTTGGGTATATGCGTGTACTGGGGGCTCGACTGACTATGAGATAGGCTCGCTCAGCGAACTGGCTGTCTTGGGCGTACGTGGTTGTGATGTTCACGTCGGCACTCTCTGAAGTGCAATCTGGTAGTTTGAATACGGCGTAAGCTGGGAGAGGCCTGACATCTTGCCCATCTGGGAGGCACAAGTAAGCGGTCGCTCTTGAATTCTCTCTATATACTTCTGACGATGATGCGTAGTTTGGAGATTTCTTCAACGGTGCTCAGGTGAGGTCGCAAATATGCGTGCATAGCGGTTTTGACATATATCAGGTGCTTTAGGTTATCATCGACACGTTTATCTCGTCGTCAGAAAGTAACACCTCAGAACGCTTCTCTACTGGTGCTCGGTAATGATGTATCTTGCAGCTAAATGGCTGCGGCAAAGTGGTATTACCGTGCTCCTACCCCATGGGTACGCATTGGCATTTTGCTCTTGAAAGGTGATCAAGTCTGACCTTTCGACCACATCCTAATATCTTTAGTCTTGATGGTGCAGGTCCTGAACATTCTTCTTCGCGTTTGGAGCGGATGCTGCAGGCAAGTTAGGAACACAGGGGTCCACACCTCAGTCTACCACTGATGGGACTTTACAGCTGACAAACGATGCCTATGACTTCGACGATAGCCTAAGAGGATCCAACGTGAATATGCACGTCGTCTTCCCCACGACTCCGGCGCAATATTTCCATCTTCTGCGCAGACAGATCAAGCGGGACTTCAGGAAGCCGCTCATTGTCGCCTCTCCCAAAGGCCTTCTGCGACTGCCCGTAGGCGATCTACCGATTTGAATCGTTGGTTCTACTCACGCACTCTAGGCTGCGTCATCATCACTTTCCGAGCTGGAATATGGTACTCGCTTCCAGCCTGTCTTAGATGACAATGAGGTCGACAAGTCGAGAGTCAAGCGCGTGATCTGTCTAACGGGTAAATTGTACTACGACCTGCTCAAGGAGCGCCAACGGCTGCAGATAGACAAAGTTGCGCTTGTCCGGATCGAGGAACTCTCTCCGTTCCCTTTTGGGCCTCTTGCACAGGTTCTCGGTCAATACCCATCCGCAGACGAGTTCTTCTGGATACAAGAGGAGCCGAGGAACCAAGGGGCATGGCCTCACGTTTCTGAGAGGGTCAATGCCGTCCTGCAACACCTGGGTGTGGCACCAAGGTTATCCTATTGCGGAAGGAAGAGCAACGCTGTTCCTGCCCCTGGCATCAGCAAGATATATCAGGCCCAGCAGAAAGCAGTACTGCGAGAAGCATTTCAGGACCTCTGACTAATAGGATAGCACCTACATGGTGACATTGTGTAGGGAACATTGATAGTTGCCAACTTTTGTGTGTCTAGTCTGATTGTCTCTGCATACATTGCAAGCTATACCTCGAATGTATCAACGAAGATCACACGCGAGACATCGCGTATGTGGTTTATCACGCCCAGATCGCCTTGAACTTCTCCTCGAACTCGGTGGTCACTGCATCGACAATCTTGTACACAACCCAATCATTGTCGGAGACTCCAGGCGGGCGATTGAGCTTCTCATCGTCGTCATCGTCGTCGCCTTCAGCCGCTTCCTCCAGTACAACATCCTCGCCATCTGTGGTTTTCATCCAGTCGTCGTTTCCCACGTCCACGATATCTTCGTCCTCGCCTTGTTCGGCTGCAACACCTTCTGCAGACGCCTCCAACAACAATTGTCCCAGTCCTGCGCGTATGGTCTTCAAGGTTAGGGTGAAGTCTTCCAGCAGATACCACATGTCGTTGGGGCGGATACCATTAGCCGCATTCAGAGCAGCGGGCTGGCCGTGGACGTAGAAGTCCAGTATGTACGCATTGAGTGCATAACCCTTGCCCGACTGGCTAGGTTCGGCCGTGAGCTGGTGCATAGACGGGATGGCATACTGATTGAGGTGAAGCCCATCTCGCGCAGTGCGGGTCAGCTCCTCTACGGTTTGGTACTGATCATCATGACCGGAATTGGCCACAAAAGAAGATCTTGCTACTGGACGCAGAGCGCACTGTTGCAGATGTGTTTGGAAAGGGGAGACAACAGCATCGCAGGATGAAATGCGAAGCCCACTGATCGGCAGCCTGTCATCGGTACTCAGGTGTTGTGCGGTATACGCCAGAGCGTAACTCGTGAATACGGATAAGATGTCTGAATCATGATCTTGGAGTACGGCTCTGGCGTCATCCGGCAATGGCGGCAGCATTACCATGGACGGAGACTTCTTGACCAAATGTTGTAAGTTTTCATCAGTGGCGTATATGCTTGGAAGGTATCGGCGTCCGAATAAGTGGCAAAGCAGCATCAAGAGTCCCCACTTGGCCATAGTCTGGCTTGGCTGACAACATATTCGATGGATAACTCCGCGTCGGAGAAGAGCAACCAGAGCAAGGTTGCCGGGTTCGGTATAGTAGAGATGAGAAGCAACGCCGAACAAGTTGATAGGGTTGCCTTCTGAATCCAATAAACCTGCGCGACGCAAGTAGTCGATGCTGAAGCGCATGAAGTGGGTAATTTGCTCCTTCCCTACCTCAGACTTGAACCCGACGTGTGGCAAAGTGAACAGGCTCCCGATAGCTTTTCGGGCTACGGGAGCGCCATCAGAACCTTGCAGTAGGTTGAAGAGCCGTAGGACCATTGTCGCGGTTAGTGGGAAATTCCCCCCCAAAGACGGTAGACGCGACAGAACTAGTCTCTGGCATCTATCCATAGCAAGCCCATAGAAGATGACCTTCCCCAAAAGGTCGAAACCTCGTCTCCCAGCTGGAGACAGTCGGTAAGCTGGCAGATTGGACTGTACATGCGAAATAACATACCACGCCCTGCGCATTGCCGAAACTGGTGTAGCATAGCAATGAGTAACCCGTAGACGACCATAGTGTGGGAAGTATCAATTACCTGAAGAGCGGTTAAATATGGCGAGTCCCCGCAAAACACTGACGTCTTCGTAGGGGCATTGATGCCCAAAGCCAGTGTACCTATTAATGTTGTCATGGATGCTCTTCCACAAGAAGTGCTGACTTCATACCGGTGGCAATGACGACCCGAACAACGCCTAAACGGAAAAGGCTTCGAAGTCTTGAGCAGAGCATCACGAGGCACTGCTTTTTGAACCATACCTTTCTAGAAGCGTCCTGTATCGCTTGTTCATACCTGCATGATGGACTCCAACACCCCGGCGCAACGCTTTGAGGGCCCATTTCGGCACAGTGCTCCATCGGTTCAGTCGGTAGATCTCCTCTTCGAGATCACTCTTCGAGTACGCAGATGAGATACTTGCGAACGAGAACTCTGGAGAGGGTTCATTAGGATTGAACGAACTTTCCCAGGATGTTGGCATGTCTGCAGATGCAATTTCCTCGAGGTCTTTCGGACGTCGAGCTTGCCTCTCTGCTTGTCGTGTTCGAGCTTTGGACTGAGCCTTCCAGAGCTCCCATTGGGAGATCTTGCGCGCCCACTCCGGACTGCTCTCCCGCCAGTTTTTCTCTGCCTTTTCCGATCTGTCAAGTATTGTTTGACACATAGCTTCGCAGACTTTGCGATCGAAGTTGAACAGTATCGCAGGCTGGAGACTTGTTTGATGACATTCGAATGAAACTTCAAGAAGGACGCACCA
This sequence comes from Fomitopsis pulvina, assembly GCA_964035675.1. NCBI lineage: Eukaryota > Fungi > Basidiomycota > Agaricomycetes > Polyporales > Fomitopsidaceae > Fomitopsis > Fomitopsis pulvina. The sequence continues at coordinate 1,063,292 of OZ037967.1, read as the reverse complement.
AATCTCCGTTGACATGCAAGTCAGAGACGAAGTAAATGAGGTTCTCCTTGAAATCCTTCGCGGTTGGTATCGCATTATGACTGATGCCCTTCACAACAGGATCCGTGACCCATCCAACAACCTCCTGCAGTGCTGATCGCTCATCTCGTGCATCTGCGTCGGCAAGCAGGCGGCTCAAAACAGTCTTCAGCGCAGAGTCATACTCCAAAACATCCTGCTGTCTGAGGAGGCGGACGTTGCGACTTGAAAAGAAGCGAGCAGGGTCGAGCGACTCCAGCTTCATAGGTATCCTGTGTGAGCATCGCAACAGTGCGGCATGCAGCGAGAGGCAATCGGCTGCTTCGAGCGAGAAGTCCGGAGGGAGTTCACGAGCACCGAAAGAAAGCATAGAGACGGGATGTAGGAGCCGCATACGGGAGGTGTTCGTGTAGTTGGTCAGGCCTTGGAACGACGTCGATGGTTTTGGTTGCAAAGTATAGGAGAACTTGCGGAGATGTGAATACCGGTGAGGATGGTGTATGAATGTGTGCTTGAAGTGATGGGCTTCCTGGACGGACTGTAACCACTCGTTGAATTGCTCCGGGTGACCGATAGTGGCTGACAGGCCACTATTGCAGATTTATAAGTGTGAAAAATGCACAAATAAGGAGGCTCGGCACTTACATTATCGGGCAAGGAGCGTACAACAAGATCTGCTCCCATACAGCACCACCGTCTTGTTGACCTATGCAATGGATCTCATCCAGGATGATGCTGACGGAACATCAGACATATTGAGTTGGCAACAGAGGGAGCACAGACCGCTTAATTCTCGGGGTCCAGATACGGGCGAGCGGGGGCGAGAGAAGCATGATAGCTAACATTTCCGGCACCGTCACCAGGATCTGACACTTCTGTGGGTCATTGATGCGATAATCTCTGGTGTGAATCGCCCAGCAACTTCCTACAGAGAACAAGCGAGTTACAACACGACTAGTCGCAGGAAATTGAAAACCCAAACCCACGTCCGTTCAGGTCCTTCTTGTAGCGCGCGTACACCTCTGCAGCGATCTGGTTCACGAGAGCCTTTGTCGGGGCGATATACACCAGTATACCATCGTCCGACTGCTTGAGCACTTGTTCCATAGCGTAGTACGAAATGAAAGTTTTTCCGGCACTGGTCGGCGCTGAATATAACATGATGATCTAACTGCGCTTCGGCATGTAGTAAGAGACGCACCAACAACTAAGATGGAATGATTTGCATCCAAGCAGTCGAGCACCTTTCTCTGCCAAGCGTCCGGTTTGAACGGAACTCGAGGATCGGACTGGCTATCCATGCTCCTGTCCATGTACTCCCCGAATAGGCGTAACTGCCATACTATCGGATCCTCTTGTATGAGCATGAACTTGTACAAGAGAGATTTGGTCTTCGATTTCTGCAATTTCGCAAACTTGAAGCTTAATGACCGTCCAACACTCGAGTTGACCGGAGACGATGGTTTCAAGTCATCTGCGACAGACGATAGCCCTATGGCGTTCATGGTCATGACGAGAATCTCCGCAGCAGCTGGGAATAGTTCGGATTGTTGATATATGTCCTTCACCATCCGCAGGATCCCCACTGTGTGCCGGTCCCGGACGCTTGCATCTTCTCGGTTATCATCTTCTATCCACTGCACGAACTCTAGATGTAGTCGATACAGCCGTGCCTCGACAGCAAGCCAACCCTCCCATGTCCGCTTGTTGCGCTGGAGGTCCTCGACGCGGGTTATCTGGTGGGAAAGCGAACTCTTCGTCAAAATGGCAAGTTGATCCTTCCACCAAGTCTCGTTCGAGTCATCCATCTTCGCCTGCTTCTTCTCCATATTCGAAAGTCGGATCTTATCAGCAGATGAGATGTGCTCCTTCTTACCCTTCTTACTCGGTTGGGAAGGCCTGTCCTGTTGCAGATTGAGTATTTATATGTGCAGCCTCCCTACATCGACAGACACACCTCGATCACTCGGGCCCTGGGCCTTTGTGCTCGTGAATTGACTGGGAGGATGATCATGCGCACGAGTGGTATACCAAATACGCCAGTTAATGTCTGCGCCTGTTGCTCCATGGATGCCATGAAATGCTGGGTTCGCCGCAATGCCTTCATACGCTGACGTTCATCCATCACTTGTTTTGGCTCACCGCCAAGGTGGGCAGGCAAGATTGCACGCTTGTGATTGTGCCAGTGATAGACATCATTGAAGATCGTATTGAACGAGAGATGGTGCGCCACTTCCTCCGCGTCCTCGGACTCGACGCCAGTATACACTGCTTCCAGATGCTCGTCAAAGACGGGATGGTTGAACGGCAGAGGTGGACGGATGACAGCTACAGTATGGGAAGATTGTGGCAATGAACGTGGTTGAGGGAACCGAGAGGCGAGGGCTTTGAAGTCCGGAGGGCCGAAACCACAAGACGACCATATAGCATCCAATTCGGTACTGACTTGGACCCCGATGAGCTGGCCAGTCATTTGACCTGCATGTTCCATAAGGAAGTTCAGCAACGCGATAAAGATATGTCCGTCAACATCTGGCAGATGTCTAACTGACACATCCTCAAGGATTAGGAGTGTGACCGGCAAGAACGAATCAACGACGAGCCCTTTCAGGCTCGGATGTAAAGCTGTCAGGCTCTGTCCTCGCTCTTCGGCAGAGAGGGTAGGAACAATGAGGAGATGAGCAGCAAATGCATACAAGAGTTCTCCTGTGGCAGGCTGGGCGAGGTGCAAGGTAGATGAGACACGAGTCATGAAATTGGGCAGCCATGCCAAGGCATTGCTTTTCGAGGATCGCAGGCTCTGTGGTGCAAAGGTGGCCAATGGAAGAACCCGATTATCATGTCGTACATGGTATTCTTGAGCTTCCAAAGCCTTCCTCGCCACATCGCTCGCGGACCACAACTGTTTGGGGTGGCACTTGCGAGCACTGGGATCTAGCCGACTTTCATACACGAAAGTTAGTATCTAACCGAGGAACCTTATTGAGCAATGGAAGCATAGAAGGTGTTATATCGCAAACTCGCCTTGGAATCACGGTGTTCCGCTCCGTGTAAAAGAGCTATTGAGACTCCTTGAGCGAGCAGATCAAACACGAAGACACGCTGGACTAGCAGACGCTCGGCTGAGAGCGATGAGCTATCCGTTTCCAGGAGACCTCCGTCGTTCGTCATGACGAACATAGGCTGGAACAAAGTTAGTACACGTGACAGACTCGAAGCAAATTGACTCCTGACCTTGGTCAAGCGCTGATAGTTTAGCCATTCAGGATCACTTAGATTGTCGAAGGTGTGTATTGGTATATCCAGACTTCGTAGGTGCTTTGATAACACCACACGAGCTAGGCCTCTGGAAATCTGGATATACTCGGCGGTCCCAGTTTGCAAGGTGAGGTGCCGAGTATCTGACAAAATGCATGAGCGTCAACGACATAAACTGGTGCATTGGTCTCAGATTTCACCACCTTGCCAGAATACAACTTCAAATGTTGCAGATCGCATCTTGAATTCCTTTAGTATGCGTTCAAGGGAGTAGATGGCATGTAGGATCTGGAAACTTGATTCTACATTCGTAACGGTTAGCGCCATTGTGTCAATTGTTAGAGTTGATCGTCATACCATCTTGGCGTCCTAAGGCCAGGAGGGGGTCGTTGAGAACTTCCTGACATAAAGCCTCCCCTGTCACAGCGTTGAAATTGAAGATAACGCCCTCAATACTACGCTCTTACCGTCCAAGACGAAAAGCTCGCTACCCGCATAATCACCAATCAAATCCATCCATCTTCCACGTCTATTCGTGTGGGTGTACCAAGCAGCATCAATATATCTCACCGCGTCCGAGGCAGTTGGGGTTTTGCGCAGGGGTGTCGGCGCCACTGGATTAGCTGCTTTTTCGAAGTCGTCCAGGTCCATGGCGGTGGTGGTGAAAGAGTGAAAACGAGGATCCAAGCCGTATTCAATGTGTTACAGTCCCTTTCACACACTGCGTAGAACATGATGCTCGAGATCGTAATAGCCGAGGCACGTTGTGATTGCATCTACGGCATCGCGCGTAGGAAATTGGTACCGTGTCCGGCCGGGATTTCTCGGCCGGGTTAGCCTACTCGGTCAGTTGAGCACAGCAGGCGAGGTATTTGTCTTATCTCCAGAGTAAGTACACGAGTAGATAGCTATAATTGCAAGGGTCGCAACCATGTAATCCTCATGCAAAAAGATGCAAGGGCTGGGGAGCCATGCACTGGGTGGCTAGGTAGGACGGCCGAGATCCCGGCCCGATGCAGTACCCATTATTTGGCCTTGTATGGTCCAGAGGGTCCAATCACCGTTCTGTTCGGTTTTCAGTCGCATCTCCCAGTAAATTAAGTAAGTAGTATTAGGGATAATCATAAGTCTTCGCAAGATGTAGACAAAGTGCTTGGAGGCCCAGCAATCCACGCTGCTCTACTTGGTGTTCATTTTGTCTGAAGACCTGTACCCTTGACCCTGAATGCGACGACTCAGACTCATCCGCGCGCACCCACACTTTGCTCGCCGCAGAGCCGGGAAGGGTCTTCTTGGTGTTGGCTAGGGTGGTACTGCCGATGGTGGTGCTTCTGCTCTGTGTCCAAAATGGAAATTTTATCTTTGAGAGCTATTGATTCAATTATTCTAGGGATAATGCAACAGAGTTGCAAGTCCGTATTCATACATGCCACCTGTCTTCGTGCTAACGGGAGGTCGGTCGACATAAACCTTTGCACATGACCATTCCGACGCGCTTTGTCGGGGCGACTGGCAGCCAGACTTGGAGAGGGGGGTAATCACACATATTTATCAGTTGAAATGACAAGCATCCCAACACAAGCTCTCGAACTTGGTGGTATCGCGCTGAAGCGATATGCTCACGTTCAACAGATGCAATGCAATGCAACAAGTTTTTTCTGACTGTTGGATGTCTTTCCGTGTGGACGTCGGTGTATCAGGAGTCCTACCCACGAAAAGTACATGGCGAGAATGAACTCTTGCAGCATCCCCGGAGGATATCGCTCGTGAAGACCGACCGACAGTATGCAGGCCGCGTGTGCCCGACAGGCACTTGCCATATAAACAATGTGAATTGCTACAATAGCCCTGGTGCCAGATACACGAAACGGATTCCGCTTCTCACGGGTTCTGGCCTGGCCAGTTCTCGAAACCAAGATCGACTGGCCAGGGCGGGGTGATCAGCCTCAGAAGACATGATCGTCAGGACGAGTTTGAGGGACCAAGAGGCGCGAAATACTCACCGCTTCTGCTTGCCTGCAGCGGCGACTCTGTCGAGCTTCTCGAGGTCTTCTTTGGTCAGTTTCGACGCTGCAGCAAGTGCACCGTAGAAATTCGCTGCAATGCGCGCAGGTGTGACTGACTTCGGGAGCGTCACGATATTCTTCGCCACTAGTCGTTAGCACGATGGCATGAGCGCCCTTTCAGTGACATTGTATGACGAAATACTGACCCAAGTAGCCGAGCAGGATGTCTGTCGTCTGCAGCTCGTACCTACTTGCAATTTCCGAGGCGGTCTCATCACTTAGGAGGGGAGAATTGGTCGAGCCGAGAGGCGAGTATGCCTGCGGGATGATGCCCTTGGACAGGAGGTACTCCAGGAGGCCGTGCTGTGGGTTGTACAGGTGGATCTCGAGCTGTGGGACATGGTCAGGCATGCATTGCAGCGAGCGTTTCTATGTAGCTCACCTGGTTCACCGCCGGGATGACAGTGGCGTAAGGAAGCAATTCCGTCTCAAGGATACGCTTGGAGAAGTTCGACACGCCAATTGCCTTGACTTTGCCTATCCTGAGATCTCAAGAAGAGGTGTGAACAATATCCGCGATGTGACGCGTACCCTTCTTGTAGACGGCCTCCATCTGCATCCAGGTATCCTTCATCTTCCAGTCGTACAGAACGTCGCGCTTGCCATTGGGAAGGGTGGGGAAGGTTGGGCTGTTGCCGTTCGGATTCAAGTGGATGGGCCAGTGAATGAGATAGAGGTCAAGGTAGTCCGTGCCGAGGTTCGCGAGTGTCTCGTCAAGGGCTGCTTCGACACGGTGGTGGTGGGTGCACCACAACTTGCTAGTGATCTGTTTCGAGAAAAGCCTCGATCAGCATCAACTCAAACGACTTAGACAGTCCTTGACGCAGACGCACGAATATACCGGAGCGCGGGACGCCGGACCTGCGGATTCCCTCGCCAACTTCCTTCTCGTTCCCATACGCCCTCAACGCGGCGGGTCAGCTGGGCGCCGCTCCGGAGTAGCATTCGAGGCACACCATGCGCAATCAATATGCCTGTAGCCGGCCTCCTTCAACGCGTACTCGACGGCGTTCGTCACCTCGTTCGGCTTCGACTGCCAGGTACCTAGGTCACCTCCGTCAGCAATCTTGGTACTCAGCACTTCAGCCGTCCTCACATACCGAGACCGAGGACTGGAATCTCCACGCCATTGTTGAGCTTGACCGTCGGGCTTGCCATCTCCTTCACCTGCGAGACGGAAGATTTCCACTTGTACCCCGCCCACCAGGACCTCTTATAACGACTTGGAGACTATGAACGGCCCGGCATTGCCGCTGGTTCTTCCCGATCGGGGTTCCACCACAGGCTGACAGGTAGTCTGCGTATTGTTAGAACAAGCGCAAATTCGGTCGACGAGGCGCGTTTGTCCACTAGCGCGACGATACCCTACAGTCAATAGCGTGAGGTACGTCGCACGTCAAAACGGTCAGTTTTTAAGTATACTGCTACTCACCGGGGGCACCTGATACGGCCAGGCATGTACCATCAGACAAGCTTGCGAGCTCGCAGTGTACTTGTTGTATTTATACTAGGGGTGAGAATAGTTGAACTTGAGCACGTTCATTTTCTGGACAGGACTAGCAGGATCGGATGAGGCGGGGTGCGGCGGATGAACCGCGACTTCCTTGGGCGCTTGAGGACGACGTATTCGCCAGATCTAGATATTGGTCACTGTCAAGACTCAAGCTTCAAGATCTACCGCAGCGGGAGCCGTACAGAAGGGTGCAGAGAACGCTATCATGTGAGTTGTACTGTGCATCGCATTCACCCCACCAAGTTCAACAGGCACCAGTGAATGCATACGCCATATGTGAGTCTGTAGGTGTGCACATTACCGTACACGAAGTCCCTATCCCGTGAGACATGCAAATTAGAAGACGAAGGGGACTATCCTGTATCGCACCGTCCTCGCATACGCCTCCCACTCCTCCCCGAATTCCCTCTTCAACAACGCATCCTCCTGGGGCGTCCGCATAAACACGCTGATAACCCCGTACGAGAACAACACGCTGTAGGTCCACGGCAAAAACCTGCCTACATGCGAGTCCATGATCCCGCATTCACGCGCCCAAGACCCTGGCGCAAAGGCCATGATGCCCAAGCCTGCGGCACAAGCGATCGCACCCAAGTAGCCCGGGTGGCGCACGTAACTGTACGGGCCTTCCGTGACGAGTCGATGGTTATCGCGAATAGCGAGCTCGAAGGTAAAGAGACGGCCGAGGGTCTGGTAACACTTGTAGCGTATGTAGCCACCAGAGTAGGCGAGCATGGCCCCTACGAGGAACGCGGGCGTAATCACGGCACGGCGCGCTCGCCATGTAGGTCCTAGAATAAGGGTCTCGAGAATTTTCTGGGCCAGCGGGTGCGAAGGCACTTGGTTGGCGAATATGACGGCAATCTCGGCGATGCCACCAGCACATATGGAAACCTGCGCGGAGAGGAACTTAGAGACGTGTACGTGTCATGGAAGCTGCACGTACATACCTTCAAGAACGAACTGTACGTCTGTACAATGGATGAGAAGAGCCGTTCGACGACAGACACGTTCTTGGGTCGCTGGTGGGCCGGAACCCTGGGCTGAGGGGGAGTCGAGAAGACATAGCCGGCGATGACTCCGCCGAAGAGGAAGGGGACCTTCACCAGAGACATCCTGCGTGGTATACAGAAGGCGGTTGTTGGATGAGGCTGATTGTGAAGGATTTCGGTCGAGACTACTGTACTTAGCAGATGTGGGCAATGGGCATCACGCTTTCTTGTTTGATAAATGATACATATAAGTATGTCAGTGATTTCAGCGCTTGCTGGAGTGTCCGCCCCTTAATTGATGATCGATGATCTACTGCAACGTTAGATTACAGTGACCTTCCCTTCCTGAGTGCCAAGTCATCGATCATTGTCCAGTCTTGCCTTTCAAATGCCTGACAGTAGCTTCTAGTGGAAAGACGACACCTAGCCCGTCGACAGCGACTATCAACGCTTCCTCGACCAAGCACGCGGAGGAAGTAGAGGTCGTCAAAGGTGCAGTGTCGAAACGGGCTCGGTACTTGAATTCACCCATCTTCATGGAGAAGTTGAGGATAAAAGGATGTTTGAGCGTGGTGGGATGAAAGGGGTATCGAGAGTGGCGCGAGTGACGGACGTCCTGCAGATGTCGCCAGCGCCGAGGACCATTCAAGACGTGGGATGCGACTGTGGGGCGGTCGCGGTTCACCCAACTGTCGTCTGTATCGTCACAGTCACGGGTGAGCTCTTCCTTGCTAATTAGACTGACCGCATCAAAATAACACCCCTGATTCAGGCGCGCACAAAGCCCGGGTGGCCCAAGAAGCCGCACGCCCGTGCGTTCTCTGCCCTCTTAGCACCAGATGGTGAGGCGGGCATATTCTCTGGCACGGGAGGCGCTGCTAGGGAGAAACTGAACCACCCTGCTCCTTGAGGCATTTGAAGAGGGTGTTCGCCCCTTGAGCACCCTGGAGGATGCCCGTCACGCACGTGGCTGCTAGAAAGACTCGCAGCAGCCCGCCCGTCGCCAGTGGCTATCGACGCCTCCCAAAAGCGCGCACGCTCGACCAAGCAAACCAAGGAAGGAGAAGACGTCGACCTTGACAAATCAGCGGTCGTCCCAATGGATCTAGACAGCTCAGGCGATTCTGGTCCCATTACAGTGCGTCCTTCCCGTGGATCCTCGCCCCTGCTCACTTTCTATCTTGCGACGTCTACACCTCCTTGCGCCCCTGTGCTAGCGAGAACACTTACGCCAATCGGCTGCCCAGCCTTGAGAGCGCGCCTTCGCAAGTGCCACATCCGGAACCCACAATTTCAAGCCATCTTATAGCACTCACAGAACAACTCTCCCCCAGTACCTTCGTGCTGATCCCCAATTCTGACAAATCTCCATAGAACGTTGAGTTTTGTACATGGTGGAACCACCTGAAAATGCCATTGTCGTTCGCCGTTAACCCTGCTCTTGGACCACAAGTCAGTGATGTTGAAGTGTCTGGCCTTAAAAAATGCTGATCGCGGTTTACATCCAGGATCCAGGTATCAGGACTGTCAAATGAGCGGCCGAGAAGTCTGTCGACCTTGCAGGGATCGGACCAAGCCGCTAGTGGCCCAACTCACCAAGCAGCCACTGATCCTGCAGGGGGTTCTAGAACTCATTGGCTAGCAGATCCCAAGGCTATTTCAGGATCACACGGAAATCGGGGACACGTACAGTGGGCGAAGAGATCAATGACTTACCAAGTTGCCATGAAAGCTTTTTAGATCCTTCACCAGCGCCTTCATTCTGCAACTTCACCTTCGCCTGCAATCGGCGCCAGCGCCTTCACTCAGCGCCAGCACTGATCCTCGCACCCGGCACTTGCGCCAAGTCTTGCACCAATTTGCTATTGTAAGCGAAGCGAGGCACGAGAGCAACGTACAAGTTAGTTTTCGTACTGCAGTGGGAGAATAGGCGCGCAATGCTCTGTTCCGGAAGCATCACAGAAGGCCAAGTCGAGGACGATCACACATATGTCAGAGATAAATTTGCGCCAAAATGGCCACGTCTTCATGTCCGCACTGGGCCCTAGGCTGCCAAAATCTGGGTCAGAATTGGCCACATGACGGCTCCAACATTAAAAAAAGTGCTAAATTCACAAAAGAATGCTAAATTCATAAACAAATTGCTAAATTCACAAACAGATTGCTTAAATCACAAACAAATTGCTTAATTCACAAAACAAATTGCTCTTACTGGCAGGGATGGATCAAGCTTCCTCACGGGCAGTACTAGGCTCTGAGAGGGTTGCTGTGGTTTCCGTGATGCCTACTGTTGGAGGATCTGGAGTAGACAGTTCACTGCCCCCCACGAGAGCTATATGATGTACTCCTGTAGAGTGCAATGAATTCACCAAATCTGTCATGTTTAAAGTGTCCAGACCTTGCATAGAGTTGTCCCAACACTGGACATGCACGTGGGAGATCATCATCTCCACAAGACTGACATGCTCAGTGTGTTCTCCATCACTGCAACTGTCCACATCAGAATTGCATCACTGCTGAACATATTCAGGGGAGCATACCTGACTCCTCAGACAAATTGACTGTCTCATACTGACTGGTGTCCTGTGTCTCATATCCACGACAGGAGTGACAACTGGTACTTGAATACTTAGGCCTCCATCACCATGGCATACAAGGTTATAGCACACACCTTTGGGACCAAACCCATGCCATAGAGAATGATCTTGCCCTCATTCTGAATGCTCAGAGCAGGGCAGTTTGATCTGCCCAGCCATACCGAACACATGGGAGCCATTGTAGTACTTTGAACTAAGGTTCAGAATCTGCACACCTCTCATTCAATGAACAGATAGATGAAGACAAGGTGAGTTGCACTCACCAGGACAGCACAGTCATCACCCACCATGCCTCCACCAGTTAGTTACTTTGCTGTCAGTTACACTTCGGAGAATGCGAATCCGAGTCAGTCTCCTTGCCTCATCATGCCGTGCCCTACTTACCAATGAGGACATGCCACTGCCACTTAGATGACATGTGTGCTGAGCATTACTCAATTTGAGTGTCTTGAGATGGCAGAGCAGGGCAGTGTCTTACTTGAATAGTGCACTGACCATGTGTGCATGAAGTTGCCTTCAGTTGCCACTTGACATTGGCCAATAGACCATCATATGTCCACATGTCGCCCTGACATCTGAGCACAATGGCCTGTATGGCCGCACGTCCATGCAACCGAGGACGTTCGGAGGGCCGTCCATGGCCGCTTGAGGCCCCAACATTAGCGGTCTTTTGGGGTCCCTTATGGCCGCTTCCGGCCCTGACATATGTGGGAATTGTCGGGGGTCCTGCCAGTCATCGCTGGGACGGCCGTAACGCTTCCTGTTTGTTTTCCCACAATCCACAGTCCATTTTCTTATACTTCTCCCCGGGTGCATGGTTGTAATGCACAGAGACTGGGACGCCCGTCACGGGTACAGTACTAGGGAACCGTCAGTCCGCGTCGAGCAGCTAACTTCGTAGTAACCTGACTTACGGCTACTTGTCGTCAGGGCCTTGCAGAATGAACGATGATCCCGTTCAATCTCCGTGTTCATACAGCCGCATTCGGTTGATCGTAGCGGTGGTACTTGACCGCAAGGCATACCATTTTGCGCCCCTACTCTAATAGTCTCACTGACTGCGCTCATATTTGTTCGTGCAGTCATGTAAGTTGAAGTGGCTCTAATTCCAACTCTAGTCTGGACCGACAGACTAGAGCCCGGGGCATGTAGTATTGTGGGAACGCCTCCATCTTCAGAAAGCTCTACAAGTAGGTTGGGGTGTTCTTTCCTCGTTCAACGGTGCTTAGAGCTGCGTTACTTCTGGTGACTGGTGAGAATCCATCTACTCGCGAGCTCTGCGCTGACTTTCGACCGACCGAATTCTCACAATAACCATATTGAGCCTGTCGAGCATTGGATATTGACCGGTCATGGTACAGGGCAAGAGAATGAAAGCTACAGCTGAGCTTGTAACGACGGGCTCTCGCGTGGAAATTGTGCGTACGAGCTAATCTGATTGATGGGCTCGGCCACGTCACCGCTACGACTCGTTCGACAATGTGTTGTCGCGAACTGCAAACGAATATGCGCATCTGACCGCAGATTTATGTCGCCTTATTCCAGACGCCACGTTGGTGCCTGACGTTGTGGATTCGGCTGCAAGGCAACCTCCGGGCAGGCCCTTAGATCTGCTAACACCGATATCGATCAGCGCTGCCCAAGATGAATGCAGCGCACTCATATGGCTCGATCGCCAGCCGAGATCAGCGATCATGTCAAGGTGACAGTATGTGGTTGAGCGCGTCCCGAATCATGCAGACTGAGCGCAGACATGGACCGCCGGTCACCTTGCATGCGTGTCGTGTGAGCGTGCCCACACGAGAGGTATTTCCTCGATTCGGTTCAATTCGTGGGTTGGCTTTGATCGCCCTTCCTAGGAAAGCAAAGGTGTCATCCTGTTTGTTGCCTACTGCCGAAGTTGTCGGTTCCCCTGCTTGACTCTTTTTTTGCCGCGGCCATTCCGTACCCTGGCCCTCTACTGTACGGCAATGTTGCGACTCAAGGTCAATCCACGTGTCCCTTCTGGCGTCTTCGTCGTAAACCTACCGGACATTGATTGTGGCACAAAAGGGAGGTTGCTGGTCGCCAATATGAACTCTGTAAGGGCTCCACGATCCGCCCGAACCTGCCCCTCGGGCAATCTCCGACTGCCAGCAACGGTCCGGCCTAGAGTCATAGTCCACTGTATCCATCGAGACCTCTGGTCATGGTCAGATGGACTAGTCTGACAGCTGCATCAAGTCGTTTGGCACACGGTGCGAAGTCGACACCCATTCCACAACTGAAGCCGCAGCTTATTGCGAGCGATTCATCAGACATCGTGTCCAGATGCCGTGGGTACAATGCGACCCGAGAAACCTAAAAGTGATTCTTCCTCACGTCTGGATACCGCAACCCTGCATGACAGAGCGCCGTTCCCATTGGCTCGCCGATGTGCTACTCACCTGGTGATGGTTCCGTGGACCGAGGCTAAATACTAGGGTCGCCCGCCTGGCCCCATGCTGCTCGCGTCCCACCACTTCGTCTCCTTCGCGAGCCTCGCACCAGACGGTACTAGGAACTGATGTCACTTCTCAAACTACCTTTCCTCTTCACGGGTTTTGCGGCGAGCTACGCCATGCTGACGCCGCCACAGCCTCAAGTCCCGAAAGAAGAGCGTCTCGAAGACGTCGCTCCTTTCGAGCGATTCTTCTCGACCACCGTGCGTATTCACACTGCCGTTCTGAAGGTGTGTATCCAGAAGCAACGCCACGTATTGCATCTGCGCTGACTGGGCTTCTGAACGTAGGTGCTGATGTGCGGCGCACCGCTGCTCGAGATGCTGGTCATCACCGCGGACCATGTCCCTTCGAATCCCATATCCAAACTTGTCCTCAGATCGCTCGTTCACGGCCCCCTCTCGCTGACGCGCCGCATCCACCCCTCATCTGTCTTCTTCCTGGCTTGGGCAGTTGGCACCTGGAGCGGTATCGTCCGATATCAATGCTATCGGACGCTCGGGCGGTTCTTCACATTCGAAGTCTCGATCCGCGATGGCCACCGTATCGTCAGCGATGGCCCGTATAGCATCGTTCGGCATCCGAGCTACATCGCGGGCGCGCTGAGCTGTATCGGCATGGGCGTCATGCATGCTGTGCGCGGCTCCTGGCTCCGCGAGTGCGGTGTGCTGCAGACGGGTCTCGGCAGGGCCGCGGCGGGGACGTACGCGGGGCTTGTCGTCTATGTGATCGTATGCATGGCGTGGCGCGCGACGGAGGAGGACCATATACTGAAGAAGCAGTTCGGCGAAGAGTGGGAGGCGTACGCAAGGAGAGTGCGCTACCGGATGATACCCCATATATTTTGAGTTGGACGTTGACTGGCTACGTGAGGCCACGTAGGCTGTTGGATTAACTATTAGTCTTCCTCCATGATGTAGAGACCCTCGCCACTATAACCGTTGTTCAAGCGAACTTGAGATTCGACCGGGATTCGACCTCCAGGGTTCAGACTTACTCTCGCACGTGACCTCAGGGAACTGATCTTGATCAGAGATCTCTTGATCCTGTACATCTCATCCCAAGTGCTCGCAGACCCTCCTGTTGTGCAAGCCAGCACACTCTCACTTCCTCAACGATTCTTGTCGTTAGTATGACCAGCGAAGAAGCCCCCGAAAGCACGCTCCCATACCCCCCGATCCACAAGGACAAGAAATTCGTGGTTCTCTCCGACTGGTTGGTTGGTTCGTCTTCACGCATGCGTCCAGGGCGGACCAGACATCGCGCATGTCCGCCGGACGTGATCTTTGCGGCCGATGAATTTGCGGCTCAACGGTGTTTACAGGGATGGGACTATAACCACACGCGATTCGAACGATTGTGCGTTACCCGCGATCGTGGCTGCGATGAGCGTGACTGATGGCTGGTTCGTGCAGACATGACGGACGAGCTCGGCTTTGGCAGGGAGAAGCGCAGGGAGCTTAACCTGGCTACGCTGAAGGGGGAGCGGACCTTCCGGGACACGTTCCGCGAGATGCTCGAGAGCGTCGTTGCGAAGGGCCACTCGTTCGAGTTCTGCAAGGAGGAGCTGAAGAAGAGTGTGTCTTACTTGACCCTCTTGTGTCTGCTTTTTTTTTACTTGTCATAGACATCAAACTCGACCCCGGTTTCAAGGGCTTCTACCGCTACTGCGAGTCCGTGGACATGCCAGTGGTGATCATCTCGAGGTAGATCCGCCACATCCGCCACATCTCGGTGGCGTCGCTGATATGAACCTAACCCAGCGGGATGGCTCCGCTTATTCGCGCCGTACTTTCTAACCTGATTGGCGAAGAAGATGCAAACAAGATTGAGATCGTGTCTAACGAGGTTATTATCCATCCCGATGGCAAATGGGAGATCCAGTACCGGCATCCATCGAGGTACGCTTCTTTTGTCAGTTTCTGGATGCCTGACAGCTGCACACTGCCGTAGTGGGTACGGCCACGACAAAAGCCAAGCAATCTTGCCATATAGACGGCTGCCTGACCCACCCATCATCTTTTTCTTCGGTGATGGTGTCTCAGGTGAGCTAAATGCTCGTCTTCACCGTTTGAGCACCTCTCACGCATCCTCGCTAGACATGTCTGCCGCCAAGCACGCCGACGTACTCTTCGTGAAGCAGAAGGCGGATGGGGAGAACGATCTGCACCA
Source organism: Fomitopsis pulvina (assembly GCA_964035675.1). Taxonomy (NCBI): domain Eukaryota; kingdom Fungi; phylum Basidiomycota; class Agaricomycetes; order Polyporales; family Fomitopsidaceae; genus Fomitopsis; species Fomitopsis pulvina. The sequence goes on along the minus strand of OZ037967.1, from coordinate 1,048,196 downwards.
GTACTGTGTTCGCCAGGGCATCCCGCACATCCTCTTCCAGGAATTTGGCCATGCTCTTGGTATCGTCCGTCAGGTAGTGGAGGGCAAGCTGACTGTGAAGGAGGCTCTTACCGTCGGGACGGTCTAAGCCATGACACTGATAATCGACCGTGTAGACATCCTGTCGGGCATCGATGGAGTAGACAATAAGCCCGGGATGTAGAAATGACTAGAGATACAGAAGGAAAGCAAATAGAGCAGTGTTGAATCATGCACTGGCGCGTTGCTTAATAGGACGACCTCCTCTGACTGGCGCGTTGCTCAATAGGACGACCTCCTGTGCGTCCTCTCGGGCGAGGTCCATTACGTACGTGGAGACTTCACAAGTTAGACTGACACACGGGATCGCATAGAGAAGATGAATGCATAGCCTTAGGTTTGCATTGCGATAGCATCATGTAGAAAGGCGATATACCATAAGCGATGACCAGTAGCCTCGACCACCCGTCCGTCTCTCCCCAAGCAATCGTACAACACCCGACACAGCTCATGCAATGAGGGTAGACGCGGTTGCCGAGTCGTACTTGAATGTCGGCGGGATCTGCTGCTTCGTCTTGTAGTACCGCGCGAGACGGTGGATGCGGGACTCGATCAAAATGAGACGGAATTTGGAGTCCTTGTCCTTACGGTTCGTCTCGAGGTGCTTGCGCACGGCGACCGCCTTTTTGACGAGATGCCAGAGGTCCTCCGGGATCTGTGGTGCCAGGCCTGGACGCACCCACATACACATGAGCACGGAGCAGCGACTTATGTAGAAGTGAGGGAAACACACCGTTGGACTTGAGGATACGGAGAATTTTGTTACCGGTGACGAAGCGCACTTGGGGGATACCGTGCGAGTCACGGAGGGTAACACCAATCTGCGAGGGCGTCAGACCCTTGCGGGCAAGCTTCGTGATATGCTCGACGACATCCTCGGGGGTCGTCTTCAGCCAGGAAGGGGGGGCGCGGCGGTAGGGGAGGGCAGAGGACGCTGTTGGCAGTCATCATATATCAAGACTCTGGTGTCTCGACCTCGCAATGCACACAAAACGTACAAATGCCCTTTCCGGGAGCGTGCATACGACCCATGGTGACTCTACAACAGGCTTTGAGCAGCTCTCACAGCAGCGAGTAGGTTGGGGGTGCTCACAAATTTTGCGGGGGAGGTCTTGAGGCTTGGTCGTCGTGTGTGTCGTTGGACTCGTCGTTCAATCGCTGGAAAGGGATCGGCACGTGCCAGGAGGCAGTGGCTGGTGGCTTCGGACGACTATACAGCTCCAAACCTTGTTGCCACCCGCCACTTCGGATTGTCTGTATTTGGTCGAGTGTGTTGCACAACCGAAACGACATCGCGCGCAAGACATTCGCCGTCGTTCTCGTCGACGGAGATCACGCCCCCACGCTTGAAGGTACGCCGCCACCGTGTCTGTGCCGTTGCTTGATTTTACTGGAGGTCCGATCCACCCAGCATGAAGCTCAACATTGCCAGTGAGTATGGAGCGATGGAATGGTGTAGCGACGATTTTGACAGCGCGTTTGCAGACCCCGCAACCGGGGAACAAAAGACTATCGACTTCGACGACGAGAGGAAATTGTACGTCTGTTCGTGAATCCTATAGTGCCCGACTAACATTCGATCGTCTCAGCCGTGTCTTCTACGACAAGAGGATTTCTGCCGAAGTCCCTGCCGACACTCTCGGCGACGAGTGGAAGGGCTACATCTTCCGCATCACCGGCGGGAACGACAAGCAGGGTTTCCCCATGAAGCAGGGTGTCCTTGTCCCTCACCGTGTCCGCCTCCTGCTCTCCGACGGGCACTCTTGCTACCGCCCGCGCCGCACCGGTGAGCGCAAACGTAAGTCTGTGCGCGGCTGCATCGTCGGCCCGGACATCGCTGTCCTTTCGCTTGTCATCATCAAGCAGGGTGACAACGAGATTCCCGGCCTCACGGACAATGTGCTTCCGAAGCGTCTCGGTCCCAAGCGGGCGACCAAAATCCGCAAGTTCTTCAACTTGTCGAAGGAGGACGATGTGAGGAAGTACGTGGTCAGGAGAGAGGTTAAGAGCCAGAAGAAGGAGAACGCGAAGCCCTACACCAAGGCGTATGTGACCTTGTCTATGTCTCACTGTCTCATGCGCTCATGGGTGACTTAATCAGTCCCAAGATCCAGCGACTGGTGACGCCGGTTCGTCTGCAGCGCCGCCGCCACTTGCGCTCCCTCAAGCGCCGCCGACTCGAGCGCCAGAAGGAGCAGAAGACGGAGTACGAGTGCGTGTCAACTTCTTGACAGCTTGTTGAAGTGTGACTCACATTTGCACAGTGTTCTCTTGCAGAAGCGTGTTGCCGAGAAGAAGGAGAAGGCCGCTGCTGTCAAGGCGTCTCACAAGAAGTAGGTCGATCCAATGTCTGCTTTTCAACGTCTGTTCTCATCGCATGTGTCTCAGGGCTACTGCATAAAACGCCTGTTGCTGGGCATCTCGTCTATGCGGTCGATATCTGTATGGTCCACTTACATTGTCATGTTTTCTACATCGTCTCGCTCGCAATGCACCCATATGATATATGGCAAACCACGGGCAATGACAGCCCAGTCCTACCTCCATCGTGTATCAAAGGTAGGGATGAGTAGGACGGCTTGCGCCCATGTTGGTCATGGTTGTGTTGTGCGTGCTTGTATGGTAGAGTCCTGCAATTGCAATGGAGGATGGGTTTCCGACTCTGCAGTCCACAAGCGATTGGGAGCTAGTGTCTGATGTATTATGGCAGGTTTGTACAATCAGTGAGGCTCAGCGAGCTTGAGCACAGATGTGGTGAATGGTGAGTGGTAACTAGTCTGGTGCAGTGAGTTGTCCAATGTATCTTGCCTTCCTGCCTGTGTTGCTCAGAGTTGGTGAAGTTGGATCGCGACTGACCACTGTTACATGGAATCCGTGTTGAGCAATGCATCCACATCCAGGAATTGCAGGACACCTTCAACAGCAGCCATTCGGCACAGTGCAGAGTGGCCATATAGCGATGCTTGCTCTACAACCGTCCTAACAGCTGCATATGGCACTGGCCATGGTAGGACAGAAGAGACAGAGCAAATGAAGGGCGGTGCTCTGTTCTCGACTCTATTAGCGCCGGGGCTAGGAAGACAGCGCTCGTGTCAACGTTGGGTCGCCACAGGGACAGAGCAGTCTGAGACAGCGTGTGATGATCCCAATATTCTCCTCGTAAGTTTGCTATGAGCGGACCTGACCTTGCGCTAACTTGCGAGACTTGCAAAGCAAACTCAGACGCAGATATAACTCGGACGCAGACATGCTTTCCACAGTGGTGACACCCACGTGATTTAGTACTGTACGACTTGCAAGGAAGCCGGCAGTGGCTGTGGCGCCTCAGAGACGCTGGACGGGTGAGCTAGGTCATGTCCTTGAACTCACGCCGAGTGATCCGCTACCCAGATATCTTCAGCCTCGCCGTTTGTGGGCGGGCCAAGATCGCATACAGCCGCCCAAATGGCATCGCTTTCTGGAAGTGGTGGGAGACTATAAACACTGAGGTGCCAGCCGGTACCTCACCAAACCACCAGGCCCCCGTCCCTAATAACAGATGTCTCCTGTTTTTCCTTTCTCTCCTAGTTCGCCCTCATCTCGACGTGACGACGATAACGCGGAGCTCAATCGACGGGTCGCCCTTTTTCCCCGGAAAGGAAGTCGTGGTAGAAGTAGCAGTGGCAAAGGTGATGGAAGTACAGGCAAGAGCGGGTCTAGTAGCAGTGACGACGACAGCGGGTCCAATGGCAGCAGTGACAAGGAAACGCAGAAGAATATCCCAGTTTCTGGGTCCACGGGCGGGAGGTCGACCGCAGTAGCTTACGGTGGCGGCGGGGGTCGGTTCTCGATCATTCCCTCGGGCCAGCTGTTCGCAGGGCGTTCGTTAGGTGGCGGGAAGCGGAGCCAGGTGTATGGAACATCGTAAGTAGGGTTTTGTTGACGAAGGATGTTGAGTACCTGATACTTTCCTTTTGTGCAGTATTTATGGCAGCGGCTATCCAGGCCTAGCTTCCGGCAGTGTGACTGGACGGGGATTTCCCTTTGTTTACTGGCCGGTTACGTGGGGTCTGTACCCAGGTTATGGCCCCCATTATCTGCATAGTTCAGAGGTATGGTGTCGATCGTTCCCTCCAGGCAACTCTCGGTGTACTGACGACCGTCCCGATCTGTTAGTACGGCTTTCCAGACAATACGAGCCGCCCCGGCGGTCCAGAAGCATACGCCACGTTCATATCGAACAGCACCGGCACGAACAGCACCTTCTTCGTCGTCTCCGACAATAGCACCGTAAGCTCGCTCATCAGCTCTGTCTCCATGAACTGCTCGGTCGGCGTCGGCTCCTCGACGCAGCCCGCACCCTACAACGCCACGGGCTCGGAACCGAGGCCAGAGGAGGCCGTCCAATATTACCGTGGGAGCTCGATCACGCTGATGCTGAATGGGTACAACGACACAAACGTGCTCAACGACCAGAATGGGACGAACACAACCACTACGACGCTCCCCGATTGGGTGGATCAGACGCTGTTGACATGCTTGAACGACACAATTGGTGAGGCCGCGCCGCTATTTGCTTCCGCCACGCAAGGAAGGCTGTACGCTCCGAACGTGGGAGGGCTTGTCGCACTGGTGGTGATGGTGTGGCGCCTAGTCAACGCATAACCTGAATGTTCGACGCCACAAATCTTCTGGGATCAGGATTTTACCCATGGATGTCAAAGGTTACGGGAACAGACGCGACTATACCCAATACACTGATGATACCCGACATGTGTGTGCTATGTTGTTATGCATAGCTTCTGCAATTGAATATTTATTGTCGTAGTCATATGTGTCGCCTTGAACCAATTGATAAACCTTCTTTAGGTCTGAACGTCATCACCGTGACTATGTACGAGGATGGTATTCACATGCCATGACAAGTTTAAAACGACGTCACCGTCAATAACAGACACATCCCGAACGTCGCAATCAAACCCTTCCGTTTCGGGTTGCATTATCATGAGACATTTGCCGATCCGAGGCCCGATGCTTCTGCGCTGGCTCGTTTTCTGTCCAAGTCGCCACTTCGCGCTAGAGAATCCAAAAAGCATGCCATGTCCCGAAGAGATCTATAAGGCCTGCCGCCTGAGATGCAACACATTCCCTCCCTCCATTTCTCTCCCCTCACCCGCCTCTCAGCACATTCCGCGGCCATATCACCAGTGAGTGTCTTTGACATCCGCAAGTCCTGAATAGGCATGAATGACGAGTGCGGCAGCCAACGTATGTATATCTGCTTCCACAATGCCGCCAGCGGCAGACTTGCAGCAAGGTAGAGCAGTGCTGTATTCTCGCAGAAACGGAAGTCTGCGCGCTCGCTCACTCCCCGCCGCATGCTGAAACACCGTCCCAGGCAGAAGGCGTTAGGATGTCGGCTGTTCGGCAGCAGATATGCTAATGTGTTCTCGCTCGTGGTGAGACAAGGGCGTGACAAGGACAGTCATCTAGCGTGCATTCGCCGTCCGGGGAGTCGGGAAGGCTAGGTTTTTTTTGGAGTGTGAGACTCATTGATGCTTTGTGAGTGGATATATGCACCTAGTAGGATGCGGGCGCGAGGTGCAGGGAGGAGATGGTGCAGTCACAGAGCCATTCGCTGCCACGCGCAAACCTTCAGACATAGATGCAGCTACGGGAACAAGGTGGCCACAGATCCTGTTCCCTTGGCGAGGCAATGCGTACAGCAAGCTGCGATTGCTAGGCAAGTTAGTGCCGAGGTCATATATGATCACACCGACGACACCATCTTCTGGAGCAAATAGTGTTCACTTCTGATATAAGCAAGAAGAGTTATCTCATCGTCGTGAAAGGGTCAAAGCGCGACTCCCATTAGAGCTACTCACCACCTGTACAACACGGAACAGAGGGACAGGCAACTGGCGCAGGCGTATAGTGCAGCGGAGACGTTCATGTTGACTGCCTCGTGCACTGCAGCAAGCGCATTTGCAGCACTCGGTAGCTGGCCCGAGGCTGCAACTTGAGGCTCGATGCTGCCTTCAGCTGTGATGAGGAAAGGTAGGCAGGTACGTGCCATTATCTCAGACAACGATCGAGCGTCACCTGAATTTAGTAGGTTGGCAATTGCTAGGCACATAGCGGCACGCAGGATCCAGCCTTGACGGGAAGAGGTTATCGTCTCCAACAGCTCCCCACATTTCCGCCGCTCCATCTATCTGGGAGGGCTTACGGGTACCGCTTGACGGGGAGAAGCGAGGCAAGAAAACCACTCATGGACCCGCCACAGAAGGTAGGTAGAGCTTCCACGACGCCGCGCCACTATTGCGAAAGACAATTCTCCTTGGTCCCCTGGAATGGGAATAGCTTGTTAGGGCATAAGCAGAGGTGTGGCGATGCGGACAGCTGTCCTCACCCGCTGAAGAGTTAGAGGAGATCTAATGGGTCATGCAGGATCCGTGGCGAAGTCGCTCTTGCTTTCTCCCACAGAGGCCCTTGAACCAAGACGAGCAGATGGTGTTTGGGTGACGAGATGAAGTTCGGTGCGTACGGGGGCCAGGTCGCACGCGGTGGCGTCGCTGGTAGGTTGCTCGGTCATCATCCGAGAGATAGAGCATCTGATTCGAGAACAGCTGCAGTGCATACAGAGTGCACCGCGCATGAGCTCGTCAGTTGTGAGTATGTTAATTTCTGTTCTGTCCGGTGCAATCTCCTCACAGTGCCTGTGCGACAGGGGCACGCATGCTTCTGCGATGACTAGTCGTCTCAGATGCGGCTGTGTTCATGGGCCTCGTCGTGGGTTCTCTTCTTAGAGGCGGTGTCCCCCAGCAATGCTGTATTTGATCCAAGAAGCAGAAGGTAGCAAGGCGACCAGAGAGGGCGTAGCTATCCGACCGCAGTAAGCTAACGCTCGGGAGAAGGAAGCATCTGAAGCACAGCCACCTTGTATTCTGTACTCTTCGAATGCATCTGGGCGACGTCCGGTTCTCTCGACAGATGGGCATAGAGATGCCTTCACGGCGACACGGCAATTGCGGTATCTGGCTTATCGGCGTCTGTCGACCTGGTGTCGAAGAGTCCCAAGATCCTTGTGAAGAGAAATCACCTGAAGGTATAGCGATCTGTGATATTCAGCGCAACTGTACTCAGGTACCCTCGTAGGCGGCAGACTGAGCCACTTGCCTGGTAGACACTATAGTGCCACCGGCCGGTGGCCGCGGCGGGGTTAATGCGTCATCTCCAGCGGAAGCATCCACTAGCAGCGAAGTCAAACGTCCACTTCGAGAAGAGCTTGCGCGCAGATCATGAAACGTGTTTCGCGTTTGCCATAGAGACGCACCTCCGTCTTAGAGCCCTGCGTTTTAGTCGGGGTACCGTTTGCGCTCCGCATCTGAAGCTAGAGTTAGTTTCGGGGTTGGGCGGAGCGTCCAATAAGAGTTGCCTTTCCTGGACGACAATGACAGCCTTCCGAGGTCGCCCCGGCGGTTGTGAGCGCGGTGGAACACGGAGCTCACCACGTGGAGGGCCGTTCCTGAATTGAATGGACACCTTCCTTGGTTCCGGCAGCGGACCTGCGGCGATTGGTTGAGGTCGTGCACAGGTTGGACGAACCAACTCCGAATTGCACGAATCCGGTGCTGCCAGGAGATGCAGGGTAGCCCATCTCAATGACGAGACGAGGGGACATGAGTTCAGGAGACACGAATCCTTGATCTTTGAATTCGAGGACGACTCCTGCCTCGCGGAGGGCGCGTAACTGTCATCCTGTGGGCTGCACTGCCCCGAGCAGAAGTTGCGGGAGCAAGGAATGGCGTCGGGGAGCGCGGTGAGTACTCTACTTGCCACAGCTCAGTTGCGCCGACTCACTGCACTGCCGCTTAGCAGCCGCTGCGTGGTCGATGCGTCATCTGTACATCCTGGCAAGTATGCCCTCCCGGTTCTTCGATAGAGGCCTAAGTTGGTGGGTAGGGAGAGCGCGTGTCGGAGGTCCGCAAAGAGCCGAAGACGTCAGGACGAGTATCTGGGATGAAATTGCGGACGTATCTCGTCCCTCGAATGGGACCACATGCGCCGAGGGAGCCAGCACACAAACGAACGTCCCGTTTGGGGACAATGCAGCGCGGGACCATTTACAGCTCGTTCGATTTCGAAGATCAGAATCTAGATGTCTACGCAGGACCCCGAAGTCTCCCAGGCCGTGTGGCGGCTGCTCGTGTTTCCCTCAATGGTTGTCGCGCCCCTTGCTCTCTCACAAGTCCCTTGAGCGCATGCGGAGGTTGCTCTTATTATGCCGATGACCGTACTGGAGGGACACCCCGTCTGTCAAGGAGGTGGTCAACGCTGCGTGGGCAGAAGCGCCCGAGATATGGCAGATCGCGTGGCTTAGGTTGCGAGAATGGTGTCCCGGGTCCCGCCCTGGGAAAGATACAAGCATACGCGCTCGTCCCAGCTGATGAGGCGGCTACCTATAAAGTGTGAGAACAATAAGAGCCACCTTCCCGAGCCCGACTCATCCCCCTCCTAGGCCATCTCTTATTGTTTCCCTCCCCCCGAAGCACGCGCTCCTCCTCGACTCGGTCCGTACATTCTTACACAATCCCTCACCTTATTGTAGCATAGCCCATCATGCCTCCTTCATCACGCGTCAGCCGACGTAGACGGTCATCTCTTGCTATTGGTACGCGATCTATGCGGCATCACTCAACTATTGATGTCAACGAATGAACACATCACAGGCGTTCCGTATGTCAAGCCCGGAAAGTACTGTGCTGCAGAGACATCTCCCCGCAATGTGCAGTTCGCACCGAATGTGACGCCTGTGACTTTCAATGACCAGGACGAGCTCCTCGATGAGGAGCTCCTTCCCCAATCGTCTTTGTTTCCGCCGTCGCAATCTCCCGCATTTGAGCAGTCGCGCCGTCGTCAGCCTCCGGGCAAGCGACGATCGCAGGGTTATATCCCTCGTCCGCCAAACGCGTTCATGCTCTTCCGAGCAAACTTCGTCCGACAGAAACACGTTCCGGGCTCGATTGAGACAACCCATACTTCGCTGTCGAAGATCATTGGTGAGAAGACGTCACTCCTGCGCGATCATCCGATCGAGTTGATCTGACTAAATTTCTGCAGGCAACATCTGGAAGGAGCTTCCGCTAGAGCAGAGGCGTGTGTGGGAGCTTGAGGCGAAGAAAGCCAAGGCAGACCATAAGATCATGTACCCGGACTACAAGTTCAAACCGGTTCACAACAAGGACAAGAAGAGGGCCCGTGAGGAGAAGAAGAAACAGGTGCCTACACCTGTCTCTGAGGACGAGGAGCGCCGGGCAGATGCTGTTACGCAGCTTTTGCTTGCGGGCAAAAAGGGCGACGACCTCGCCACCGCCATCCGCCAGTTCGACCGCGATTGTGCGATTTCGCGTACTGCGTCTGCCACCCCAGATATGTCCTTCGCGGCAACCCAGCCTTACGCTTCTTCGTCGTCAGAGCTCCCTATCTTCAATCCCGTTCCGCTTTACGCTGGTCACCGTCGGTCGTCTTCTGTCCCTCTCCCTGCCTACAACCCCATCTCGTTGCCTTTGGCACCCTTCCTCGGTGCCTACGCTGGCTCCCGCGCGCCCTCGCCCGTGGGCTACATCTCGGGCATGTCTCGCAGCCACCTCGGTTACCGTCGCGCCTCCAGTGTGCAGCCGATTCCTTCACAACCCTGGGGCTTCGATGCGTTTTCCCACCCTCAGCCAGCACCTCTCCCGTACCCGATCCAGCGTGACCCTTCACCGCTCCCTGACGCCGACACTTCCCTCTTCCAATCCGAGTACATAACTGAGGGTTCGAGCGTCCTGTCTGGCGCCGCGCCTCATAAGGACTTCTCGGTACGTTCTTTCGGCGCTCGTCCTCGTTCCCGCTAATTCTTCCCGTTACACAGCACTTCGGACAAGGGCACCACAGCCTCTCACTCAGCATCTCGCCACTGGACGGCATCTCTTCGCTCTCGGCTGACTTCTCGATGTCGTCCTCGACTCCGTACTCCGCCTCTACTGCTGATCTATACTCTGCGACGACGTACTCCACCGCGCCCTCACCCGAGCCGGCGTACTGCACGGGCTACTCTCAGCATCCTCACATGGGTGAGGCTGTTGGCCCATTCGACACCGCTCCGTGGGCCCAGAGCGGCCCGAGCTCGGCGTTTTCCGGCTCGCCCGCCCTCACTGACCATTCGTTCCAGGAGGGTGGCGTCGTCGCGCCGCAGCCGCTGCACCCGAGTCATTTGCAGATGGACGAGTGGGCGCAGATGGAGGCGTCGCAGATGCAGGAGCACGCGCAGCCATCGCCGATGGAGATGGAGGACGCCGTGCAGGCCGTGTACGACGAGATGGTCTCGACGCTCGACGTGGAGCAGAGTCAGGTGCAGACGCAGACGCACCAGAACATGTCGCAGCTTGAGCTCGAGCTGCAGATGTGCTCCCAGGCGAGCGGCGACACGTTCGACGCGCTCTTCCACGCGGGCGCCGAGGGCTACGGCGCCGTCGACTCGGCGATGGCTGCGGGCGCGGCCGAGGCGTACGCTTTCGAGGGCATGCGCGCGTACTAGAGGCCCCGCGCGGTGCGCGATCGCCGTCCGAAGATACAAAGACAGCAACGATGGACACGACTCACGGACGGCTCACTAGAGACTCAACCGATACAGATACCACATACACCAAACCATGCCTCCGTGCATCGAGAATACCACTGTATCATAGACATATGCGTCCCCTCTCCTCTTGACTTCACCGTGTAGCATTAACCTTCCAGTTTCTTCGGCATTGTATACCTTCTCTTCTACCTAATTGCCATTCCCCATCCTATTCCATTCTCATCATATCAAGTGTAGCTTTATCCTGGTTCATACTTAGACCCAGCCTCTTGTGGGGGCCATAGTGCGCATTTGTTGCGCTTCTCGTCGAATTGCTCTTCCTCACAGCTTGTATCGCTTTGTTTTGAATGGTACGATTAGCTGGTCTTTTGTTTCTTGTTGCGTAACTTGTCAATGGACCTTCTTGAGGTTATTCAAAACATAGTGCCGGCTGCTCCCGATGAAGAGTTGAAGCTGAGGCACTACAGCCATATTATTGCTGGAAATCCCCACGAAACCAGACCGTTCACCTGTATGTCACCCAACTCTAACGGGCTTCCATTGCGTGAAGCGACGGACCCAACTCGCCTGCGGTCAATCGCTCGCAAACTAGAAGAATTACAATGCATTTGTGCTGCTCTAGATCTATCTCCGACTATACGCACCTTTCTTACATCCGCTCCAACGGCTTTAAGCTCAGCAGCTGCATGGCCGCGCTCAGCACTTCCCGCGCACAAAGGTACATCCACAGGCGCGCGCGCGCCCTGTCCACGTCCGCCTCGCCCTTCACCACCACATTTGTCCACGCGCTGGAGATAGCGTGCGCCAGGCGGAATGCGAACGTCAGGACCTCGCTGGGCTCTTGCTTCCTGAGCGTCATCATCACTACGTCGGGGTAGGTGCCCAGCAGGAATACAATCTCGCGCGCGGCGGGCTCCGTGAGCAGCTCAGTTTTGATCTCGGACGGTGGGGGGAGCGGGAGGAGTTCGGGGTTCTTCCGCGTGATGGACGCGATCCGGACGTGCGCATACTGCAGGTACGGCCCCGTGTCGCCCTCGAACGAGAGTACACGGTCCCAGTTGAAGTTGTAGTTGTTGATCCTGCGCGGATTCCTGGAGGGTCAGTGGGTCCACAGAGCAACTTGAGCATCGCCGACTTACCGCTTCGCAGCCATGTCCTGCACTTTGATGCCAGTGATCCCGATCTCCTGTGCGGTCGCCTCCGGGTCCTCGATGTTCGCGTACTTGTCCTCGTTCTTCTTCATGTGCTCGTGCATGACGCTGCCCGCCTCGCGGATGATCTCGTCGAGGAAGACGACGGTGCCCTTGCGGGTGCTCATCCCGAGCACGAGCCCGTAGTTGATGTGCTCAAGGCGGTCTGCCCACTCGAAGCCCATCAGCTTGAGCACCTTGAAAAACTGCGCGACGTGCAGGTCCTGCTGCGCCGAGACGACGTACACCATCTTGTCGAACTTGTACTTCTCGTAGCGCTCCATCGCGCCGCCAATATCGCGTGTGAGGTAGATGGACGTCCCGTCTGTACCGGTAGGTGAGCCTCACGGAAGGCTGAGACCAGAAAAAGATGTCGTACCCCGTTTTCGCACGACGGCCTTGCCGAGCTTGTGCTTCTCCAGGTTCACGAGTTTCGCGCCGTTGTCCTCGTCGATCAGGCCCATTTGCTCCAGCTGCGTCAGAGCTGCTTGCTGGCTTTCCCGCCCGACCTGGCTCTCGCCCGTGTACACGTCAAAGTGTACGTTGAGGCGGTCGTACTCTTCTTCATACTTCTTGACAGACAGCTCTCGCCACATCCGCCAATCCACAAGCGCCGTTTCGTCGCCGTCCTCCATCCGTTTGAAGAATGCCGCGGCCTCGGCCTTGACGGCAGGATCGTTAGCGGCGTCGGCGTTGATCTTGACATACACGTCAAACAGGTGCTTGATGGCGTCTTTCTCAAGTGCTTCTCGGGAGCCGTATTTGTTGAACCCAACCGCGATGAGACCGAACTGAATATATGCGGCCATCCAGTGGTGATAAGCTCACATAGAACGAGAACATACCTGTGTGCCCCAGTCGCCGAGATAGTTCATCGAGATGACTTCCCATCCACATGCCTTGTATAGGTTGGCGAGGAACGCGCCGATGATGGTGCTCCGCAGGTGTCCGACATGGAATTGCTTTGCGATGTTCGGCGAAGAGTACTCGATGATAACCCTCTTGCCCTCGCCTGTTTTATTTGTGCCATACTCGGGCTTTCCAGACGGCGTAGCGTGCGTGAGCGCATGTACTTGATCCAACACGAGGCGAGTGAGCGTCGGTGTCCGGACGGTAAAGTGGAGGAAGACTTTATCGACTGAGACGGATTCGACCCATTCGTCGGGCTTGAACTGAGAAGCGAAAGCGATTGTTAGAATGTGAATTTGCGACACAGGAAGCCAGTCAGCACGAGGACTCCCGGGAAACCAAGGGTGCTGTACATGAGAGGTTGCAAATGTCTAGGCATACATCTCGAAGGCAGTCCTTGGCAGTCGGGTCATAGTTAGGGTTTGATCTGTCGTGATTGTGGCGGTAGCTGATGTCTCGTCACCAGTAGGAGCGCCTGAGGAAGAGTTGACTGATTGTAATACCAGTATGTTTGACATTAGTCAAGGCCGACGACGGGAGGTTCCCCAGGGCTCACACGTCAGGCAGGCGTATGTTCCTATTGACTCATTCCAGCAAGGTGCATATCAACAGGCCAGAAATTACGCAGTCGGACTCCTGCTCAGTTATTGCCCGCACTGCAGAGGGCGGCTGAACCTTGCACTAGGATGATCGACAAGTTGGTCGTCGCGTGGAAGCGGGCGGCTCACAAGCGACCAGTTCATAGCCGTATTCACCTCCAACCCCGTTAATAAAGAGGGATTCGGGCCTATCGATGTACGACCTGCTGTCGGACGACATTCACAAGCCCGTGGGCATAACCCTAACCCCATTCTCGGCAGGGGAACTACAAACGGGCGACCTCGTATGCCAGACACAAGTGTGGCACGCTCCAGGCATACAGCACACAGGCTATATTCATTGCAGAAGGTATGCAGCTCCTAACAAAGCGAGGTGCTCACCTCGCTCACGAACTTCTTCACGACCTCGTCCGGCTTCCCCGGGAGCCTCAGTCGCGGCACCGGGACCGTGAAGTCCGCTCCCTTCTTCCCATAGTCCACAGCCTGGAACGCCTGCTCAACCGTCAGAAGGGGCAGGGCATCCACCAGTTTCCGGGCAATTGCGATCCGGAACGCGTGCATGACACACCGCTCCGGGTCTGAGCCGGGGACCTGGGGCAGAGCCGCGAGTATACTAGGGAGCTTGAAGCCCGTGCGGAGCCCGGAAGTCGAGCTTGATGACGCGTCTGTGGACATTTTACGGAGGAAGAGGCCAGGCCCAGGGGAGGGTCGTAGAAATACAGCTAGTGGTACAGCGAGAGCTCGTCGGAGGAGCGCCACGATGCTCTTCCTACAGACGATCGGAGGGCCCTACCTTGATTGCCTGTACTATCGATTGCAATCCTCAGCAGCGGCGAGCGAGACACGGAAGGATGGAGGTCGTGTTCGAAAATCTCAAAGTCGGAGGCAGAGTCACATTCGGCCACCAGCGCACCGCCTGCCGGATTTGGCAGGTGTTCAAGAACAGTGCAGTTTGACTTGATCGCGAGCTCGCGAGCGACCAAGTCAAACTAGTGCTTACTAAGCGGGCAGAGGACTGAACGCGAACCAAAGAAGCGCTCGAAGCGTCGTCTCCTCCTTCTCCGTGCTCAGGTCCTCGCCTCGCGTGTTTTTTTCGTCCCAACCCTCCTCCTACTAGCGTCATTGGTGGTGGTTAGTCGTGTGCTCAACGACTCGCCATCACTTCACGCTCGAGCTAGATTCCGGCTGTCTCTCAAGCTTTCCCCGCGCTCTATACACCGGTTCGACGCTCAACCTCCGCCGCTCTGCGGATCGCGCGAAACCAGCCCGATCCCGCGGCTTGAGACTCGACTCTTTCCCCGACCTTCCAAATGCGAAGTTCGGCGCACCCGAATCCGACTCTCCCCGACCGGTGTACTTGGACCAAGCATCGAAGTGCGAATCAAATATATTATCCTGATCTCACCTCACTCCCAGAGCATCGGCAACCGCTACTTAAAAAGCTGGTTTGGGGACAAGTCAACCCACTGGCACGTGAGCCCCGCAGGTCCATTCAGATAAAGGATCCAACTTAATTGAAGACGCAATCCTGGTTGAGGACCAACTTTCTCAAGGGATGAATGGCACACTGATGCATATCTAGCATCTGCCAGTTTTACATTGATGATGGTTTGGTGGAATCATTATCATTATTCACTTGCGCTCCAGCATCGCACCTCTACGTCGTGCCATCTTGCGAATAGCTCCTTGTCGCCTACTGCGCCAGTGCAATAACTGATGCAAGTAGAGATAGCAAGGACGACACATGGTCACTTTTCTTCGCCGCACGCCTGGTATAGTTTTTCATGTAAATGGCAAATGCGAAAGGCATTCATTAAATCCTGACGCGGACGTACGTAACGAAGCGCGAGTGGTATACATAAATAGATACGGCGGTCATAGGAGATAGACGGAGACTAAGATTACTGATAACATACATCGCAACCCACTCCGCGAACTGGCGCACAGGTGTTCCTCCACCGCGACTCGAGCACCTAATCGATGCTCGACGACTCCAAGGACACAGGATGGACTATGCTGCAGACACGGGTGATCTACCATTCGATGACCTCAGGGAAGAACTTGGAGATGAGGCCCTGGTAATAGGGCTTGAGCTTCTCCGGTTCGACTGGGTCGTCGCTCTTGCTGTACAGGTCGTACGGATTGAATGCCTTGACGGCTGCGAGCGCGCGCTCGTCTGCAGCGTTCGTGAGGTGTGCGTACGCGCCCTCGCGGTGCCACCTGCGAGAAGATAGCGGGATACTCTCTCAGGCATGTCACCGCCATGCACGGATCGTCACGTACGGGTAGAAGCTGTGGTAGCGGATCATGTACAAAGCGTCCTGGGGAAGGCTGCTCTGCTTCTTCAGCACGTTGTACAGGTACTGCGCGCCGGAATTAGAGCTCTGTTCAGAGACTCTCGGATCAGAGGGGAGGGGATGGACGGACCTCGTCGTGCCCCCATGAGAGCATGACGTTCTCGAGGCCGCAGTTGGGCTGGTACACGCCATATTCAGTCGAGTAGACGGGGTCGCGAGAGTCGGGGTTGCCTGCAAACGTCTCGGGGTAGATGTTCTTATCTGAAAATTGGCAGCCAACGACGAAGGTGTCCTGATCGTGAGACGCGGTCTGTCAGCATTTGAAGAGATGGCGGACGATAGCGGGAGGTGCACACTCACGCCGACAACGTCCCATTGACCTCTAGGCAGCGAAGCAGTTATATCAGCTCGAGAAGACAGGCCGGCGCTGGACGAAGCACGCACTCAGCGCCGAAGAAGTACAGGAGCTTTCCGAGATCGTGCACCAGTCCGGCAGCTTGCATCCACTCCGGCTTACCGTCCCGCCGGATAGCCTCTGCCGTCTGCAGGAGGTGCTCGATCTGCGTGACGCTCGTCTATTTCGGTGATCAGCTAAGCGAGAGAGTGGTAGAAAAGAGAGTTGGCGCACGTCCGGGTCGGAGTCGTCGACGAGCTTGTTGAGCAACTCCATGGCTTCCCAGATGCCTACAGGAAGGAACGTAAATTACTCGCGCCACCAGGAACTCGGAGGTGTGGGCTGACCTATCCGAGCGCGCACCGTCTGCTTGAACTCTTGGCGCACTTTGATGTTGTACTCTACAGTTTGCTTCTCTGTTACCGAGTCGCTGGGTCAGGGGGGGCGAAAGCCGCGAGGGAGGATACAGGCCTACCATGCTGCTCGCGGTAGAAGTTCTTCACCCGCTCGCAGGCGTCTTCGTATTGGCGGAAGTGGGTCTTGTCTTTGTCGGTGTCGAACGTGGATGCCTCGTCCCACTCGGGACTGGCCCTCGCCCCTTTGAATTTGTTCACTGCAGTGTTCAGGATGCAATGTCAGTGGGCGAGCACATCGCCTCAGCAGATTACAGACCTTCGTCGACGGCATCGGAGACGACATCCAGAGCGCGAGCATCGACGGCGTGCATGGTGTACGTAGTGAGGGAAAACTTAAGGTGAATGGCAAGTGGGGTGCTGAAGGAGTCGCGCAGAGACGTCGTCCTTATATATTGGTTTGGGTGTGGAGAGAGTGTAACACAGATGTGGCGAATGGATCAGCGAGGAAGTGGAACGAAGCGCTGGTGAAAAGATGCCGGTGTGGCTGCAGCGCTGAGTGGGATGGGGAGGGGTACTTGAAGCACTATTCTTACGCCCAGCATGGCGGTAGGGTGACCGCGCACCTATATTGAGCAGGCCTCATTGCATACCGCGGACGCGGACGAACACCAGACAGATCGTGGTCGCGGCTCGAGTGTGATAGCATCACGGGGACTCGGCGGCAAACGCACCTGCGTTCGGTCCGAGCACCGTGGTCGATCCCAGTCCCACAGGCAGGCATCCACCACCTGCATATCCAGGTTCGTGGCCCGCGCAGGTGTGAAATGCGCAGACTAAGCGATTGGTCATAAGCACACCTGCTACACACAGGCGACCGGTCCGAATGTCTGAGAGAACCGTGAACCAGCCGTAAGAATTATCGCTCCTGATAGATAATCGTAGTTACGCAATAAATTGTGGTGGATCTCGATCCACATCGCACGGGAAAATATGTTTACCGTGGTCAAGCCTATGTACTACGGTGCGCGGCCCAATTGTATACAGACAAACATGAGCTGCCCCCTTATTGGGGAGCCACGAGCTGACTGACGTCCGACAGAACCTGTTGATATTTATGCGAGCCTTCTGTGTTCGGAACGCGGAAATAGGAGATCCACCCAGCAGTATGCAGATTGCTCAGTGTACTAGCTCTCTAGAAATCACGCGCTCGTGCAAGGCATTGACAGTACAGCCATAACCCAGGATCACGACAACCAGACAGGCAGCACCAAGACTAGTGACTGTAAGGCAACATGAGTCTGGTACAACGGCACGAGCAACTACAAACCTCGGCTTGTCCCGCCATGTCAGTGATGCCAGAGTGCAAAACTGATGACGCGGCATGACGCTGTTCCTTTATCCCTGACCTATCAGCCCCGTCAAAAATATCTGCCGCGAGCAATGAACCATGAATGACAACCTGTGATGTGCTCCTACTTCATAAGCCCCAAATCCAGCCATTGACATAGGAGCGGAGCCTCGGGAGCTCTCGCTCAGGTCATCAAGGTGTGATACATCCTACCACATAGTTCACGACGCATCACCCCACAGAGTATCGGAGCCGAAACCCAACGGGGAAGGTGTGGGGGGACAGAAGAAACCCTCGGAGACATCAAGACGCCGCATCCAGGCCAGAACGACTGCAATTCTGCGGAAGACCGGAGGGCTGCAAGTCGAGATCGTTTGGAACAATGCAGCCGCGCAGCTCAGAAACGCGATAACAAGCACCAAATGGCATAGCAGACTTCTCCGCCTTGTAGTATGAACGCTTCCGATGAGCTAGATGCAGCCTTCCCTGCGTGAGATGTGTCAGTGGGAGGGGGAAACAGTTGTAGCGTCGAAAGCCTTGCAACGTGACCAGTCGAGAGAAGACTGCGGGCTGTCGACTCAGTAGTTGATTCGCTGATTCGCTGGTAGGATATGTCATGGGTACGTACCGTGGTGACAATGGCCTATGAAGAGACACTGTTTGCGACAATGCCCGGCCCAAACAACGGAGACATTCCCATCTCGCGTCTTCGACTGACGGAATCTGAGCATTTGCAACAAGCAGGTATCACGGCCGGTAGCAACTGTCGCCGCATGCATGCATACCAGATAAACTCGACGTAGCATAGTAGAGATCGTCGCTATTCAGATGATGACTGCCACATATTAACTGAATTGCAGTCACTGCGCACCTGATGTGTTCGGACCCGAAGGCTCGTGTTCTCAATTCAGTGTTATCCCTGTTCTGCCCTGTATAGTCCTGCTGCAGCCTCGCGCCAGACGTGATAAGCCGGTTTGAAACTGTCGCGCTCGAGATCCTCTGGTGCCTCAAACCCTGGATCGCGCAGACAAGGAATGTGAGAAAAATCACGGTGAGGACTGCTCGGAATAAAGGAGAATTGTACGCCACAGCCAGATATATTCTTGAGCTGCACAAATAAACATTTTTTGCTCGCAGGACCACGTCGCTAAACGGGTGGACGGGAGGCCCGATCCAGAATACTGGTGATGCAGAGTCGGAATCACGTGCCGGCGACCCATTGCGCGCATCGCGCCCACCTCGGCTCTTCGGCTTCAGACCTGTCGCCATCCTGTCTGGTTGCCACATTCCAACACTGGATAGACGACCTCACAAAGAGCAGATGCAAATGGGTGGAGGAGAGGTGCTTGAACGAGCAGCGCGCGCCCTCCAGCCCCAGCCGCAGTTCCCGCTCACGCCCGACTGCCCTCACTTGTTACCATCGCGCCGCATACCTGCAGTCCCCGATATGCGCTTCGAGCAAGGTTACCTGACTAGCATCAAGCCTTACGTGAAGATATTGCGCGTCTCCGCGGAGAGCTCGGCAACTACCGACGAGAAGGGGAAGGGGAAGGAGGTGGCGGGGCAAGACGGCGATGTCGGGGTCGCGGCGGAGGTCATCACGATCCAGTGGGGGAGGGTTCTGTGGATCACGACGAGGGACCAGGTGGTCAGCCCATTCTTTCAGGGAGCGTTGAGGTGCGGTCCCCCTTTGCGTCGCCCAGACGATCACCTTTAATACTCATGAATTCGCAGAGGCCTCGCGAGCGTGTTCGTCAGCCCCCTGCTCGCCGATGTGGGTGCGAGGTTCAGGACCTGGTGGTCTCGAGGCGCATACCGGCCGGGAAGGCCTGCCCAGGAGGGCCACGGCGTGAGCTCGTTGCGCAACTGGGTGGGCAGCTTCACTGTAGTTGGTGGTGCCCCGCGCTTGTCGTAAAGAGAGCGCGCGCATTGCATTATTGCCGAATCCATGTACGTGCTACGTGCATTTCATTAGATAGTGGGTGCCCAGCGCACGCAGATCCGTACTCCGGAACTCTATCCAGCCGGACCCGTTCAGAGTGGCTTCTCGGCGTCCCTGCAGGTTGCAATTTCATGTTGGTTGCCGCCAACTAAGTAAAGTAAATACCCACGCCCAGCGTCAGTGGGTTACACTGGGAGTATTCTCTTCCTGACGGGGTCAGTGCAACAGTGATTCAGGTCACACGTCCCGACTTGCACATTCTCTGAATCCCATGCAGCCTGTTCCTTCGCGCGCGGTGCAGGGCACATCTGTCGATGTTCATACGGTTGAGTTTGGCATTTTCAATATTGCAACGTGGGATAGCTTGGCTAGCTCAGAACCCTCGGCTACTCGTATCTTGTCAATCTGGCTCTAAACGCGCCAAACAGGCTACACATCACCCGTACCAGTCGGAACGACGACCTCCACCCACTCGTTCACCCACATGTAACGCGAAAACGTGACGTACAACCACCGGAACCACACCAGCTGTGACCGATGCTGCATCATCGCCCTCAACGCTGTCGCGTACTCCTGCACGCCCGCGACGAACACAGGTCCCCGCCTGGCGCCTGCGACGGTTTTCCGCCCCGCATTCGATCGCGAAGTCCCTTCCCCGGAGGATCGTACGAAAGAGTGGGACGCCTTTACACCGGTGTGGCGCCGGGTTAATGTCCGCCAACCATCGGAGAGGGAAGCGCTGCTCTTCGATAGGAGGGGGGCGAGAGGACCGGTGTATTTGTGCAGCAGGTTGACGGAGACGAGTGTGAACAGCCGTGGCCGTGTGCGCGCTTGGGCGCTGTCCATGGACGAAGGGAATGAGGACAGCAGACGGGCGACGCCATGTGGAAGGGAGATGTGGTTGGGATGTCCCGAGACGCCGTGGCCGTCGAAGGTCAGGATCTGCGAGGGGCTATCATTCACACATGCCGTAATATTGGAGGAAGCGTGACGCAACCGTGTCGATGCTATTCTCCAGGACGTATGGTCGCAACACGTCTGCAACTATGTCGTGGCTCCATTGCGCAGTAAGATTGTCCTGCAAGTCGCTGTAGCCATGGGTCAATGAGAGGTGTGGGAGGTTTCCTTTCGAAAGAAGATTCGGAGCGAGAGATAAACAGCCGAGAAAGTTCTGAGCACCCTGGGCATCTGTCGATGTCTCGACTAGCGGCCGTCCCGCAGGTGAGCATACCAACAGCTGCTTCTATTCGTATCGCTGGATGTGAAACGCAGCGAACCCGGAGCAAATGCGATCTCATGCTCACGGGAAACGCCAGTACGAACGAGAATGTCTGGACGGAACAAGCTTGACGTTTCTCCGCAAAGATTGATTGCTAGACGAGCCACATCGCTCGGGCACAGGGTAAGACTGAGGTACTACTACAACGGCTGCCTTGCGTGAATCCACTCAAGGAGCTGAATAGGGTCGTAGCAATCGCGGGCCCGCATCTGGATGTAGCGCTGCATCAGACACCGTGGTCAACGAAGCGCTCGTCCACCGCTCTTGTTGGCAATGCCGTACACGGAACTAAGCTACGGTGGTCGTGATGAGCGGGGAGCGAGTATGCCGAAAACACAGAACAGTTGTGACGATCTATGAGGCTTCGCTAACGATGGCAAGGATGATGTCAGTCTGTCAATCGTTTCCTAACAAGACGTGATGCCAGCTAAGTCGAGGTGCAAACATGTCGAGGATTTCGCGTCGTGCCATTGTAGCGAGCATATGACTACTGCCTTGCTGACGACTACCAACGTCTATTTCGTCCATGCACCTCGCGGACGAAATATACGCCGGTCTTGGCCTATGCTTCACTTCTGAGATGTCCAGGGAGTAATCAAAGATGGTAGCCTGAGAAAACATGTCCCCTGCCTGCTCTATCGAGCAGATAAGTGAACAAAGCTAGTGTTTGCATGACACCATAGGAAACACACTGATGCAAAGACGCGAACAAGAAACAAGAGATGCAGTCTACGCGACTTGGTGTCGTGCCCGTATGAGATGCAGGGAAGAGATCTGCAATCGTACTTGTGTCTGACCCGTGTACTGTTGCAAACAACGACTTGTGAACCACACGCAGACTTACCTCCGATCCTCAATCCACCGGCGAGTCTCCGGCACTCCCAACACGTCCAGGCTCCGTGCCAGTTCTAGTCGCCGGAGAACGCCTATGCCATCCGCGTTTCCAACCGACAGGCAAAGAGAGAAGACCTCCGGAGATACAGAGCCAGGCGCCTTCGCGCCCTTGGAGAAGGGCCCAAGCCCCAACAGTGTTGGCGCAAAGAACATGCATTCGTCGTCGGGATGTGCAGTGAGAAGCAGGATACGAGGAGCTTCGGTCAGACGGTCAACATCATGGCATGACGGCGGATAGAAAACGGGGAACAGAAGAGAGAGGAGTAAAATCAGGACAGGGAGAGCAATTGGCAGCCTGGCCATCATCGCAGGTTGTCCGAACCCAAGCCCACAACGCCATGATTACGCCACAGCATCGGGATGTGAGGCGCTATCAGAGAACAGCGCCTCGGCCAAGCGCCGCTGATATCGATGACGGTTGATTCTGTTAGATGCACCCACGTACGATTATATAGCAGGAGCCAGCCTGAGCCAGCGCAGTGAAACGTCCAGCGTGTGCTCTGCAGCGCGTTGCTTATTATTCTCGCATCAAGTTGCGACGTGAGCGCGGTTCAGTACAGCCAAAATCATCTCTGTCTGACCGAGCATGCGTGTCAGGTTCAGGTTTTCTGAGTCTATGTTGTTCGACCTGTGTACACATTTTGACAGCACTCTAAGGAGAATCGAGGTAATCGACACGGGCGTTATGCCGCAACAGTTCGATAAATGCAAGATGGCGTGCGCAGTGTTGGCAGTGCCTACCATCGAGACATGCTGACACCGACAACAAGCCATCGACATAATGTCTGATGTCAATTTCGTGGTCACACATAAAAAGCTAGTACTACTATGGAGTCCAGCATGACTGGTTCATCCCCCCACTACTACTAATATTCAGCTACGTGCACTCATTCACTCACTCACCCTCCTGTTCACTGTCGCCCGCCTTACCCACATTGTCCATTCCCTGAATGACCTCACGGCCTCCAAGTTTAAGATGCGCCTCACTTCATTATTTGTCATCTTTCAGTGTCTGGCTGTCCTGGTATGCGCTGTGCCAGTTTCGGTATGTGTCTCGCGCTTGCAGGCCGATTGTTTCAGCGACATTTGAGCTTACTGCATACATATGTAGGATTTCGACATACAAGTCTCGGAACGTGCGCTGGGACCCTCACGTTATCGCCTGGTGCAGAGGTCTGTCCGTGGGTGCATCATTCTCGCGTGGTTTCTTTTGTCTGAATTTGTTTTTCAACGGCACAGGAAAACAAGTCAAGTTTAAGCATATCTATGACCCAGTATCTAAGAAGGATATCAAAAATGAAAAAATCATTCTAACACGTCTTCGACCCGACCCTGACTACCGTGTAGAGCGATACAAGGTCAGGAGTAGCAGGACTGGCAAGCACATTACTTTCAGTAATCACATTGCATACATTGCTATGAAGGAAGATGCAAAGGGGTACAAATCCTGGAAATTTGTACCATTGTCTCCTCCTTTCTCTTAGTCTCATGACTGACCTTTCTTGGGCAGGCATCTGGTCCTACAGTGTTAGGCGAGCAGGAGTTCACTGATAAGATAACAAAGGAGTCTAAAGTGTGTTTTGTAACTTTGG
This sequence comes from Fomitopsis pulvina, assembly GCA_964035675.1. Taxonomy (NCBI): domain Eukaryota; kingdom Fungi; phylum Basidiomycota; class Agaricomycetes; order Polyporales; family Fomitopsidaceae; genus Fomitopsis; species Fomitopsis pulvina. The sequence continues at coordinate 1,024,712 of OZ037967.1, read as the reverse complement.
ACAAAGCCAGGATGGACAATGGTGGGAGTCATATGTAGCACAGCATAACATGACAACACTCTGGTATCATTCATAGCCAACTTCCCACTATTGCCTCACCCTGCATGCCTTGGTTGTTATGTTATCAACTATGCATGCACACGGGCCACATAACAAATTGCAGGGCAGTAACTGGTTGCAAAAGTAAGCCAGAAATGAGAGCTATCAGCTTAAGGATCCTAGGTGAGTATGAGTGTGTGCAGAGACTCCCTTGGCCTAGTAAAAGCACAGGAAAGACTCAACCAGGTATTAGTGGAATGAGTCCAATGAGCTCTCAAATGTGTCTATACATGACAAGGGACAATTGGGAATGCTAAGCCCAAGAGCCATAAGGTGATACACAGCAAAACCTGACCCTATGGCTGTTGAGCACTTACACATACCACAAATGCAAAGGGCCAATATGAAATAGCATTTGCAGTACTCAGACTACCATGGACCCAATATTGCAACCTCATGCACTCCTGCCCTTGAGGCTGAGCAGGATGCAGTGTGTTCCTGATGAACAGGCTTGACCATTGCAGTATGGACCTATCAGGAAATGGGAATCAACAATATCAACCATAACATAAGAGCTGAGCATGTGCTTACCTTGAGTGAATTACTAAAATCCTGCATCATTGCTTTACACACACCTGAAAGGTGAAACTACCTTGATTGCTCATATGGAGGCTAGTGTGGTGGCTGCAGACAATTGGAATAAGGTATGCAACACAGAGAGATAACTCAATCTACACACAAAGGCAATTCCAGGACCATTTACAGGGTTGTGAGTGGAGGAGTAGCAGCCAGAAACAAGATGCTTGAGTGCACAGTGCACAATTATAGTGAGCACAGATATTCATGAGATGGGTAAAGAGGTACAGCCCCAAGCTGCCAGTACTAAAAGCAGGGCTGAGGATGATGAATGTGGTCAGCAGCTGTACATATGAGACCAATGACTGATACATATTGAATGTCGAAGATGTCGCACAGCAGGTGGAGAGGAGATGAGAGGATGTTATTGCATGGCTCAAAATGAGCCCTATATATACTGTACAGTGAGTGGCTATGGAACAATAGCAAACTCATACATAATGCTACACTACAATGGATGTGAGCAGTGCAGGGTGTTGTTAGCGGTCAGATGTGATGTGTGTACTACAACACTCCCCCTCAACCAAGCCACAGAGCAGCTCCCTAGGTCTGTAAGATGCCAAGTTGTGTCATGAGTCCTTGGTGACGATCGCGAGCGAGAGCCTTTGTGAAAAGGTCGGCCAAATTAATGTCTGTAGGGCAGTACTGTAGTGAGACAGTGTCGGCCAGGATGCACTCGCAAATGAAGTGATGTTGAATGTCGATGTGCTTCGAGCGCGAGTGATTGACATTGTCTTTGGACAGTGCAATCGCTGACTGGTTGTCTGCATTAATAGATGTTGGTCTGTCTTGTGTGAATGTGAGCTTGGTGAGCAGAGCGCATAGCCAGATTGCATGTCGAGTCACATACAAGATGGCCATATACTCAGCTTCCATGGTCGAGAGAGCAACGGTGGTCTGCTTCTTCGAGCTCCAGGCGATGATACCATTGCCCATGAGAAAAGCATAGCCCGAGATGGACCACCTGTCATCCAGGTTTGCGCCCCAGTCTGCATCCAAGTAGCCCTCAAGGCGAAAGTTGTGGTAGAATGCCTTAACGTTCAGGTCACTGCTCGATCCACCATATGTGATTGCAAAGTCTTGCGTGCCCTTGAGGTACTGTAGGACATGCTTCGCAGCCTTCCAGTGGTCTTCACTCAGTCGCGAGTTGTGTTGTGAGAGTGTCTGGACGGCATAGCTGATGTCTGGGCATGTTCTGAGGGCTGCATACATGAGACTACCGACAAGAGCCTGGTAAGGCTTGGTCTTCATGTCGGAAGTATCCGCGTTGGCTGGTGTCTTCACAAGCTTGATGTGCGTGTCAAGTGGGGTTGAAACAGTCGAGCAATTGGACATCATGAATCAGTCAAGTACAGTTTACACGTACTGATGTTGCGATACTGTGAGGGTGTGCGACGAGCGGTCTCGAGAGATCTCGAGCCCTAAGAAGTGCTGCATAGGCCCTTCGTCCTTGAGGTCAAACTTTGTGTCAAGTTCTTCCTTTAATTTCTTCATCATATCTTCCTTTGAGTCTGTGAGAAGTGCCATGTCATCAACATGTACTCCCACAATGGTGAGGCAATCGTCCTTGATGCACCAGATGTAGATCCACAGGTCTGAGTGGAGTCATGTGAAGCCAAGTGATAGGAGGGCATTGTTCAACTTGATGTTCCAGACATGCCCTGCCTGCTTCAGTCCATAGATCACACTGAGCATGTACATACCTTGGCCAGTCCCATCATTGTATCCCTCTGGCTGCTCCATCCAGATCTCCTCCTCCAACTTCCCATTCAGGTAAGCCCCCACCACATCCATCTGCTCCAGCTCCATGTTGCATTTCATGGTGACAGCAAGCAGGACTTGGATTAAGTCCATGTGAATGACAGGGGCAAAAGTTTTGAGGAAGTCCATACCTGGGATCTGTGCAAATCCCTTCGCAATGAGACGTGCTTTGAATTCTTTCACTTTGCCATTTTCATCATGTTTGAGATGGAAAACCCACTTACATCCAATGGGCTTGCGACCTGCTGGGATGTCACGTAGCTTGTAGACTTCGAGCTTCTTAAATTGGCCCATCTCATGATCCATCGCAGCCTTCCAGTAAGGCCAGTATTTGCTCTTCATGGCCTCTTCAACAGTGTGAGGTTCGGAAAGCATCTCGGTGCCAGAGAGTGTGAGTAAGCAGAGGTGGTGTGCAAGTTCAGCATCAGCCTCAGTGTCATCCTCGACAGTTGCCTTCGGAGGTCACCTCAGAGTGCTGGTGTGCAGTTGCCAGTAATCCATCCAAGGTTTGTCAGCGAGTCTGGAGCTGGTCCTGGGCAATGCTATCTTGGCCTCAATCGGGGCACTTGTCTTCGGCATCTCCAGTCCCTTGGTCTTCTTCACCATCTCCCCCTGCTCCCCCTGCTCCACAGCTGACTCATCCTTACCACTCTCCCCCTTGAGTCGCATAGGAGCAGACTCAACCATGTCCAACTCCTCGCTGTCATCTGGCTCTCCCTCGACCTCGAAAATCAAATTCCGTGACTTTCCCATTGCGCTGCCTTGCTGCCTTCGGCAACACCAGTGAAGATCATTTCTTCTAATTTGGCATCAAGATTCGTGCGCTTCTGCTTGTCAGTGAGTACCCAGCATTTCATGCCGAATTCCTGTAGGTTTGCCACGTCCGGCTTCTTGCCTGTGGCAACCTCCTCTGGTGTCTTGTCCTTGAGTGCACGTGTAGGTGATCGATTCTTCAGGTAGCATGCATATTGAACAGCATCCTTCCAGAGTTTCTTTGGCAGGTCATGTGCATGCAACATTGCACATGCATGCTCCACGAGCGTCCAGTTGATGCATTTGGCGATACCATTTTGGGCAGGCAAGTCTGGGGCAGTGGTCTCGAGCATGATCCCGGTCTCGATCAGGTATGCCTCGAATTCCTTTCCAATGTATTCACCGCCATTGTCTGCCTGCAGGGTCTTTAACTCGACATTGAACAATGACTTCATCATGGTGCAGTATTCTTTGAATTTTGACAGTACCTCTGATTTTTGCCGCATTGGGTAAGTGACAGTTCGTTGCGCCTTGATGTCCATGAATAACACATAATACAGCTGACCTCTGATTGCTGCGGTCTGAGCTGGTCCCCACACATCCGAGATGGTCAGATCGCCAATCTCTTTGACCTCAGTGAGTGATTTCTTTAGAAATGGCTCGATGTGCTGCTTAGCCTCTATGCAGGTCTTGCACTGCTTGTGTGCTGGCACGGACTCATCAATCTCTAGGCCTGACACCATCCCCTTGTGCTTCAGCATCAAGACCGCACGGGCGTCCATGTGGCCGAAGATCCAGTGCCACTTATCCAATGACTTCTGCTGCTTTGGGCACACTGGTACTGCGAGGTGTGTCTTCTCCTCACGTTCTGGGCTGACGGCCATGCGGTACAGATAGTGTGAGATCCGGGTGCCATGCAGAAATGTATATCCACCTTTGTCCTTTGCATTGAGCTGCCCACCACTGATCTCAATCCGGTGTCCCACTGCCTCAAGTCTTCCAAGTGAGACAAGGTTATGGGGGATTGCAGGTGCGTGCATAACATCTCTGAGGGCGATCATCTTGTGCTGACCATCTATGTCTGCAAGAACCTTGACTGTCCCCCTCTCAAGTACTGCTGTCAATCCAGCGCCATTGAGTGTCACACCCTCTGTGGCATGATAGTCCGAGAAATAGTCACAACAGTGCGCAACATGCACCATTGTCCCAGTGTCTCCCAGCCAATCATTGGCATCGAGAGCAGCAAACGCGAGGTCAGAATCTTCATGTGGCGTGATCTCAGTAGCAACAAATGTGTAGCTGTCTGCATCCGATGTCTCAGCCACCATCGCCTTCACCTTTTCACCACCCTTGCCTTTGTCCTCCTTGGACTTCTGCTCGGTGTGTTTCTTTTCTTTCCTCCTCTTTGCAGCTCCCTCATGATCTGGACAGTCTAACTGGAAGCTGGGCTTGCCACAAGTCCAGCAGCTGGGTGGCTCTCACTTGCCCTTGCTCTTCTGCTTCTGGAACCTTTCGTGCAAGGCCATCTCCTCAGTGCGAGACTCTATGTGCCAATCCTCATCCAGGATTTGAGCGATCAACTCGGCAGAGTCCTTCAAGCCTGTCTGATAATCGAGGGTCGCTTTGAATGTGTTCCATGACTCTGGGAGTGCGGTGAGTATCGATATCGAGAATTCATCCTCTGAGACCATCTGCTGAAGTGTCAACAGGTCATCCTGGTAGCCCGTCATTTGACAGATGAACTCCTCGACATCCTGGTCTTCTGTGCATGTCACATGGAACATCTTGCGGTGCACTTGAACAATTGTGAGGACACCCTGTGCCTCATACATCATCTCGAGCCTTTTCCAAGCATCGTGGCTTGTCTGTGCTGCCTTGACATAGATAAGCACCTTATCGGCTACCCGCAGCCGAATCGTGGTAAGTGCTTTTCGATCCTTTGTCTTCCAGGTACTTATCTCCTTCTCCCTCACCTCCTTCTCCTCTGCCTTCACACCTGCTCCCAACAGTGATGGACATGTGAGGTTGCCACTCACATAGTCCCACAGATCCACGTCAATCAATATATCCAAGAGGTGCACCTTCCAGGTCTGCCAGTTGTTGGCTCTGGAAAGCACTTCAATCTTGTATTGAAGGACATCGGCCATAGTGTCTGAGAACGGAGGATGGGAGAGATCACAAGCAGAGGGTTTGAGGTGAGTTCTTCAGTTAGAGTGACCTAGGGCTCATAACCTATTGAATGTTGAAGACGTCGCGCAGCAGGTGGAGAGGAGAGGAGAGGATGTTATTGCATGGCTCGAAATGAGCCCTATATATACTGTACAGTGAGTGGCTATGGAACAATAGCAAACTCATACATAATGCTACACTACAATGGATGTGAGCGGTGCAGGGTGTTGTTAGCGGTCAGATGCGATGTGTGTACTACAACAATACATATCACCCGGTACCTGTGCTTACACATTGAGCTCAGAAGCAGGAGAAAGAAAAGGAGCTGGAGATCAGGAAGGAGTTGGGATTGTCTCTTATATGCAAGCAGATTGTGCTGGAACCACTTATGCTCTAATAATTGGGAGTCAGTGAAACCTAATTGTGGTGGAAACAGAGTAGCATATTTGACATGGTTGCCAAGGTTTTGGATATTGAAGCAGCTACACTGTGACTGATATTACAATAAAGTGGACAGTGGTATTTGATTGTACTGAGTAGTTATTGATACCCTCAGTTGCTGACTCTAAATGCCTGGGATGTATAATTGCACCTGTCGTGAATCTTGCCCAGCTATACTGACCTTTCTTGCAGAGAATCTGTGCAGTGCACCAATTAAGTATAGACCATGTCACATTTATTAGCATGTGATATATGATGATGATGATGATCTCTGCATTTGTATACTACTACAAGCAAACAGATGTGCTAAGACACAGTCCAAGTCAGAGACCCAGTACACATGGTCATACTACAGTATGATGGTGCATGTTTTTGGGACCAAGTACAGGATGACAATGACACATAAAAGAGTCCAGTGGTCTACCTGTCTTGAAGTCCTGGAACCAGCAGTGTCACCAAATCTTGTCATGTCAGCCCTGATGAGGGGAGTTTCAGGTGTTCACTTGTCAAGCATTCTCCAGGCCATGGCCATGGCGGTGGCGTGGTGGCGTTGGGATATGGACTTTGAGGTGCTACTCCATAACAGCGAGCGCAACAGCTGGGTATGGCTGGAAACCAACGGTGAGCCTCAGAAGGTGGTTATGGGTGGATGCAATGTGACCATGACTCGGTCGGATGTACCCGTGGCGTTCAGGCTCAGCATTGAGTGTTCTGGTCGACTCAGCATTGCGAGATGACGGGCGGCTGCTGCGATGGGGACCCGTCGACTTTAGGATCCAAGGCGAGTGCGAAAGTTACGGATATACTCTATTCATTGCCCGGTGTCCTCCCTTGGCCCAGCAAAAAAGCGTGGGAACATTCGAGCAGGTAGTGGTACGAGTCCAAGGAGCTCTTGGCATGCGATGTAGGTTTTGATTCATGTCGAAATCTACTCTACAAGAGGCCTTCTTGGGTACTGTACTTGCACTCAGCAAACACTCGAAGCGCTGTGTAGCTCAACTTAACCGCCGAAGATCCGGCCAGCCAACCAGGCACGTTGTTATTCATTGCACGCACGGCCATATCAGTGCTAGCAAGTTTACGTGCCGACGTGATCGAAGGCACAAATATCACCAGACTGAAGCAACGAAATTGTGAAGGCGCTGTGTTTCACATGAGATAGTGGACGCGGTACATAAAGCCCCTTACGCCTGTTTCCTGTCTTCCCCCCTGCGACTACTCTGCCGTTCGTGCCCCCGACCCCACACATTTTCTCTGGACGATGGGCTACAACGCCTCTGCCGTTCTCAAGACATTCATTGGCGGACTTGTCGCTTCTGCATTGCAAGATGGGTGGTCCACATCGCAGAACGCGTCGTCTTTCAGGGGCTATGGCAAAGTAGCCGACTGCAGTCTCACTGGCTTCGTGCCATCCTTCCCCTCTGGGCAGACTGCGCTCGTCGTGCCTCCAGGCGAATACCCTTCTTTCATTGGCTTGGCCTTTGGCGTCCAGAATTATACCTGCACCCAGTCAAATAACTACACGTGAGTTCTCGTTACCGTGCCTACGAGCGAACTTCCCACATGCTCATTGCTCACACACTTCGGACAGGAATATCGGCGCAGTGGCGGAAATTCTCGACCTCTCCTGCCATGTGAAGGCGGACTGGTTCGGCACCATCCAAAACGAGGTCCTCCCTGCCTGGCAAGAGCTGTCGCAGACGACGACGATCCAGCAAGTGATCGACTTTGTGCACTTTCTCAACCCACCCTACAACCTCGCGCAGCACTACTTCGTCACGAACCCAGTCACGGGTGTGGGCGTCAGCCCGAAGTGGGACTTCACGTCGTCCGGCAAGTTCGAGGGCAACCCAGAGGCGTTCATGATTGGGAAGGTCAACGGCACGCTGGCGAGTCCGAACAATGCGACGACGGACATCACGTGGCTGGAGGTCCTGAATGTGGAGGGCAGCATCGCTTCCGAGGTGTTCCGGTATGACACTGTGGGCGGGCAGCCCCCATCATCTGTGCGTCGCTTCCATGGGATGGTGCGCGCTGTAGATTGACCAGTCTCACAGTGCCAGTATGGAAAGGACACGAACATCTCCGTTGATTATACCGCGAAGTATAGTGAGTGGAACCTTTACCATCTGACTCCTTGATATACTCATTGTGAACACCAGTCTTCTACGGGGGGTCCCTATGATCAGTGAGTTTCGGGTAAGTACGAGTTGGTTGTAGATTCTTGGACTAGAATGGTATTCGTTTGGCCTTGCTACTTGCACGCACGCTACATGGATGTTAAGTAACTCCGAGTCCTCGTCATTACTCCTGTACTTCGACGCCGGGGACATTCAATACATGTTCACAAGTATGTTCATTTCATGTCAACAACTCAACGCAATCACCGCCATTGATGATCCGGATGATGTCCGCCGCAGGATGATTGCAAGTACGCAGTGTTGTGTCTTTTTCCTCGAGACTTTAAAGGAGTCTTGTTGGAAGACCCTGTAACGACGTCATGCTTAGGCACGTGCTGGTGACACTGCGCGACACGCGCGATGCCCCTTCACCTGCAATCTGTTCCCATCTCTACCCACGACGACCATGACAGAACATGCTTCGCCCTGTGTAAATGCAGCTCGGCTCGCCAACTACGTTGGGCGCACGGTCAGGCTGACATGCAAGGTGATCAAGGTACGTCTCCCAGCGGTCGACGAGCATCTAGATCCTAGTCACTACCCTCGGACCCAGGCGCAGGTCGATGGTGTGACCGTCCAGGCTTCTGACGGCGGAGAGGTGCAAGTGAAGGTTATGCGAGTGAGTAAGCTATGCAGAGGAGATGAAGCCCCTCACGGCTTTGGGCAGGACGCGACCATCAACGCGGTGTTCATCGAGGTGATCGGCACGGTGGTAGACGCGACCACCGTCAAAATGCTTGCTTGTATCAACTTGGGCGATGAACTCGGTGCGTTTTTTTCTTCCGCTCTAGCCTGACTCGAGGGTCTGTCGCCTGATGCACCATAACTATGGCAGATATGAGTCTCGTCAACGATGTTGTTGAGCTGTGGCACGATCCACGATTCGCGAAGATGGTGTGAAGGTCATATCTGGTTGGGCTGCTCTATCATTGTATCTGTACCCCAGTGATCATTTTGTATTCGATTGACTTATTTTCTTGGCACCCGCCAACAGTCTCAATGCACTGATGGCGTCCACACCCTGGTTTCGAACGTGTCGTGAGTTTAACCGTCCTAAAGATAATAGAGGGGGAAACTCAACGTTGCAGGCCGTCGAGGATAAACTGGGATGCACGACAAGCAAAGAGGACCTCCTTGGTTTCCGTGAACGTACTACCTCAGCGGACGATAATCGAGAGAAATCAAATCAACATTACCAGCGTAAGTAATCTAAATTAGTTATCATCCGACTCCCTTCAAACTTTCGATGTATCCTCATATACACTATACGTAGGCAGACCACCAAATGTCTCCAGCCTCTACGCAGACAGCTGGTAGCTGCATACGTGATCGGTGCTCCAGGCCCTGCACTTGTTCTCCTTCGAAGCTGTTGACATAGCATGACTGCACGGCGTATTCCAAGGGCGCTGCATGCACGGACTCCACGTTCGGAGTCCAGGATGTGTGCTCGGGGTGATTGGTGTATCCCATGAAGAACTTTTGTGCTACCGAGAAATCAAGAGTCCGATAACACCGGGTACGCATCCATCTTGTCGCGTCATGGTGGAATAGCAGATAGCGGAGCTAGGGCCTACAATCATGAGATGCGTCGCTCATAGTAATGCATGGGCGTCAGCGTCCGACAGTCGTGGCCATCCAGTAACTTCGTCATCAGAGCTTCATAGAGGTTATAGAGGCCGTGTAGTAGCAGATTGACTAGACCCGGGGTCGCGGGTAAAATTGTGACGAAATCTGGTAGAAAAATATGTATGGCGGTCGTAATGCCAGAATGGTGTCGTAACATTTCTTAGCGCCAGGTGACGTAGTTCAGTGAGCCCGTCATCAATGTTGGTAATGAGTAGGGTGACATGCGGTCGCACACTCCAGGCCTAATACACATAGGTCATAGGGGCAGGTACTGTTTGTGAACAGAAGACTCATGATCATCCATTCTGTCGTTAGTGGTTGCATCAAAATAGCGTGTCGATTGAACCACTGGAAGTATGGTGCAAGACGCCAAGAGGCCGCTACTTCAAAACAAGATTTCGGGAATATCCAAATTTTGTCAGATCCCTTATTCCTCTTGTAGAATTACACCAGTTGGCACTAGGAACAAAACTACTAGACAGAATTTCCTAATTCTCAAAATTGATGAAGTGGCAAAAACTGGAATTGGCCGCATCACGTGCTTATGCCAAATATGGAAATTATCATGTAATAGTTACCATAAAGGGTACTATTTGTCAGAGTGACGCGCGAGCATTTCTAGCACTCATCTATGGGAAGCATACTGCTTCGAACTGAATCGTTTGACCTCAAACTGTGCCTCCTTCACTCCTAGCCAAGATCTATATGCCTCGGCCCAATGCACTGTGCAATGTCCCCATCACCAGATGGTCTTGATATTGACAGAGGTCACGGCTTTCGGTAGGTCCGTCTTGAGAATGTTGAATGTGTAGTCGCAGCTCTCCCATAGATAGTGTTTGACTGCACCCAGAATAATTCAATAAAATTGATCACAATGAAACTTCGGGCAAAAAATGCCAAAGAGACATTGCTTCTTGCTGGGCTGTCTTCCGTGCTCTACGGGCTCGAGCACGTGCAGCGGCTTCTTTCTTGTGGCTTGAAGGCATAGCGGGGGCAGGGTGTAAACACAAAAATGCATTAGGATGGTTATATTGACTATATTAGCACCACTACTAAGCCAATCCTCCTGCGGTGCGCCTGCGACGCCTCCCCTTTAGGAATGAGCGCTTAGTATGCGGACCACTGACCTGCCAATTTGGCCACTGTTCTGAGGTAGCGGCCTCTTGGTGTCCTGCACCATAGCCCTTGGGACACCGTTCCGTCGGGATGTCGAGACGTTCATACAGACATCTCAGATTCCAGGGCCCATACCAAGTCTGACTACGGAAGGCCAATCATCGTCAGATAACGAACGTGCGCTTCATTGCTGGCGAGATTGCAGCGATGCTGCTAGTAGCAATTTGAATGTATCCAAAGCCAATTTGCTCCTCCAGCAGCTGACAATCTGAATCTGGAAGCAGACATTGATAAAGCTGTTAATCTAACTCCAGAACACATATATACAAACAAACATGAATGCAGACGTGAAAATGTCCACGGCGTCAGTCCCGGTCCCATCAAGTCTGCCTCTGGCGGAACATCACCTCCTGCGACCGGCTGACGTACAACCGCGTCCCGAACCAGCGCACAGGCGGGACCTGGCCCTCCTTCTCCATCTTCATGTCGTAGTTCAGCACAAGATGCGCGAGCATCGCCTTGAGCTCCGTCGCGACGAAGAACCGCCCGGGGCTGCCCCGCCACCGTGTCAGAAAGGATGGACGAGCAAACGATCGAAGGACGCACCATCCGTGCCGCCCGTGCCCGAACGCGACGTGCTCCGGGCCCGTGCTCACCATCTGGAACTTGCTCGCCTCGCTCTCGTCCTTGCGGATCTCGGAGTAGCGCCACGGGTCGAACGTGTCGGCGTCCCGGTAGAGGCCCTCGTCGTGGTGCACGGCGTGCATCGGGATCGAGATCTTCGTGCCCTTGGGGACGAACGTCCCGTCGGAGAAGGTATAGTCGGTCATGGCGGTGCGGCGGAGGGACTCTGGTGGAGGCGTTTGTGGACGATGAGCGGGCGGTCGGATCGATAGAGGGAACACTTACTGGTCCCCATCGCGCAGTACCGCTGAGACTCACGGAGGAAGCTGTCTAGTTTGTTCATCTTGTTGGTCGCATCCCGCGTCCATCCGTCGGCCTTGATGACCTCATCGACCTCCTCGCGCAACGCCTTCAGCCACTCGGGGTGAGCCGCGAGGTAGAACAGCGCGTTGGTGAACGTCTAGGACGCCCTAAGTAAACTGGTTCACTGCCGGCTGTGGAACACTACCTACCATGGATGAAGTGTTGATTGCAGTGATGTTGATTGTCATCATCCTGATAACGAGCCGGTCGACACGGAGCTCGTCGCCCTCCGCCTCGTCCATGACCCACTGGAGCATATCGTTCTGGAGATGCGGGTGTCAGGTACATTCTAACATGCCCCCCAGGGTATACAAGCACTCACGGGCTTGTCCGGCCACTCCTTGCCATATTGCTGCATCAATCGCAGACGCTCCTCGATGAGGGGTGCGAGGTGCTTCGTGCCCCGCTGGATACCGCTGTGCACCTTGGTGAGGAACCGGACTGCCGTTCTAGTCACGCTTGTCAATGCGCGCCGGACAACAAACATGTGTCTGCATACGGCTTCAAGAAGTCAGGGAACAGTCGAATGATCTGGCCGCCGACGAAAACGTCAATCGTGAACCGCTTGTTGAGCTCGACGTAGTCCCGGTTCCTGCCTGCGAAGAACGACGGAACCGAACTTGGTCAGACGTGAGAACACGTCGGATCGCGGGACTCACAGAGGGACAGCCCGACGAAGAGTCGGTTGCTAGTTCGGCACACGACCTCCATCAGAGTAGGAAGCATTGGCACCTTGATCCACTCTGCGGTAGCAACATACGTCAGTACACGTAAGACCATTGGCCTTCAGATCAGGCTATGAACGTGCGCACCCTTCGTCAGCGGTATGTTTTCGTTGAACGACAGGACAATTTCCTCGTGCATATCTCCGAACAAGGGAGTCAATGCCTTCGTAAACTGATTCCGAATGATCGGGATGTGGTATGCGACGCGATCCACACTAGGGCCCAGCGTCCAGTCTGTCTGGACCGCCTACAAACGTACGTGAATGTAGCACGGCACACGCGGCAATGCAGACGGTGCACTTACGTCCTTGCTGGCCTCGATTAGGGACAGTACATTTTCCGGGGCGCGACAGAGCTCCTCCACCAACTTTGGCCCGCTGACCACGACATGCCACGCATCTGCGTCGCGGTGCTTGAACGCGCGATTCCGGTACTGCGTGGCCGCAAGCAGAATCAGATGCTCTGCGAGCGCGACGTAGAGTGCAAGGGACGCACCCGCTCGTAACCCTCCCGGAGGACGACGTCGCTGTGTATCAGATACCGAACCGCACCTATCAAGTCGAGGATGGGGAGAGAAGGCCCGCCGACCGTCGGGATGTGCGCCAGCTAACTCCGGGTGTAAGCACGATACGGATCACAGGCTGACGAAACGCAGTCGCTCACAGCTCTATTGGCCTTGATGTTCCCCCAGAGGGCGTAGAGGACGGGCAAGGCGAGAAGCGCGGCCACCAGATACGGGTCCATGGTCGGGCGCAATGTCAGAAGGTGGAAAATCTGAGAGCGGTCGAGGACATATATACGCCATCATGATATAAGCGGCAAAACCCAGGCGCCATGCTCGCTGCAGCCCTTGTATAGAAAAGATCCAGGGTCTGTGTCAGAGGGCTGGAATGATGGGGGAGCCAGGATGGTGGCACGAACCCAGAGAGGATGAAAGCGGGGTTAAGGCTGCAATTGCTGGTCATCAAGATGCCGTGCCCGGCTGTTATTGGATACGGATGGCCTCGCCCGCAGCCCATGAGAGCATCGCCTGATCGGCGAGCTCGAGATGCGCAATTTGGATTGGTCGTGCGGCGAAAGCGTGCGCAGGTAGCCAGGCTGAAGTAGCGTGTAATACACCCACATCCCGACTGTGAGTAGGCGATAAGTTCCTCGTCAAAAACCCTCAACGCAATCGCTTGGCTCGTAATTAGGTCCCACATGTGCAGGCGCCCATTAATTTGTGGCTGAACACTGCGTCAGCCCCTTAGTCCTGATGCTTGGACGGGATGAAGCTTGTCTTGGATTGACAGAGAGTATGTTGGCGTCCAATTCGAAGTGGTCAAAAAGTTGAATCAATTGGAGTTTCAATGAGAAACCGCCGTTTGCACGGCTCGGCTTTTCGGGGGTACGTGGGTACGCTAGCCACATGGCGCGGCATTGCACTTCCATTGCTGCACGACTTGTTGTGCGCGGCACTGACAACGGCATTGGTACACGAGTAACACAGCGGATGAGCGGTGTGCCATTTGGCCATGTCGTCCTACGAGTAAGTCTGGATGACCACAGCGCATAGTACAGCTTCCCAGGCAGTGGCAGAAGACTTCGCAGGTCGACTTCGGGCGTGATTCACAACATGCTGCGCAGGGCTCTCCTGAGAGGCCATTCGCTATCGCCTTGTGTCGTACGATGCCTTATGGTGGTGTGCGGCCTCTGTCCCCCAGCATTTGATATGTCATGCGTGAAATTGACATGTCAAACCATCCACGCCAAGTACCTTAGTACTTACGGGTTACGGGTGAGATTTTTGTCCAGTCTCGAATCGCGCGTGTTGTGTGATCAAAACTAGTGAGATCTCGTTCGTAAACGGAGTCCGACTCGGCAACATTACACTATGGCAGAGGTCTAGCTTGTCCTGCGAACAACGATGATCTTGAAGGTTAAGATTGAAGCCCTAACTGATATCATGTCAGGGAAGCTCTTGACTAATGGTCCTAAGCCATTGCGGTCCAGAATTCCCGCAACCACAATCTGGACGTGGAGAAGAAGCACACTGCCAGACGTCCGCGATCCCTTCGAGACGCTTTGTTCTACCGGCCTGACCCTAGATATGTGAGACCCCGACTGCCCTTCGGAGAGTAGTACTAGTTCCAGACAAGAGAGACAGGTACAGAAGAACTACCAGGGCTGGATTCACCTTGGTTCACCGCACCCGTCGCCGAGAATTGTTTCAGTCTGTTTGTCAATATCGATATGAGAGTAAGCCTCAATGAATGATGGATCAACACCGACTGAGAGCACACGGGATGCTTCCCTCGGGCACTGACTTGAAGGCTAATGTTGTGTTGGTGGTCTGCCATGCGACTAGAGCGGCCAACGTCCCGGAATCACTAAAGCATGTCTGTTTGATGATCTGAGTATTCACAAGGAGCGACAACGCAGGACTGAATGCGAATGCCTGAACAACGGTCAGTGGGTACTGGGTAGCGTGAACGACAAGTGCGTGCGCTACGCCATAGGGGTAGGTTTGGATCACGTGCCTCAAGCTCTACAGGCGCGCGCATTCGTTGAAACTACGCATGTCCTTGTCTGTTCGTTGACAATCAGCTCGTAGCTCGGAGCATAATCTCACTTTTCCCACCTGCTCTCAGGCCTTGCTTAGACTTGGTTTTCATGCTCATTGAAGAATGCGTTTCCGAGCGTACTCAACGGACAGCGAGGACGACAATGTCTCTGTGGCGTCGGAGGACAGCGTAGAAGACGAGATCGAGGCAGCGTCCGACGCGTCGGAGGAGGGTCTCGCACCTGCGCCGAGAAAACCAGCTCGCCCACGCGCGGAAAGTCCCTTCCCCGTACCCAGCGACTCGGATGTGGAGGATTTCGACCGACAGCCCAACGTCCGCCGTCGACCCGTTGTGCAGTTCGACCCGGCCATCAAGTCGCCACCTCCAACTCAGCGGACACTGGTCGACCCGACACTCATACCTCGGGCGAGGGAAATGGGGATAGACGCGCAGAAGATGCACGTCATGCAAGCGGCGCTGTTTCGCATGCCGGAGGAGGAGGCCGCGCTGAAGGCAGCGTCGCAGCGACCCGCGCGCCGGAAGCCGTCGGCCATCGCGGCGTTGAGTCGGAAACACAGCAGGGACTCAGAGGGGGAGGGCTTGCGCTCAGATTCACGGCAGGTGAGCGTTTGCTGTGTTCGGTTGTAAAGCTGGGCGGCGTGGCCTGGCACACAGGCATTCACGTTATGCTCTGGCCACAGGCGCTATATTGCTGCAGAAACTGCAATGTTTGGCGCGAACCCTCTACGCCGTATCATCCGAGGAGCTTGGCCCCAGAGGACGCATCCGCACTTGAGATCGGGCTTTGGTTGTGCGAGCCCACTGCTATGAGGACGGATGTTGGATGTCTCCCCGCGAGAATTCTTGACTCCAGAATTGCCGTGTATTATTGGTAGTTCTTAAAAGGCAAAACAGGGACGAGGGGTGTATTTCATGTTTGAGAATCACGGGCAAGTCAAGAGGAGGGTGCACCGGTCCAAACGCAATCTCGGCTCTCCCGTCATTTGTTGGCCCACGAGCGGGCGAAACGGTGGCACTGTGTCTCGCACACCGATTCCTCCAGGAAGGCACTGGCGTCGGGCTGGATGGCCTCATCCGTTTCCCCGACAATGCCGGAGTGGCCCCAGGTACAAAATTGGCACAAACCCAGATAATCGTTCTTTGTGGAATGCCTACGCTATGCTAGATACCACTGCTGATGCCACTTGACAGCGCGCGTCTTTTGCACACAACATCGAGCCAGCTCCGTACCGACCAACACGAAAATATGCGCGCGTGGAAGGGTCCGCTTCTGCAGTCACTGGCTTAGAAGGCTTCTTCGTGGACGCAGGACTTGCTTTTGGGCGCTCATTCAGAGTGGGATGGGGACCCGGCGGTTCGCTGGTTCACGTGGGCACCCTATGTAACCCGCATGCCTCGTCGTAAGTCTTCCTTGTCAGTGCGAAGGAGTGATCGTAACATAACCTTAGACCGAAATCTGCGAATACGTCTGTGGTGCACAAGACTATCGTACCATTAGTTGCGGCCCCACTGGCAGATGCCAGTGACCGCGCATCGAGGCTCCTACCTTATCACTTGCGCTCGTCCCCAATTGAAATCGATGCCGATGGCGTGCCCTTTGCGAATCCCTCTCGACAGCTCACATTCTCTTCATTCGCTGCCCAATATCTTGCCACCGACCGCTCATTTGAGGCGTGCTTGTTCCGCCTGGGTAGAGCGCTGTTCGACCCGATTGATCTGCGCCTGGCAGACTCTGTTAGCGTCGACATACGCAATCGAGTGTACGCACTGCGCCGCAAGGCCGCGCTCTCGAGCTGGCTGCACGACGCCGTGGCGTCGTCGGTGGACGCGGACCTGCGCGACAACCCGGGAGCAGATTGGGCCGCCATAGTCTTCGCCCTGCTGTCCGGAAACCAAGTAGAGAGAGCGTGTGGAATCGCCATGGACGGCGGTAGCGTGAAACTGGCGTCGCTCATCGCGCAGTACCCCGGGGACGACGTATTCCGAGACGACGTGCGGACGCAGTCGAAAATCTGGCGCGATGACTCCGTCGACGCCCACATCAACGAGAACACGCGCAGGATCTACGCCTTGCTTGGGGGTATTGTGGACAAGTTAGAAGGCTCCAGAGGAGCTGGACCTGAGCATTGTTCTGATATTGCAATACCAAAAGGCCTCAGCTGGAAGCGGGCATTTGGTCTCCACCTTTGGTTCGGCGAGCCAATGGAGTCGACTATTAGCGATGCATTCCATGCGTACGAGCACCACTGGAAGAGTGCACCCCAGGACGTCGCGTCGCCCTCGCCCTGGTACTCAGAGGAGGCTCTAGAAGAAGCAGAATCACCGTCATGGAAACTACCGTCGTCCGCCAACCCTCCCGATGCTCTGTATTCCCTCATCCGACTTTACGCTGACCCCGCGTGTTCGCTATCTACTATCTTGACGCCGCTATCGTTCAGCGGGTCTCCGGTTGACCACCGCCTCGCGTGGCATCTATACATCATTCTCTCCCGATGTCTTCGGGCGCGCGACTTCGCGGATCGCGGGAGTATCACAGGGCTTGGCGAAGACGTTAACGAAGTCGGCGACGACGGTGATCCGCTGGTGGAAGGCCACAGTCCAAGTGCGGACTTGTTAGCGAACAGCTATGCACTGCAGCTAGAGCAAGCGGGTCTGATCCAGGAAGCTGCTTTTGTGCTTTTACATGTCGAGGGGTCTGCTGGGTGCGTTTCGTGCTTGAGCAGTCCTGACTCCTTACTAATTTCGGGCACGTTTAGACGAGTGAAGGCGATCAAGGAGCTCTTGGGTCGCTCAGCGGCGCGACTGGACGACTGGATGACCCGCGGGCTTGTCGGCAGCTTGAAGCTACCGTTATCTTGGGTCAACGAAGCGAAGGTACCGTCACTACATTATTGTCGGCATCAGCCGCTCATGAGAGTTTGTGTAGGCCATGTTTGCGCTAGACGATGGTGATGTCTACGGCGCATACGAGTTGTATCTCGTGGCCGGAATGTATAATGCGGCGCACAGCTTGGCGGTGCTGGAGTTAGCGCCCGACGCGGTGATACGCCACGACCTCGAGCTACTGAGTAGTCTATTTGAACAGTTTTTGGATCACCCGGTGGATGACTGGCATGTCCGAGGCAGAGTCAGTTGGCGGCGTTCACTCGAGTCGCGCTTTCCCACTGATTATGTTCCTCAGGTCTTTTTGGATTATGTCCATATGATGGGTCGCTTGGAAGAGCTCCGCGACTCTATGCAAGAGGACAACGCCGCCGTTCCAGACGCAACAGAGATGGCAGAGCTTGACCACTTTGCGCGCAGCGTGCCGAGGCTCATTAACATCCTTCCGGATATTCTGCATGACCAATCCGATGTGCGCCATCAAGCGGCCGTTGCCGTGATGACTACGCAGCTGACTTCTCGCCTCGACCGCGTAAAGCCTCTGGCGATTGTGCGTAGTCTGTGGCCTAGGCAAGTGTCGATGCTGACATTGATTTCGGTCCAGTCTATTCAGAGCTCTCTACTGGATGATAGTACGCGGATACGCAACATCTGCACCGTGGCATATGATAGGTTCCTGAAAAATGTTGAGGCTGCATGATCGACCTGTATCTTCTCGTGGGGATTTTTTTTCGCAACTTGATTCATCCTACAATGCTCTCTCCCTGTGTAGGATATTGCGCGATGTTTTCGGTAAGCCGGCAGTCGTCGCAAGCGTGCAGTCTGTCCATAACGCCCAGAGCGATCAAGTTCGACCGTCATGACATTTGAATCCACCAAGTTGTTGCATGCCAGGATGCGACTGCCGGCGGCCTCTCCGTGCAACTATCAGGCCTGTATATTGTTACGACTTACGAAATCATTGCCACTGAATGACCGCTTGTTCGTGAAGGTCAGTCCTGACTATCAGTCATTGTAATGAGATAGTCACACTCAATCATACGCGCAGTCATATGGCCAGTATCGAAGCCAATGACTTAAATGTCAAAAGAGTGACCATATAATCAACGACGATCATGATGAATCAAGATACTATCCGCTGCTTCATAGTGTAAGAACAACTGCTACAATTCGTTATAGCATAATTGGGGTGCAATTAGTGAGGTGAGCTACATTACAAACCGAAAATAGCAAGAACGGATGGCACAGATTGTGACAATTAATCGATATTGTGGCCACAGGTTAAAAGGATCGTAGCCACGATGCAGGCCTCCAGTAGACCCAGCTGCACCGTCTCCTGTGTTATCTCAAGGGTGATATCTTGCGCTCTGCCAATCCTGGCCAGTACCTTCGGAGCAGTCGACTGGAGTTTGTACAACTGTGCAAATCGGTGAGTCCAGCCGATCTCTGACAGAGAACTCTCCACGCACGCAAATGAAACCTTCAATTGGTGACCAGGCATACTGAACGCCGGCAACTTGCAGAACACGTTTGCTAAAGAAGAGAGGATCCCTTCGATCAATATTTCTTCTTAGACTGAAGAGACAGACTGCTCGAACCTCTGGTCCGTGGACAGACGGAGCCAATCGCTCACACGCTGCCTAGACGTTATTCCGCGTATTTCCACGCTGGTGTTTGGCCGCCAATTCACCATGGCCGCATTGCGGTTCTCGGCATCCCTCCACACTGTACACGACGTCGCCCCGGAATCGGTGACGACGCGGTACACGACGCGACCTTGCGGCCCCACGATGTCGCAGTTCAGGATGGTGGTATTGCAGTTCGTGAATTTGAATGACATGCTATCTGGCTGCGAAAACTTCGCGTCGGACATGGTACTGGTTGGAAGAGCGCCGAAGATGGACGGCGCAATGCCAGAGCCAGCACCCCAACCACCGGCAACGAACGGATTCATGGTGCGCTGAAAAGACAGAAGACGTCTTTAGGATGTGCGAGTCGATAGCATTCAGGTCGACGAAGGAAGACTTTATATACCCCTCCATGTCGGCAGTGCGGACGATGACCAGTCGTCGAGTACGAGGCTCGCGCTCATGAGCGCGAAGACGGGTGCGTTGGACTGCGCCACAGGCAGAAAATACTCTGAACACCATGACGGTCGCCCGATGACAGAGAAAAGATGAAGTGAGCAGCGCTCAATGACCCCGAATCACCTCCGTTACCGTAGGTCACCAACAGAGCCAAACCCGAGAGTTGGTGTTTCTTCAATGCAGATCTGGATCTGTGATACACGTCGCGCCGGCGGCGATGCACTGCAAGTGGCGACTTCAAAGCTTGTGGCTTGGAGGCCGGTTTGTTCCCGGGAGCAACGAGAATCGGACAAACGGTTAATTTCGGGTCCTGCCTCAGCTTCCGAGAAATTGTCTCGATTGCGAGGACATATAGTACGAGCGCCACTCGCTACCCTGACCTGTTTCTGACGGATACACTCGACATCGGATCCGGAATGTCTCTTCAAGGTACGGTCACCTGCTTCTAACACATAACTGATCAAGAGGCTATCCCGATGGCTTTCACGATTTCATGGTTTGGGTCACAAGGTCCGAGTCCTACACATCCGCGTGTCTCATGTAGCCCTGAGGTCTCGAAACCTGGTCGTCGATTGACCCTGTTGACAATCGTACACCCTGCTGTCACAGACGGTAGGTGTATATCACAATGCGGTGGGATGATTAATGCCGGTTGCATTATTCGAGCACGCCGATCTCACCTCGTTAGAGTATTCACAACTGAGCGGACCCAGGTCCCTAAATTAGATTGGGATCAACGACATCATTCCGGGATCGTCGGGTCTGCTAGTAGGCTATTTTGCGATGTGGAAGCCGCCCGTCTTTGATGATGATGAGCGGTGGATGTCATTTTCAGCTGCCTTGTTGTCTATTCGCTTCTGCGGATACCAACTGAGAGTTGTTGCCCTGGGGGTAAGTAGTTTCGATGTGAACTTCCTTGCGAACGCTGAACTGACAGGCCATCTTCTTTTCAGGTATTCAGCTTCAGTTGATATCTTCTCACTCAAGCCAAATCCTGAGCAGCTGAGACAACCATGGCTCGCTCGTTACGTCACTCAGATCTTCAGTTGCCCGACGGAGATTGCAAAGTATGCCACCCATCGCAGCCGGTGGCACGACTCCTTATTACCGGTGAACCAAAGCGCCATAATGTCCCGGAACATCTGCTAGAAACATCTGCGGTCCTGTGCAAGAGACACTCGAATGCGCCGAGCGCTCCGCGAAGCTAGGAACGGTATGCCCAACATAGAGTCAACGTACAGTAATGCCGATATTCGCCGCTCGGGTGCGGCAATCACGTAATGGATGTAGAATCATTGGCGGGATCCTTCACAACCTAACTGATTGGGCGCGCACCTAGAAATCACAGGCATCGGCAATGCAGCCATCACAGTCAATGGGCTGTTTCGGGAGAATATAGAACTTGTATTGCACCCTGGAGTTAGGCCGGGTTCATCTTGACAGACAGGATTCTTGGTACCCGGAATCCAGCACAGGGGATACTCATCACGAAACCTTCTAGTCCGCACCCTTTCTTGATGCTGATCCGCTGCCTCACTATAACTGTCACAGTAACCCATATAATTGCCAGTACATATAGTGATGTCTACATAGGGCTATGCCCTCGAGGACAATAAAGGGATCTAACAACAACAGCTACTACTATTACTATTACTATAAGTGTCGATGTGAATCTTGGAGAATCAGGACTCATTCAGGTAATCTCAACTTGACGCTGGAGTTAGCACCACCAACATCGCTGCGGCTGGCCAGGCGTGCAAAGCGAACCAAGAAGAGCATCCTGTGACAAAACGCTGGGGGAGGGAAGATTGACAGTTGTAGACTCATAGTACACTTCAGGTCGGTTGTCGCGTCTGATAAACCTGTGGTTTTGGGGATGCAGTAGTGATTGGATAGTTTGACTGAGGCTTAATGAGCAGATGCCGTCTCTGAATGTGTGTTGCACACTCCCCTAGAACACGGCACTGTATAGTGATGATTATGAATTGCAGAGCTGCGACGTGCACAAGAGAAGGCAAATGACGCTGCCATTGACCAAGGGACATGTTCGGTAACAATTGACGCCATTGTCTCAACGGCACATATGTCCGTGCTCTTCACGCTGGGCTTTGTGGTGCCATCGTCAGTTGCGCAAGGGTGAGGTGAGTTGGCTACCTCAAGTCATCCATCGGGATGCTGCATGAATGTAACATACGAGCACTTGTGCCTGTTAGATATGAGAGCAATGCCGCGAGATGTGCAAATACGGGGAAGACTCACTCTTAATTCAACAAGCGATGACACTCAGGACCAATCATTGGATGCAGGCACGTTCATCCAGATGGAAACGCTGTTCCAGATTACCACAATGAAAGGCTCCTTAGACTCAAGCCATACGGACACCCGGAATCCGGGCTTGTGTGCTGAAAAGGAATGGGTTCAGCGGTCATACGGGATGACCTGATGCAGTATGGCGAGACAGGCGGGCAACTCGGGAATTGTACTATCCGTGACATGTAAGAAGACCCAAAACGATTGAAGTGGAAAGGTCAAGGGCCACGCCAACACCTCGTCTCAGTGTGAGGTGACAAAGTCTTTTCAGATCCAGTTGCTTGCAGCACCCAGCGGCATTCATTTCTCAATTTGTTATTCAAACACCGCGAGACGCAAACGCACTTCCTCGCACTGATCGAATGTCTTCAGGAAGTTAGTCCCGGGTCGGCGACAAGTGGTATGAAATAGCTCGTGCTTCGTCCTTACGAAAGCTGGGTTCCGCGACCGAGCTGAGGATCTCGAACTTCCACCGCAACTCCCGTACGATCCCTGTAGCAGCAAGGAAGTGGACATCCGTGTGTGGCCAATTTCCTGAAGTAAGACACACATCCGCGAAGTATCGACTGCGAATGCTGATCGAGAGCAGGCGGTGCGCTCTTGTGGGTGGTAGTCAGCTCAGCAACTCCCTTCGAAGCGGTGGGACCGCCGTTCCGGTTGACAACTCACAGCATCCCAAGTGGGAAAGCCACTATCTGTTCCTCAATCATGACGCGAACGGCGCAGTGCAGTACTGACTGAGCAGTAAATTGTATAATCATACTCACAATCAAGGCGGACCGAGTCTGAGGCTGCCGGACACTCGGACTTCGGTCTCAAACATGCTTTAGCCCTGTCCGCGTCGGTGACAGTGGCCGTGCCCGAGCCACTGTAGGAGGACGAGCGATCCGCCGCGGCGGTTGCTCGTCTGTCAAAATCACTGATGTCATTGATCGCATTGATTGTACTTATACCCTCTATTTGGGCACCATTTCACGCCGTAGCTCTATTTGTGGACCTCAGTCGTAAAGGCCACATGGAGACCAACCATTACAGTAACCTGTTCTTATGGCAGACTCTCGAGGATATAATTCATCGACTAACCGTATGCGGCGGTCCTAACGTGCGAACGGTGTGGACTTCGGATCTCAGGTGGGAGGGAAGGGCGGTTGTACGGCATGGTTTTTGGTTTGGGACCGAGAGCCATCTGTACCACCATGACTACTGGAAATTCCTCCCGGCTGCGGACAACGCCAGGACCACTGTAGTTTCGCAATGCGGGGTCAGTTCATGGCCTATGATCAAAGTTTATGAAAGCCCGGATGCTGGAGAATCCTTGGCTTGGCTGGTTCCCGACACAGCTCAAGGGCATGTTTTGGTCGTGTAGCTCTGCAATTGAGTCTGGACTTACGGTCTTACGAGTATACAACACAGGTTAACCATTTCCGGGACCTGGTGGGAGCCAAGTTGTATTAGTGGTCAAACCGTGTTATCGGGCATGTAAGAATACGAACCTCAAGTGTGGCGCGACCATACTATTTTGTATGAGCTGTCCCACTGGCATTCCACGTCAATGTTAAATGATACCACTGACCTAGTCTGTAGGGCGCAAGGCAAAAAGGCATACCAGCGATTTCATGTTCACCAGCAGTTCTACTTTGCATCCCAGCGGTATATGGGCACTTGCGCATGGTGACACCTCAACTTCAACGTTCAGCGACAGCAAAGATGGAGGTTGCGATTCTGAATGCGATTATACTAGGCACTGTTCGTGCCAAAGTTCGGGATGTAGTTCATATTCCGCAAAAGGATGGTGTTTTGAACACTCGCCAGAAGATGAAGCCTGGGCTAATACTCCTTTGCCCGTTTACGTAGGCGGGCGCTCCAAGTCACTGTCACGCGTTAGAAATATTAAAATCATCACCGTAATATGTACTCCATCACATTAATATATACTTATATGTGGGTAACCCCCTTTACTGAAAATGCTCGTTTTGTACGGGAATGCTGCTTCCTCGCGCCATACCTGTTTACTGCGCTGCATCTGGAGTAGCAGTGGGATTTTGATATACGCTGGGGCTCGTAAAGCAGTGCTGCAAACACAGGAAGTAGGCTGAAACGGAGTAGCATCCGGCCTAGAGCCGTCGTACGCTAATATTGGTGTCGAGTCTGCGTCGCGTTGTAAGTGCCCGAGTAAGCTGTAACCCATCACGACTGACACTACAACCATCAGACCGCCGAAGACGTGTAACATTCGACTTGAGTGCGCGGCGAAGTTTCAGGGAGCATGAGCGCAAGCAAGCTCAACGTCGAGGGCATCATGCTCTTTGAGCAGCCCTTTGCGAGGGTTGGTCCCATTTAGATTGGCATACTATCCGAGGTAGTAACTCAACTACCCTAGGTACCGTACGAAAATTACCGGAAGGTCTTCCGCACCTCGCAGAAGACCATCGAGAAGGAGCTGGCCGCCGTGCAGTCTGCATCGAACGATGTCGCCAAACGGACCAAGTCGGCATCCAGCAATCCTGATGAAGCTCTGAAAGGTGTGGATAGCATGATCAGTCGGATAGAGAATCTGAAGCGCAAGGTCAGTCTGCAGTTATGTGGGGCATTACCAAGAGTTTAGTTGGTATATAGTTATCGGAGCTGCAGAGCTCGGCAGGGACCCCGACAATAAGCGTGATGCGGGAACGATTCCAGCATCTTGCGAGCGTAGAGGATATGCAGACATCCAACGATCCCGAATTCGCGCGCTGGGCAAACACGCGCTTGGATAGATGGCTAATCGACTGGTCCCTCCGAAACGGCAAAGAGAGGACTGCAAAGATGATTGCAGACGACCGAGGAGTTGAGGTTCGTTCCACGGAGGTGTCCACTCGATGAGTAAGGGATGTTTACTAACAATTTTGTCACAGCGGTTGGTAGACATCGATCTGTTCTCGGACATTCAACGGATTGAAGATGCGCTAGAGCGAAGGAGCTGCACAGAAGCTCTGGCGTGGTGTAGCGAGAACAAATCCGCTCTCCGCAAAGTCAAGGTAGGCGTACTTAGCTCTCTGAAACACCACAGTAGTCACATGTTTATTACTTAAAGAACACACTTGAGTTTGACCTTCGGCTACAAGAGTATATAGAACTAGCGAGGACGGGTAAGAAGCTGGAGGCCATCGCGTACTCGAAGAAACATCTGCTCCCTTGGCAAGACACACACTTACATCAGATCCGACAAGCATCTGCCCTCCTGTGTTTCCCACCGACAACCACTTGTAGTCCATACAAGGTAGCGATCAACTTCGTGCCTACTTCTCATTCGCCTGCTGATACCGCATTTCCAGCGCCTCTATGATCAGTCACGTTGGAAGGCGCTGGTTCAGTCATTCCGTTTGGCCATCTACAACCTGAGCACCTTACCTAGCGAGCCCCTACTCCACCTCGCGATGTACGCGGGACTCGCATCGCTCAAGCTACCAGCATGTTACGATGCGGACACGAAGAACATTGACTGCCCGGTATGCGATCCAAGTCTAGGCAAGCTTGGAGAAGAAGTGCCATACAGCCACCACGTAAATTCGACTATCGTCTGTCGAATAAGCGGGAAGATTATGAACGAGGATAACATGCCTATGGCGTTCCCTACCAGCGGCCAAGTATACTCCAAAGAGGTACGTCATGTCTCAACCCCCCGAATCCAATCTCAGATCTAATGTGCCTTCTCTGTGCCTGGCTTACGCCAGGCATTGGAGGAGATGACCTTACGGAATGATGGAAAGGTTGTTGACCCCAAGACAGGCGAGACATGCGAATTCTCGCAACTGCGCAGATTGTTCATCTCGTAACGGCGATTATCGATGTATTATAGAGGGTGCCGTGCTGTCAGGAGGATATGTATGTTTACGATTCAAGTCCGGGGTACCCTCACGACTGCGCATGCCTTGGTTGGTTTGTATCTTTTTTTCCGCATGCGTATACTAGTATGCGCCCCCGATTATAGGGTCAAGATTAATGCTAACTAACAGACTCGACAACCTACTAGGCATGGAGTGTGCACACAGCCCCTGGCCGTTGCGAATGGTCCTGGAGCACAGGTTATCCAACTCGCTAGGCACATCGGGTGCTTGTTGCACGCTCCGATGATGGTTTGAAAGGGACGTGATCGAGCTGGAGTCTCGGTGTCTACAGGTCAGCCACCGCTAACCGAGCCGAGGTGAGCGTCAACTATTGTAGCGCTCACTTATCGTCCAACCTTCACAGACAGCGCGCTTCTACTTATCTCGCGAATAACCTCCCGTGGTGAAGTGATCAAATGGAATCACATCGTGTGGAGAGCGATATAAATTGGACAGGGAACCACATTTTCATGGGCCTTGTAGACTTGGACCAGTTCTATGACCATGGCCTCGCTGAAGAGACTTGTCCGCCGCCTAGAGGTAGATCAAGATGAGTCAAGACGAAACCTATCGTATGCTGAAGGCTTCCTCACTGTTGGTGACATTCAGCGTCAGTCACGATGGGTCTACATGACTAACGGCGCTCGTTACAGAATGAGGATCTCTATCCTGTACCATCTGAGAAACGGACATGGGGTATGCTGAACTTCATCGCGTTGTGAGTATTCAAACAAGATATACCATAGAGCGGAGGCGATGACATGACATCCTGCTTGTAGTTGGGTGTCGGATAGTTTCAATATCAATACGTAGGTAACAATCCTCTGCGCGTCCCGCAGTGAACTCACGAGCAGGTGCAGATGGGAGATTGCTTCCTCCATGGTCGACGTTGGCCTGTCATGGTGGCAGGCATGGATCTGCGTCTGGCTAGGCTATGGCGTCGTCGCGCCCTTCATTGTACTAAACGCTCGACCAGGCGCAAAGTTCCATATCACCTTCCCAGTTGTCGCCCGTGCGAGCTTCGGTATCTGGGGCAGCCTCTGGTGCGTCTTCAATCGCGCAGCTATGGCATGGTCAGTGGTCGTTTGCGACAGCCTGTGCGCTACTTCTGATGCGCTTCCGTGCTCTTCCGTGTCTGTAGTGTATGGTATGGTGTGCAGTCAAGCATCGGAGGGACCTGTGTCCTCGTCATGCTGAGGGCGATCTGGCCCAGTGTGCAGAACATCCGTAAGCGAACTATTTCTTGACGCGGGAAGCCACTCTTAGCTCTTCCACATAGCAAACTCTATGCCTGCTTCCTCCGGCACCACCACTCGGGACTTCATGTGCTTCTTCCTTTTCTGGCTGATATCGCTTCCGGCCATTTGGCTTCCAATCCACAAAGTGCGACACCTATTTACTGTCAAGGCAATCTTCGTGCCCATTGCCGGCATAACGTTCTTCATCTGGTGCATTGTGAAGGCGCACGGAGTGGGGCCAATTGTGCGACAGCCATCCAAGGTTCACGGGTATTCCTTGGGTTGGGCCATGGTGGCAAACCTGATGTCGTGTATCAGCAACATGGTAACGCTTGTTACGTGCGTATCCATTCCCAGCTTCACCGCTGAAGGACAATACATTGATCATTACCCATACAGGAACGCACCGGACTTCGCCTCGCGAGCACAGAAACCGAGAGATGCAATGTGGCCGCAGCTGTTTTCTGTCCCTCTCGGGTTTGGCCTTGTCAGCTTCCTCGGTATCATTGTCAGTTCGTCCTCACAGGCTATCTATGGCGAGCCTGTCTGGTCCCCAATCACCCTTCTCGGCATGTTCCTCGATGATAGCCCGTCACATGCGACCAGGTTTGGGGTATGTGAGATACTCGTCTAGTGAAATTAGTCGCTAAGCCGGGCACTGTGCAGGTCTGGTTCATCGCGGCTGCTTTCATTATCGCTCAGGTACGGCACCGAAAATCCCTTCATATTTCAGAAACACCGAGTCATTGAACGGCGTCTGGTGCTTCTTTCAATTTTCAGATGGGGTGAGCCCGCTCTTCAAACTATAGACATGAGCGCAGAAACACTGACCTGTTACTTCAGCACGAACATCTCTGCCAACTCTATCAGTGCAGGGTGTGACCTTACCGCCCTATTTCCCCGCTTCATTGTGAGCTCGTCTGTCCAGTCAAGTGAACGCATGACACTGACTCGGAGAATATGTACTGGCCTCACAGAACATCCGCCGAGGCGGTTACATCGCTGCTATAGTCGGCTTATGCATGCTTCCATGGAATTTGCTCAAAAATAGTAACAATTTCACGACATACCTATCTGCCTATTCCGTCTTCCTCAGTTCGATTGCTGGGGTCATGGTATGAGACAGCCGATCTGCCTATGCTGAGCACTAAATCGATCCTTACAGGTCACCGACTACTACATCATTCATAGAGGACATTACCGAGTACGCGACCTTTACCATGCCAAGAAAGACGGTTGGTATGCATATACTTTCGGGATCAATTTCAGGTGGGCGTTGGTGCTCATTCTAACGACGCAGTCGTCGTGGCGCTAATGCATGATCGACGCAGGGCCTATGCAGCCTATGTTGCAGGAATTCTTATCAATGTCGTGGGTTTTGCCGGTGCCAGTGCGTCGTCGTGCATTCTGTGTCTTGTTGCTGAACTTACGCACACTCTGCTTTCTCAGCGGGCCGCGACGTCCCGGAGCCAGCCATCCATATTTACGACTTGTCCTTCTTCACCGGATTTGGCGTCTCCGCAGTGGTGTACTGGATCCTCAACCAGGTGTTCCCGGCCGTGGGCGCATCGAAGACGTTCCAAGAGATCGACCACACCTGTATGACGGAAACATGTCCCCTTACGGACGAGGGGTCCGCCCAGGTGGACGACCTGGACGGGAAGAGCGAGAAGGCCGATGCTACAGCGAGCGTGCGGTCTGTATGAGCAAACTGCGTGTTCTCATATATATGCACGACAGTAATGGGCAAGATACGAAATACAATTGAGATCTCTTGCTGCTTCCCTCTAAACACATACATTGGGCGACACTTGGGACTGCATGCGAGCTGTTATGCCTCACTCTCTATCTCCGGCCGCCTCTTGCCCTTCGTGTCCTCCGCATAATTCTCGTAGAAATTCTGTTCGTCCGCGCCACCGCTGTTCGTCCCGCTCCGTCCGGGCCCGTCCCAGAAGTGATATGCCTGGCTGTACACGCCGTAAGATGTTGGGATGACCTCAATGAGGTCGCCGCGCGCGACCTCAATTGCGGGGATCTCAGACGCGGGCAGACCGATGAGGTATGCGAGGATGCATCGGATGACGGAGGCATGCCCGATGATGAGGAGGTCTTCCTTCTGCCTTTCCAGCTCGATTAAAGTAGGCTCCAAGCGTACTGCGTTCGCATCTGAGATTACATGCTTAGTCGACATGCAAGGGGCGCACACACCACACAGGTCATGGTAACTCTCCGCCCTGGGGGCACGATAAGCGTATGGATCCTTGACGAAGCGCTCCCATTCGTCGGGGTAGTACCGCCTAACCTCGTCAGGCGTAAGGCCGTCCCACACGCCAGGGTTGATCTCAGACATCTGCGGTCGTTCCATGATTTTGACAGACGACGGTGGCGAGGGATCATGCGGATTCGTGGCCAGGAAAGGCCAGGCAGAATGGTGCGAGCGTCTGCGCGCAGACGTCCATATCTACCGCGGGTAAAGAGCTGAGACCAAAAAAAAAGAAGACGCCTCGCACCACCAGCCGCCGTGTTGTGGGATCCATCCCCCTTGACTCTAGCGTCTTAGCGCGACGCTCGAGCACGAACTCCTTGAGCTTCTCTGCGTACTCCCAACCAGCTGGCGAGAGGTCGGAGTCCGCTTTGTAGGAGTGCTCAATGAGTGATTGACCGGACTGAACGTAAGACCATTCCGGTGTTAGTCTCAGTCACCACAGAGAGCGCCTTCTCGCGGCAACTTAGACAACTCTCTCTGGCCCAGACGCACGTGGGTAGCATCCAGCATGATCTCCTGGTGCTAGGCCTGCTCGTACGTAGCAGTGGCTCGAGAGAGCAGTCCTGACCCATCCCAGGTGCCGGCAGAGAGGTCACCAGTCATCGGAGCAACTACTCACTCTGGCAAAGTAAATTGTCCGGAATCTGTTGTGTATGTTCATCAAGAAGAACACGATCCTGGACTAACCGCGCAGGTTAGATACTCTTACAAGGGGTTTATCGGCTCGACTTACTTGCAAATATCCGCGGATATCCTGCCTGGATGTAAATGAGGGCCATGGGGATGATATGATCACGGACTTACATTAACCATAATATTGTCGCCGACCTACTCCACGCAACAGTTAGAGCATAGCTAGTTCAGGAAGGCAAGGACTTGCATTCTTGATTCGAATAGAAGGGTATGTTGTCTCCTCAACTGGCTCGTAGTGGACTTCGTGGTCTCGTATCCGCTTGTAATAATCTTCTACCGCCTCATCCGGATCCCAGCCCCGGTACTGAGGGAGTATTCAGACGCGATCTGCATCGTGTATAGTCACATACGTCTGGCGACGATATCTTCACACTGCGGATGTTGGCCAGTATCATTTCTTTATCATCGCATAATGACTCTGAATACAATTCAGTGCACATCCGCACGAGTCAAGACGTTCACCCAACCTAACATGATGACGTGGATGCCTGCAGTAACGAACCTCTCGGCTATCCCTTGGCGGCGTTCCCGAGTGCCGTTGTTGGCATCGTATATTACCACTTGCCCTTGAGCATCGAAAAAATCCCAGATCAGCTGTTCGCATCCGTACGAGATTCTTTGGCGGAGAGCAATGGTTTCCGGGCTCTTTTCGCCTGCCGAACGCGCTTCAGACTAGGCTTGAAGTAGGATGGCTCGTTCTGTATACCTAATGTGAAGTAATCCGGGGGCAGGTTCTGCGTTCCGCCGACGACCTTGCGGCGGTAGTCGCCCAACGATATCACCTGTGTCTTGATACCTGTCCAGCGTAGATAGCGCTCCAACGCGCGCGATATGTGTGTCTTTCCTCTTGCAGGAAGGCCAACGGTCAAAACAAGGATTTTGCCTGCGTGAAACAAAAGCCCAGAGGCTGTAGTATATAGAGGCGCAACCATGATGGTGGTTCAGAAGCAAGTCAATTGCAATCACAAGGTCGTGTCCTGAATGGAGATCTTGTCTCACGGCTCTGGCCACGGCTACTTATCAATCCGATACAGTGTATGCACTAGGCACGAAAACTCTTCCTCCGATCGTCAAGCCGCCAACCTGCTGCCAATCATTATATGTTGCACAGTAGTTTGAACTCTTCTAATGATGTTCATGGATGTGGCCCACTCATTGCCAGCATTCATCGCTCTTGGTGGAACCTCAAGCTCCTGCCACATTCATAACTTGGACTGTCGATAAAGGCTACGAACAGGCGGCAATGGCATGCCCGGATGCAACCCAAGGTCTGTCTTAGCTAGGACGCCACGAGAGCCTGACTTCGATCATCCGGCAGGTAAATATTTTCTGCAGCCGACGGACTGCCGCAGCTTTTGATGACTGTACAAGTCATCCCGAACAATCTGAAGCCAGCTTATTCGTCATCATTATGTATTGGAACCTGCAAGATGTTAGAGGTCTGGAATCCGTCGTTCAACTTCCGACAGATATAAGATCTGCATCGCACAACAGTGCAGTACACAGTGATTCGCCCCACCCCTGAGTCTGGCAACATGACTTTCCCTGCCCTCGAATCATCGTCTGCTGCTACTGCCGTCGTCCGCAGGGTCTCCACCGAATCATCCAATAGCACTGCCGATAAGCGTGCGGAGATTCTCCGCATCCTGAGGGCCGAAAATACCACCTTCAAGGCCTCGCCCTATGGTGCTGATTCCGCTCTGGAGACTGAGGCGACCGCATCGGCTTCTTCTCTCGACCTCTCAACGATCGCACCCCTTGCTATCGACCGAATTCACAGGCGTTCGGAGCTGTCTCGTGTCAGGACTCCGCAACTCAGCGAGGCGATCGAGCTCCCCGTTCTCTCGCCGATCAATGAACGAAGTAACGCCCAGTCGAGCGCATTAGAGGGCGTACAAAGCCACCTCCCCATTAACAGGACTGCCGATGTGGAAACCGCTCCGACGTCGTACGTTCCTTCTCTGAACTTCACGGACGAGAGCAGCGGCGCTGCCCTGGCTATCACACCCGCGCAGAGGGCAGCCTTCCGGCGGAACGGTAGGATCCAGTTCTTCGCACTGTGCTACTCGTTCTTTCTGGAGGGCTGGAATGATGGTTCGACGGGCCCGCTCTTGCCGAGGATAGAGCGTTATTACCACGTGAGTCTCGGACGTCTTAACTCTCTGGTAATTTAGTTGAATTGAACGAACAAAGATTGGCTTTGCGATCGTGTCTATGCTGTTTGTGACGAATTGCGTGGTAGGGAGCTAGTTTTTGGGACTGTTGCGTTGCGCGTTAATTTGTTGTCGCAGGGTTTCCTGAGCGGGGCAGTAATGAACGTATGGCTCAACCAGAAGCTAGGCTTAGGGAAGGTAACTCCTTCAACATGCGGATGCCGCACGTAATATTGATGTCCGTCTATAGGTTCTCGTGCTCGGTGTGGCTCTTCACTTCATTGTCATGGGCGAGGTGTGCTCATGGGCGTGCCAGGTGCCATAATTCAACTGATAGGCTACGCCATGATGGCTCCCGGCGGGCCCTTCTGGGTCATGTGTATTGCGTTTGTGTTTGCCGGTTACGGCATTTCGCTGCAGAATGCCCAGGCGAATGGATTCGTGGGCAGCCTGAAGGAAGGCTCGCGTGTCAAGTTTGGATTCTTACATGCCTCATATGGTAGGAGTGCCTCACCTTTTCACCACTCAGAACAGGTGCGCTAATCGTCGTCATTAGGTCTCGGGGCCCTCGTGGCACCGCTGGTGGCCACGCAGTTTTCATCCGCCCAGCACTGGTCGTTCCACTATATCATTTCTACAGCGATAGCCGTAAGCAATACTTTGCTACTTTTGGCGGTCTTCCGGGGCAAAGACCAAGATGGTCAGCATGCTTGCACGGCGTTCAGATCCGTCTTCGTTGATGTATGTCATAGCTATCATGGTGGAGGCTGGGCAGGCCGCTGAGGAACCGGGGGCCACAGATAACCTGTACCATCAAATCATGCGGCTCAAAGAAGTGCACTATCTTGCCGTGTTCTGTTTGATTTATGTTGGTGTAGAAGTGTCAATAGGAGGTACGTGAGGTGCTAGAAAGCTGACAGGATGATGTTGATTGTCATGCAGGCTGGATCGTCACTTTCATCGAGGATGAGCGCGGCGGAGGCGCAAGCGCTGGCTATATCTCCTCTGGCTTCTTTGGAGGTATGCCTTTGTCATGGTTTCGGCGCCAACGGTTGACACTAGCTCTGTAGGTCTTATGCTCGGACGTGTACTCCTGATCCAGCTCAACCGCAAGGTCAGTATTACAGGGAAGTCTATGCAGCGCGCTCACTCTTCGTTGCAGCTTGGCGAGCGCTGGGTCATCATCTATTATTCTCTCGTCGTCATCGGGTATGTGTCTTCACTCCACCACCCGTAGCATCGTCCTGATGACTATCAGGCTGGAGATCACCGTCTGGGTTGTACCATCGCTCATTGAGAATGCCATCGCCGTTTCCGTCGTCGGAATGCTCATGGGCCCGATTTATCCTGTCCTCATGAATCATTCTACCGGAATCCTGCCAAAGTGGCTCCTGACAGGCTGCCTAGGATACATTGGCGGCATTGGCCAGGCGGGCAGTGCTGTCCTTCCTTTCCTGAGCGGCTTGATCTCCAGCAAGTTTGGTATCGCGAGCCTGCAGCCTTTGTACGCGCGTCTATCCGCTTGCGTGTCACAGATTGAGAACGCTGACGAGAGCATGGACAGCATTGTGTCGATGATGTCGACTATGATTATCATCTGGGCTATTGTGCCCAAGGCAAGGCGTATTGAGTAGAGGAGCCCACGTCGCACGTCTTTGTCTATTGTGCAGCGATGCAATTGGGTGTCTTGATTTCTTAGCGGTCTCTTTTCATAACTCTTGCGGTGTGGTCTTACCTTGTAGAGTTGCTGAAGAAAGGGGTGTTGGGTGTTTGTCACGGTAGATTCGCTCTTGAATATAAACTCCGTACTCTCTGTGCGTTGCTGAAATTTTGCGGACTTTGACGAAAAAGTTGCTTCATGGTTAAGTACCTGGGAGGCAATGGGGAGGGTCACCATATTTGACCTGTAATCAAAAGTCAAATAAGTATGGAGAGGTGTGAGACCGGCGATATCCGCTCGCTGAGGTCAATGGTAATCCTCGTTGCCCACTCGTCCTCACGAGCCTTATGACATCCACGCAACCGCTGTTGCATTGCGACCAGACGATTCTGCGTGCTACGCTCACTGCTGCTGACACAACTTGTCTAGTCATACGGAGTTGGCGTGGGCGTTAACGCTCTACTTTTAGCGTGAGTAGTGCATAGGACATGACCCGACAACCTTGTTTCCGTCCTGACTTCTTTCCTCCGCGTGCTCGCTGACAATGGCAGCGCTCGCGACTTGGTGTAGGCGGTCATCCCCGGTGTCAGGCAGGCGTCGCGTTGCTGACTGTTTCTGAAACAGATAACAACCAGTATTCCACCTGGAACCGGACGAGGCGTCTGCACACACAGACATACCTTGCTCGCACGGACACCAATACTTCGCGCAGGGCTGCGGAGATGGCGCAGCAAACGATCGTCGTCAATATGAACGAGTCCAGCAACCCCGACGGCAGCAAAGAGAAGAAATCCGACAGCCTCTTTGGCCCGAACATCGGAATCGTAAGTGGAGGCCCTACTTGGACGGAGAGACATGAGAAGAGTTCGGACGAGCTCACCCCAGAGGTTATCAAGAGCTGGATCTCGAGGAGCAAGGAGGTGCGTGGCCGGCCCTTCATCGTCGACAGTCGCAATCTCATTGCTCACCAGAATTACGCCACCACTACGACACTACAAGCACTCGTCAACCTCAAGCGGCCCACACTCCGCCTCACGCCGCTTGAGATCGCCCCTTCGGACGACCCTGACCACGCTGAGTCACAGCACCATCATGGCCTGGAGTTCGAGTACGACTGCGATGCCCCTAAGTGCGGGATCAGCGTCCACGTCCTCCTGAACTCAAAGCACCCGCTGGCGGGCAAGCCCGACACAGGTGGGCTGGCCAGGTTTCGTGTGTTCGAATCCGTCGTCGAAGGCGGCTTCGGCAAGGTCCTCAAGCTCGAGGATGGTGCGACGCTCGAGCTCGGCCGCTTCGAATACCACCCGGGTACCCCTGAGCAGGCCGCCAGCGAGGGCCCCGCGGAGGCGGAGCATCAGCATGCCGTGGAGGATACACATGCGAAGGGGCGAAATCGGTTCACACACTTCAACTTCCGCAAGCGCAACCACGGACGGGCGGCCGCCGGGCCTGCACTCGCAGTGGTGGATGCGGAGGCGCCTACGACTCACGACGACGAGGAAGACTCAAAGGACGCGAACAAGGACGAGGAACCGGACATTGGTGTGAAGGTCATCATCCGGCTGGCTGCGCTCGACGAGGAGGGCAAGGAGCTGTCATCCGCGAACGAGCAGGTGACTTATTTGCATGTCGTTCGCTTCGGGCCAACGCCGCCTGAGGTGGATGGACAAGCCGTGGAAGACAAACGGCCGTGGGTGGTCAAGGTAGTCAAGCGTGAAGCCGTCGTGAGTGTTTTGGCTACCGATCCTCCCCATAGCTGGTGACAGCGATGCGCAGATTGGCCCGCATACGTTCCATCTGCACGAGATCTATGGTCTTCCTGCGAACTCAACGACCGGAACCCAGACTTCGGCCGTACCGCCTGCAAACCTCGACCAGCATGTGTACCCGCCTGTGGCTGCTCCCGGTACTGGCGCAACACATGAGGATGAACCATCATCTGAGTGTCTGCTGTGTCTGTCGGCCCCACGTGAGGTTGTCCTGCTTCCCTGCCGCCATCTCGTCGCGTGCCGCGAGTGTGCTGTGAACATGATCGAGTTCGGCGCTGGTGGAACGATCGTCCACCAGGAGAGCGAGACGAATGCAACTACTGGTACAGAGGTCTCCGCAGGCGAGAATGGTGTCACGTCTTCTCCAACAGCAGACGGCACGTCTCCCACTACTGAGGCGAACGCCCCTCAGCCCGCTCCCAGACGCAAGCGTAAGGCGAAAGGCTGGTTTTGCCCCGTCTGCCGTCAACGTGCGTCTACATCTTGTTCATGAGCTTCATACCGGCCTAATCTTATTCGTGCTAGCATACACATCGATGTTGCGCATTACGACTACGCCTCCGTCCAAAGACGACGATGACGACAAGAATCGCGACTCGTTGTCTACCGAGGCACACGTTGATGTGCTCCCTACCACCCCGGCTGCTACTGCACAGCCTGTCCGCGGTAGCCTGGCCTCCTTGACTCGACCTGGATTCCTGCGTGCCTTCCGCCCCGGCGCTCCGCAGCCCGACGTTGAACGAGGGCAAATCCAGGCTTGAGCCAAGCGTCGCTGCTTTCAGGTAGCGGAGCACCTTTGCTCCTGGTTGTGCTGTCACACTCCATTGTAATGTATTTATTCTCTGCGCTTACGTTGTCATTACTAGTCCCATTTCCTCTCTGTTCTTCGGATAGTCCGTAGCGCCGCCGCCGTGACATGACTGCATTATGGACAGCTGTCCCAGCGCAAGAATCTCGCTACGTATCATGTTGTACGATAATTCTGCTGTACCTGTATCTTGACTGCTTGAGTGTGGAAGCTAGGAATAACATGCACTTGGTTGTACCTATCATAGGCTTGCGACTGCTATCTGCAATTGTCTGGATCCACTACGACAGGACCAAGGGCCATGCCAGCACCCTGACTTACGTATCACATTGACCATCAGCAAATGAGTCAACAGCATGCTCTTAATCTTAATCTCAGCGAATCCCATGAAGGCATGTTTGTCCTAGCGGTTGCAAAGCGGATAGAATCAGTCCAGAATGTGACGCATTGCATGTCACAATCTCAGCCATCGGACATGTAAAGACGTTGCCGTATGCCACCAGCGATGGCGGAGTTAGGCCGGTCCCTCCAGTACGAGATGATAGCGTGGT
The DNA here is from genome assembly GCA_964035675.1 of Fomitopsis pulvina. NCBI lineage: Eukaryota > Fungi > Basidiomycota > Agaricomycetes > Polyporales > Fomitopsidaceae > Fomitopsis > Fomitopsis pulvina. The sequence continues at coordinate 987,431 of OZ037967.1, read as the reverse complement.
TTGCATAGGATGGTTCGCAATACTGAGCATATGCATGTCGTAGGAAGGATACAGTACCATGAAAGAGAGCGCGACAAAGGACAATGAGATCATGCAACCAACTTGACAACACCGCCCGCCTCCTTGATTTTTGCCTCTGCCTTCTTAGACACAAAGCGTGCCTTTATAATGAAGGGAAGCTTCGGCAGCCTGAGACGAGGTCAGTCACGTAACAAGGCCCTGACAGCAGGATCACACACTGTCCATTGCCCAACACCTTGCCGTAGCCGTGACGAAGCGTGTCAATCACGGGGACAACGTCCGAGCTCTCCGTCAGACCCTCCTTCTCTTCCGCAGGGACAAGTGTCCAGAGCTTGTCGACGTTGATGATCGGGTGCCATTGGGAGTTGCGTGTGAGGTGAAACCGGCGCATACCAACCTTACCGAAGTAACCAGGGTGGTACTTATCGAAGTTAGTTCTGAACAGATAGGGCAGACAGAGCTTCATCTTGAGCCTGTGGATGGAACAGACGGTGGACGTACCGGTGGTGGTGCTGACCGCCAGCGAGACCACGACCTCCGGGATGCTTGCGGTGCTTGCCTACACGTCCATGGCCGGCAGAGACGTGGCCGCGGTGTTTGCGAGTCTTCGAGTAACGTGTAGGCATTTTCTGTCGCGAAACGTAGAATAAGTATCGCATCCAAACTGAGCGCCGCGCATCCACCGTCGTCTCCACCGAATCAGGGCACGAGAAGACATCCAATCGAGAGCTCTCGCCGCCTGGATTCCAGAGAAACGACAAATGGCACGGAAAGTAGTAGCATACGTACCTTGAGGAGGCGTTGAGGGTCTGTACACAGACCAGACGGCTTCAGAGAGTCCGAATCTGACGGTGGCGCTGATATTTGGTAGTATTTGGATGCTGTGGCCGAGAACCGTGTGGGCGCTTGCTCCGCAAAGTCTGTCTTGTCCACTTCCGTTCACTGAACCATCGGGTAAGTACATGTCCAGTACGGCTGCGGGTTCATGATGCTAGCCCAATGGCTTTTATTTATTGTCAATGACCGCACTATAAGTGTGAAGTGATCTTAAATCGTGTCCTGAGCTCCCGGATGGCTTTTCATGCGCACAAGCTCTGAATGCTGATTCCACTGGTTTGCTAGGTGTTTACAGGGCTATTACTTCTGCAGCCCTGAAGGCGCCATTCTTTTTTATCACTTTTGGAGACTTGGGGCGCCAGTTTCCCAGCCACTTGTAGATCCCTCACTCCTGTTGTTACTTTTAACCGTATCCGAGTCCTAAAATGAATGCGCCAAATCGGTTCGAATCGTTCGTTTTGGACGAAGGCGAGAAGCTGTGCGTGGGTATACCCCTCTCGCGGAGAAAGCAGCCTCACGTCAAAGTTCCATCTTGCCAGAGTGGAAATTATAGAAGATACGAAGATACCGAACGCCGCCACAATCAAGGTCGTGAAACAGGACCATACCTTGGGCAACTGGATCCGGGCGTTCGTAGCCAGTGCACCCGTCTCCCTAGCAACGCTTAACTGACAGGCCGCTTCAGTGAATTGTTGTCGACGCCCCAAGTCCTCTTCGCGGGCTACAAAGTCCCGCACCCTCTCCATCCGTATTTTCTCATTAAGATCCAAACGGACGGGTCGTTAACCCCTGTCGCCGTTCTCGAGCAAGTTTGCAACAAGCTCATCGTCAGAATCGAACATCTCGAGAAGCAATTTAGGCGGGAGTTCTCCTTCAAAGACTCCGATGGCGGGGTGCAGGAGGACGCGTATGGCGTGCCGGTCAACCCGTCTTGGAGAGGAGACCGGGATTACCTGGACTTCTAATTGCTTTCCACCTGCTCGGTGTGTCCGTAGATTTTCAGACGAGGTGTACTTTTATGACATAATATCCCGTGCTAACATTCGCGGGACTGGCCTCTCAACCGACACCTGCTCCCGAGCCTAGAGAAGGTCAAATTCTCGGATGGGGCTAGTGTTAACCGCGGACAAGTAGTAGGGTTCCCTTCACAAAGATTTCAGACTTTCTCTGCAGGGCAATCCCTTTGTAGGTCAACATAGAAATTGCAGCGTGTCAGCCGCTCGGGAAGCCACATACATCCCGCGATGGCCCTGCGGTCAACACGAGCTCGTGCGAAGCCAGCAGTTAACATTGCAACTGACTCAGCTACCGAGACCACCGGACAATTCTGACGGAGTTGGGAAACGTATAGCGCCTTTGCGCGGGGCCAACAGGGTCTGGACTGTCAAACGGGGTGCGAAGATATGGGTGAATTGGTGCCCTGCGATTGCTGCTTGAAGATTGAGCTAAATGGGTCTCAAGTGTTCCGCATGCCGTAAGCTCTTGCTGTTGGCTTGGCTGCTCATATAACTTCCGCGCCCGGAACTCGTGCCATCTGAACTTGCATCACGAGCACCATGTGCTTCAAACTTTGCGGTAGTGCGCCTCAGTCTGCCTATTCGGAGAGTTAGACTCTGGTATTTGAGGCCGCAATGTCTGGAAACGGAATTTGCGGATCTGCCGGCTGCATCCACACCAGTAAGAACAGCAGGATCTGGCATGCGAGCTTGTTGCAAGCCTTGCTAACAGGCTGACATAAAAACCACCAAACAGTGAGGCAGAATCTACCGAGGTTGGTGGCACCCTTAGTATTCAGGGCGACAGGAGGTTCACCATTTGAGACGTATGGCCACTTGCACCGGGACGAACGGCGGGAGGTTAGGTGGAGCAGTACGGAGTGAGCGAAGTCAACCAGTGTGAGGTCGCAGCCCAACGGAGGTACGGAGGCAAGCAGGTAGGCAGATGAACAGCTCATGAGCTTTGCGACCGTCAAATAAATCGCCATGCGGCTGTGCTAGTCGACAGCGTCGTCAGAAATGTCAGTAAATGTCGATTAACAGAGACAATAATGTATCTCCATCTCGTGCACGCCTAGAGACGTGCCAGCTGTTTCGCCCGCCTCCTGTCAGTTTTCGCCTTCCGCCTCGCGAGCAGCTCCTGCCGCGCCTTCCTCTTCTCCTGGGTCCTGCTTTCGTTGCTGCCTCCGTCTTCCTGCAGGGCTGCGTCCCGCTCAAATCGGTCGATGCACGCCTCCATGCGCGCCTGTATCGCCGCCGCGTCGTGCTGTTTGTGGCTCCTTCCCGGTTTCCTGGCTTCCTCGACGGGGTGCGAGGCTGGCCCTCCCGCGGCGTGGTCGTCGGCTTCGCTGTCGAGGTCCCATTGGAAGTCAAAGCCCCATCCTCGGGCCACAGCATGCGGGGCCGCCGCCGCCGCCAGCCCGCCTTCGTCGCGCCACCACTTGACGAACCAGCGCGCTGCGCGGGCCGTGTCGGGTACGCCGCCTCGTTGGAGCATACCGAGCCGCGCGGCGAGGAGGCCGAGAAATTCCTCGATGTCTATGAGCGGCGGTGTCCCAGCAGGAAGCAGCTTCAGATAGGCAGGGGCTTCAGTGCGATGCCAGTGGATGCGGGGGAGAAATGTGTGGTAGTAGTGAGAATAAATCAAAGGGCGAGGACACAGTGGGACGCAGAACTCACACGCCGGGTCGAGGAGATTAAATCGGTAGAGGAGGTAGGCGGCCAACGCCTCGTGTTCGTAGAGGCCCTCCTTGATACCGGCTAGGTGAGGGAAGGGCGCCGAATGTGGCCGCTGGTCAGTACGCCTCACCAGACGGTAATTTCAGACGGACCTATGAGCGCGAGCTTGACGCCACGCTCCGCGCCAGGATCGCCTTTGCCGAGGAACGGCAACATGACGCCGGGGGTATCCCATGCATAGACCAGCGGATCAACCGAGAGTTTCAAACGGGTAGAGATGGAGCGGGTAATGCCTGGGTGTGCGCCCGTACGCAGTGCTTTCGGCGTCGCTGGGGCGGCCCACCGACGGAATGAGCGGCCGGACGGACAAAATATTAGCGGCGGGGAGGGTGCTCACGGCCAGAGATCCCGATGCTCCTGAGCGCATTGAGGAGGGTCGACTTCCCGACGTTTGGCATGCCTACGACCAGGACGTTGAGCTCTGGTGCATGCGGATTGTGTTTTGCAACGCCTGTGACGCACGTTGCCGCTTAGCCGATATGGGCGCTTAGCGAGAGGAGAAGTGTCGCCCACCAACGAGGAGCTCGTTCAGCACCTTGATGTCTCGCGGCTTGTTCCACGAGGCGAAGATGACCCTCTGGTCGGGATACTTCGTGGCCATAGCCTTCTTGAACGGCTACTAATAATATTGGTGTTTCAACCGAGACGCATCGAGTATGAGCAGCTGCGCACCTCGATGCCCCATTCGGGAACCAAGTCGCGCTTGTTGAAGACCACAATCCGCTCGCATACCAAGCCGCTTCCCGTTGGCTGGGGCGCCCCGGGAAGCGCGGGAGAGGCAGGTTTCCCGGTAGATGCTGCATTGATGAACGCACCCCGTTCCCGCCGCCAGTCCTGGATATCACCTGTCGTCAGACCGATGAGCATACGCCCGTGCATGAGACCGAGTTATAGGACGTTTGGGACATGTCAAGCGCGCAGAGCGATGACGTGCCGCGGACGCCGGAGAGCGATTCAATCCGCGCACATAGCAACGCAGCTGCTCGGAAACTGTCTGCCATCGTATGCGCAGAATCAGAGCCTGTCCAGGCCAACTGCTGCACCGCATGGGAGCGCGCTACTGCGACTGAGCTGCGCCCGCACGTCACGGTGGCGAGGCACGAAGCGACGGCCTCCACGCCCCCTACATCACAAGGAATCCGCGCCGTCCATCGCCCACCCACCAATCACGGCCCTCACCGTACTACGACGGCCAGCGGGGCAGACTGACCTTCGAACCTGCGGTTGATGCTGGTGAGTGGGAGGCGCGCGTCGCGGAGCTCGAGCACGACGTCCGTGCGGGTCAGGAAGTGGGGCAGGAGGCGTTTGAACTGCAGCATGTGGCCCGGGAACCACGACGGCGGTGCCGGGAGCATGGGGAAGGGGATGCGGGAGAGCATGCCTGTGTCGCACGGAGCAGCCGCAGCCGAGGTCCCCGTCCGAGTGTCGTCCTTCCCTTCTCGCCCGCGGCCTCGTGTGCGCGGATGCCAGCCCGCTCCTCAGTGGACTGTATGCGCTTCTCTTCCTCGGCCCTGCCAACGTCAACGGTGTCCTGCTCTGCCTGGCGTAGGCCACCAGGTGTGTCCGAGCGTCGTCGAGAGAGAATGTGGAGTGTGAACGGAGCAGCGTGCTCGACGTCGCGTCTGTCGGCGGGGCGAGTGAGCGAGGGCTCACGGAAACAAATCCGAGTCGGTCGGAGACAGATGAGAGTGAAAGATCGGTGAGGATGCAGGGCGCTCGGCGCAGCGGCCAGCGATCGGGCGGAGGCGTGCGTCGGGATTCCCACGGCGCGCACTGACGCTCAGCGACCGCGTCGACAGCGCTCGCGGGCGCTGTTGGCCTACCTGGCAACGTGACATATTGCTGCGTGTCGCTACGGCCGCTCAACGCGTGTCGGGCCTCTGCACACCACGCAGACCAGCATAGCTACATATAGAATTGCCTTCGTCTGAAGTGTATATTTACAAGATGGTCAATGCATAGCAGTACTCCAACGATATTGACTGGATGCCCGGCAAAAAGGAAAGAGAGTAGAGAGCAAGCGCAACTAGGCTCCGTGACCAGTATGATAGAAATGATGACAGCATGACGAAAGGTAAGTGGCATCCTTCAACTGGAAGCGCCGAAGACGGTGAGTATGGAGAGAAAGGGAGACGCAGAGCACGAACTAGACAGCGGCACGACCCATTCTATACGCCAGAAAGACCCAAAGCATAGTAGACACCCGCTGCGGCGACATCAGCATAATCGAACCGTTATCTCGAGGGATAAAACTCACCAAATTAGACCCAAGAGTCCTCACCCAGCCCGATAGCATCGAAGCTCTTCCCACTCCTCGTCTTTCTCTGCGGGAGTATCGTCACAACATCCAGGTTGATTAACTTCTGCGACGGTGGCGGGGAACCCTCCACCCAGCCCTTCCAGCCCTTGCGAACCGCAGTACGTTTCTTGCGCGACCGTTGAGGCTGCATGAGAGGCGGTGTCTGCGAGGTTTCGCTGCGATCACGGCTGTGCAAGTCGTCGTCATCGTCATCGTCATCGTCGTCGTATGGAGTGTGCGGCCGCTTGGACGACGCGCCCGAGATTGTGGACGAGGTGGATGGGCCCGGGGTGGTGGGCGGCGAGGACACCATTGGGGGCGGAGTAACGGAGACGGAGCGCGGCACACTCGAGATATGGATGGTTGGACGCGCCTGCCAGAAGGAAGACGTGGCGGGACGTGCAACAGGCGCGGATATTTTGACCGAGCTGGGGCCTGACGCGACAACGGCCGACGTTGACGCGACGGGAGGGACAGACAGCTTGGCGGGTGGCCTCGCGTCGGGCCTCGCGTCGGGCCTCGCGTCGGGCCTCGCGAGTTTCCTCTCCCTCTCGCGCTCCTTCTCCTTCTCCTTCTCCCTTTCCCTCTCCTTCTCCTTCTGTTTCTCCTTCCGCCTCTTCTCGCGCCGCAGCTCCTCGTTCCTCTCCACCTCTTTATTGATGGGGACACCATTCAAGAGGCTGGTGAGGACGTCGCGGGAGGGACGCGAGTCAAAATCGCCTGAGAGGACGCTTGTAGCGGTGCGACGTCTTTTGGTGGGAGGGAACATAGCGCGGTAGGACATGAGCACGGCCATGCACGAGTGGCGAGATGAGGGGAGAGGGAAGGTCGCGCGGTGGAGCGTGGTAAGAAGCACTTATAGGTTGTTGTGTTCTGTTACGGCAGGTTGCGGCCCCAATTGGATAAACAGTTTACGTAAGACATAGTAGAACGTTCCGCACCGCCGTCTCTTCTATCGGTTCAGCGCAGAAGATGGCCGACCCCAATCTGATTCCAATCTCCACCCGTCCCTGCACTGTCCTCCCCCTACCAGGTCCCCGCGGCCTCCAGGCGGCCTGCGGGCAGCATGCCCAGGCACTGCTCGCACAGCCAGCTGTCTCGTCCGCACCCACGCCCCCGAGCGCATCCCACAGTGCCCGCGGGAGGACCACGTCCCGCTCCTCCTCCCCCGCCCGGCCGGAGGCGAATTGAATATCGGCCCCTTGCGGTGGCGCGGGTTTTGCCTAGTCTCCTTCTGGTTTCGGGCGTTCCCTGATATTCAGTACATATATTTGCAAACCCCTCTCCCAGCCAATGGTAGATTTCCCCGACATCTGATCCCGGCCTGCTTCTCGAGTTTCACGCCTTTCCGCACGCGGCAGCTCGACCTTCGCGCGATGGCACCTGCCTTTCGCGGACATTCCAGCGGCGCCAGGGTCTCGCACGCCCTGTCGACGCGTATCAGGCTCCTCCCGCTCCTCTCAGACTGGCTCTGCGGACGAGCGCCGCATGTGTGTGCGATCCTCGTCCCCCATATCGAGCGACGGTCCTGTGCGGCGAACTGGCTCGGAATGGCGCATCGGAACATGCCTGAGAATCCGGCGGCCTCCAAACCTTCCCGATGACTTATTTCGGGACCCTCTCAGTCTGCAGGCAATGCTGGACAGCTCAGCCAAGTCCACCCACCGGGGCCTCCTTCAGCCGCTCGCAACTTCTCCGCCACCCGTCCCCGCACGCAACAATGACCACTTATTGTCATCCGTCGCCACGATGCCCCAGTATGCAGACCGTGCCTGCATTCCGTATGGGAACGCAGGAACGCACGACAGGTGGCCATCATGAGAACCTCTCCGCACAACAGAATCAAACTGTATTTAAGGGGGCCAACTGCCAATCGGCCATCCCGGCGGCTAGCACAAGCATTATCGGTGCAGCTCGGGACCCCGTATTTGGCAGCACATGATGGTGCTCTCTATTGCATCTCTGCGCCACTGCGCAGAAGAGATCCCATCAGGGAGTGTCCTACCAGCCTTCTGGGTCTCACTCGTGACTCTCTATTCCTGCGTTTTTCGTGGCGAAGCTGGTCCCTCGTGTAGCACACGCTTCCCCCGTCGCAGACTCCTCGAGCACCGCGTCCGGCCGGATCCGGTGGGTGTGTTTACGGCATCCCATTGTTCTCTCCGTTGCATGCAACTCTGCAGAACTCGTTTAGCTCAGCCCTCGTTCGTGGCGCGTGTCCCCTCTCGGATAGCGTTATCGACTATCGGTGCCCGCGCTATTGTGTGGTACGGGAGAACAATACCCTATGCGAGCCGATGTCGATGATCGACAGCACCACGCCGCTCCATCTTCGGGCCACATAACAAGGTCGCGTCGCAACCAAGCCTGCAATGGGAAACAATGAGGGCGCTCCGCCGCGTTGAATACTCTTATGCATTCATAGTCTAGCCTTCAATTTCCCAAAAGGAGTAAGTGCGGGGGCCGCTGTGTCCGAGAACCCATCCTTCAGTGCTCCTGTGGAGACAGGCCAATCACTCAACGGGCTTTGCAGGTGCCGGATACTGTGGGCCGCATTTTCCCCTCCTCTCGTTCTCACATCGTCACGGAGCACGCAGCAGGCTCGTCGGTGTTAAAGCTTAAAGACCAGTCATCTCCCACTGGTCGCCTGGCCTGGCCAACGGACTCAGACAAAGCCTAGACAGTCGTCGCCGTGCGAGTTCCCCAGAACGGCGCACGGGTTGCCCGTCGGCTCCGAATCCTTTGATTGCGCTCACACGCTCGGCGACATCTCCCGAGCAGCCAGGCAGGCCAGATACGCAGGCCACTGTGGGCGGATGGAAGGCTGCGTGAACACGTCGGCTAGGCTGCGTGGTAGGCGATGGCATGGATGCACGAGTCTACGAGGCGTTGCGCCACCGCGTCGCAGGCGTCTGGAGCGGTTCCTATGCAGTTGTCTGCGCTATGATCCCCGGCGTCCGAGCATTCTCTGTGTTCGCCGACAGCTGCATCTCTTCTACTCGTTTGACACTACTGAATCGCTCTGGCACACTGCAGGCCTGGCATCCGGGTGGGGAGATTCGAGGAACACCCAGACTCGGCGCTCCTACCGATGAAGCGGAGTCTGAACGCGGCTACCACCTCAAGGCTCGAGCGGCTGCCGACAGGACCAGGCCCCTCACAGGTGCGTGGAGCAGGCCACTGGGACTATTGAACTGCTGCAACGAACTCATAGTCCCCCAGAAAATATTATTCCCGCTGTGTCTTCCAAGTAGAGCGCCCGCAAGTAGTCGTGGCTTAACTCGTGACAGAATCAACAACAATCTAATCCAGAAGACGACCGTTGAGTCGCCCGGGAAGACCTGACCCCGGTCTCCCTTGGGATCTACAGAGACGCCGTCGTTAGTACTATCAACACCCCGGCGGTGCAGACTTATCAATCAGGACGATTTGGCCACATCCGAAGCAGCGCAGGATCGCCACGGTATGTCCAGAGAACATCGATGAATGTGAGATGACTCGCGGCACACACTGTAGCCCCCCCGCCGCCGCTTCTAAGTCCGTCTTGGTGGCTACTATTTACTCAGGGCAAGGGGCGCGGGCGCGGTCGCGGCGGGGTACGGGACACCGCATGACAGATTTGCACCAGACGAACTCTATCGAGCGTCTTCATTAGCGTATCCTTCGCTACGTCTCTTCATTGCGATGGCTGCGAGACACGTTCTCGAACTTTCCGCCGCTACGCTGCATCGAATGTTGGCGGCCCCAATTTTATGGCTGTGCGTCTGCGGGCGGGCAGTATACACGTGTCGCCCAACGGCCGCAGCCGCCTTCTCCCAGGGCCCCAACAGCGCCGTCATGTCACCGAGGACGAATGTTATATTACGATGAACATGTGTAAGTATGCTCGGCACCACGTATCTCGCCCACCGAGCTCGGCAACGGGGCCTCTGAACTCGGATCTCACCCAACGTGCGTCCTGCCCTCTCGACAGACCCACCCCCTATCCGCTGGATTATCAATATATACAGGTGAAGGCGGCCTCCCGCACCGCTTCCGGCGGACGTCGCGGACATGAAGGTCGTGACTCGGCGCTGACCGTACATTATGGGCGCTCTGTGGGCCGGCGGCCACACGCATCTGGTCCGCATCAAATGATACTACTGAGCCACCACGCCGCTCGACGCCAGAAGGCTCGCCGGGGGTGGTGGATATGCGCGCAGCCACCCCGCCGCCCGGGGATCATGGACGACTGCGGTGTTATTTAAAATTCGTGGCCCTCAGACGCGTGCGCCGCGCGCCAGGAATTGTGCGGGCTGGTAGCAGGCGAGTTGTCACCGCTCCCTGATTTATAAGGCAGCATGGGAATGTCACAGCGCGCCATCTCGGGAGACACCTTCATAGCAAAGAGAACGCGTCGCGTCGAAGCTTGGAAGTTGTGTGTACGTGGAGACGCTTGTGAGTGTGCGTAGTCAGCCATCCATCCATCCGTACAGGGCGCCTCCACGCGTGCCGCGGATAGATGGTGTCGAGTCCTCCAGTAGCCCCATTTTTCTAGAGCACAACGCCGCCTCGCGAGAGGGCAGGTTTTCTGATTTTTCCTGACCAGAAATTCCTGCGAGTCGACCGCAGTCAGGGGCCGATAATTTGATATGATCCAATCTCGCTGTCCACGCCGTCTTCATTCGCTGTCTAACCTTATACGCAACGCTCGGGATCCGAGGGTCAGGAAATGCTGGACGTCGGTAGCCAAGCCCGGACAAGATGAAAACGCGCCCGTGTCATCTGCACCGTAGCCTTCGAAGGGGATGGCTTGATTCTTGACATGCTCCACCTATCACAATCTGGGTCCAGCACGGATGGCACCACCTCATGTCGATGCTGCCCAATGAAGGGCGATCCTAATCGATCTGTCGGACGTGGTCGAGATTCTCGCCGCTGTCCCGACATGTCTCGTCACTACCCGTTGAGTGTGTCGGTTGACTACACGGAGGCACTGTGACATAAACATTACGTGGCAAGCCTGATCTGCCCTCGTACAGCTCTCATCAAAGGAAGGCGCGGTGTTCTTTCAAGGTGACTGTGCAACGCTACCGCAATTTGTAGCCAACGCAAGGACACTGCGGATGACGTCCATCGCATGAATGCTGTGCCAACCGTCGGACGATAAAGATAGCCTGTAAAAGCAATTGTGCAAGGTGCAAGGACCGGAGCCTTGGGATACCTACCACTCCCATATGCACGTTCAAGTTGTTTTAGACAATTCCATGTCGAACGGATACATGAGTCTGTGGCTCTTCATGCTATAACAGTGATTACTCAGTGTCTGCTGTCTGGAGATTTGAGTGATTATGAGGAGGTAGAATGGCCCATATTAATACCTCTTTCAGACTGTCCTCGCAAATGGAGAGAATTTTGCAAAACGGTGGGCTGATTGGACCTAGGTTAAAAGCAGAAAAAAAAGATGTTCCCATTAGCCGACTCGAACGACTGACCTCGTCATTGACAGATACTAGTGACGCGCTCTACCAACTGAGCTAAACGGGACTACTAGGGGTAGTCATTCAAGCAACTGATTACGTGTGTGCAAGAGCAGGTACCATCATTCCCCTTACCAATACTTACCCCATATTTTTGATGATCCCTTCCCCCATCATGAGCCCGGATGCTGGGACTCAGCATCAACAACAAAAGGATATCATTCAAACATTCTTCCAGTTCAACTCTACCAGGGATACCACGGACAGATTCGACAATCGCTTCGCCGGTCCTCAAGCGCCTGGGAACTTTTCATCTCAGCCGCCGATGTCCAATATGCATTTCGGCTCGGACGTCTTCCAGCATATGATACCCTCCATGGATGGCTCTGGGCAGGCAGGCTCTTCATCGTCCCAACCTACCCATCAGGCATTATTGGAGCAGCAGTTCCGGTTGACCCAGCTACAGCAGCTGCAGCAGTTGCAGAATCAGATATTCCAGCAACAGGTCAGCAGCACTTTGCACTTTCCAGCGGCCACGGTGCGGGCCGTCTCCGCTGCCATGGCTCTAGTAGACGATGGCTAAAGCCCACCGCTTTGTTTTCAGTTGGAACTGCTGAGTGGCCAGAATGCGTTCGCCGTGGCGCAGGGATTGACGGATCGGCAGAGGGAGCAACAGCAGTATGGCCTTCCGACTCCAGGTGCGTTGCCAGTCTTCAATCATAACTTCGATCCTCAATGCGTATCACAGCACAGTCTGGAGAACTCCGCGCGCAACCTAGTCCAGACTTCGTCTCGCCTATGCTACTGCATTCTGGTGCTGCTCTCGGCAACCTCACACACCCTCCCTCGAACATCCCACCTCAAGTAACGAACATGCAGGACTTCCTTTCCCAATCTCAGCAGATGATTCCATCCGCACCTCATTCAGCTCCGGCAAACATCGCTTTCCAGATCAGCCCGCAGCTCTCCATGCCCTCGGGATCCTCTGGTGCAGACCTTGACTTCAGCGACATTTCACCCCTGACGAGTCCGTGGCTCGGAGCCTACAGTAATACGCAAGGGGTCTCTGGATCAAGCGCGAATACGGTGGGGCAGAAGCGAAGGGGCGCATCATCGAGCGGCGACGAAGCCGTGTCCGTTCAGAGACCGTCTCGCAAACGGCAGTCTTCTATCAGGGCACCCCCACGGCCAGGCACGTCCCTGCAGAAGCGAGCATCTATGCGCGGAACGCGCTCTGCGAACTCGACGCCGTTGTTTAACGGCATGGCGCGCCCAGATATGGGTATGGACATGCCCCATATGAACGACCTAGTGGGAGATTCTCCTTCGCCCATCGAGCTTCCGCCCATGCCGCCCCCGGCTCACCCGTCGCAATCGCTCGAGCAGGAACCCACGTCCCCTACTTCTGCAAATCCGACTGCCTCGGTCATGTCAGCCTCGCCAGCCTCTAATTCGCTCCCAGCTATCACCCCCGTCACGCCCTCTAGCATTATGAATTTAGGCAGACTTGGGATCAACAACTCTCTTGTCCCGCATGATAGTAGGGCTCACAAGACGGACGGAAGCGGCAAAGCACGGACGTCCAGCAAGTCCAACTCCTTTGTCGAGCCGCGGACTACTCGATCGGCAGACAAGGCCACTACTATCCCACTCCTCAGTCCCGGCCAAAAGCCATTACGACCAGGTACGGTGTAGTCCTTGCTCAAGCCCCGATTGTTCATTACAACTAATCTATGAACCCATCCGATCAGCAGGTAACTCACCCGTTGTCACGACCAGCCAGTCTCCCACCACGGCGCAGCCGATCGTCCAGTTCCGTAAGTCCTCTCACAAAGCCGCAGAACAGAAGCGTCGCGACTCTCTCAAAACGTCCTTCGACGACCTCCGCATTCTCCTGCCGCCCATCCCGCTCCCTTCCGAGGATGGCTATCCTGACGAGCCCGTACTCCCTGGGGCTATGCCCCCGCGCGGTCCGCCTAAGGGCAACGCCGAGGGCCCAAATCGCGGCGTCAGCAAGCTACAGCTCCTGCGCTGTGGGAACGAGTACATCAAGGTGCTCAAGGGCAGGGTGGAGAGACGCGATGCGGAGATCGAGAAACTCAGGCGGGAGATCGCGCGTCTGAGGGTCGTGGCGGGGCCCGAGGCAGCGATGGCAGACGACGACGAGGAGATTGACTTGGATTTTGACTTGGACGCACTAGAGGGCAGCGGGGCCACTGGCCTTCTGCTCGGCCGGGGGCACAGCCGCGATCCGTCCTTGGGCGACGTGGACGAGGTCGACGAAGGCGGCGCTGAGTCGTAGCACTCGTGGCCCGTGTGTTGGCGCTGGTTTTGGTAATATGTTATTTACGGTGATCTCGGCTTGGGTTCAGCAGATATACCAGAGGGCATAGAGGTAGAAGAAAATGGCTTACACGCTGTATACTAGGAAAATAGACACTTCCTGTGACACATTGGTGTGTCACGACCTATGCGGTTTATTGGGTGTGTCCATGGTCGACAGTATGCATGTGCCATCTCACTAACCCCTAATCTGTGGCAGGAGCCATAGTTCGTGACTGAAAATGGGGGCTCCAGAATAATCTCGGGGTACGGCCGGGATGGGGGTAAGCTGTGGCAGGCGAATGCAGACCCATATATGAGTTCCGGCGTCGTCGTTGACAAAGCGCGTTGTGACCGTGGGCGGCAAGTTGCGTGTTGTGGCTTTGGGCAATCTGCACCGTATATAAAGCGATCTGCAAGTGTCTCCTTAGGTCCTATCGGGATTCAAGCTGTCATGGAGTCTTTTCATTCGAGTGCGCTACCTTAGCAATGGCGTGTCGCAGGACAACTCACGGGCTACTTTTTTCTGGTCCTGCAGGGTTACCTGCGTGCTGAAGGCTGGTCTGCATAGAAAACAACTGCATATGGAGCGCTGGATAGTCGGCGCATCTCGAGCCATTGTACATGTACTGGCTCGCAGAATGCACAAGGCAGGCGTTGATACCGCTGCCAGGTGTCAGTCTTCTCATTTATTGTGCTATTCACTGGCACGATGGTGTCTTACAATGCTGCCTTGGCGCACATGCGACTTGTGCCTCATCGCAACGTCTACCTTTTTTTCAGGATGTTTTTTATTCCTTCCAAACGAGGCTTCAGAATTCCAAATATTCTGCCTGGCAAGGTTCGCCCCGTTTCTGCCAGAAATCATTGACGACGCCCTGTTGACGTCCAGTGCAGTCATCTTTAACCTGCGATGGTCAAAGCGGTGTCATACTTTGATTCAGTCAATTCTGTAACCGTCCGCTGTGAGGCAGGTGCTGGAAGGATCGCGGATCTCGACTGTGGAAAGGGATCGCAATCGTCGATCTGACGGGTGCCTGAACGTGATGTAGACGCCCATTTCGGCTCACGGATCGCTCGCGCGGGCGACCAGATAAGGCGCTGGGACGTGATTACTCTCTTCGTCTTCCTTGTCCTCGACGACCACCTCTTCAGCGAAGCTCTTCGCTGCTAGCGTTGAAGTGAGACCATGCCTCAGCCGCAGACTATCCAGATGAACCACCCCCTGTGAGTACCTTCCGTCTCGAACAGAGGGACTGAGCAGACGTTGGACGGGAACGAACAGGGCGGTAGTGTTCCTCCTGCACATCGCGCTCGAGGCGCCAATAGCAGTCATGGGCCTTTGGAGCCCAGTCAGTCTCCCATTCATCCAACTGACGAATACCACGCTTGTTATCCTCAAGGTACGCCGTCTCTGCACACCTGACACCTGGAGTTGGGGTCTCATTGCTTGATTAGATGTACTCTGCCATGGTGGCAGGCTTCTGTCTCGCCTCGCTTCTCGTATTCTCACTACCAGGCACGTCTCTGCAGTGCGCACTCGTCCCCTCCTGTCAGAGTAACCCTTGTCTCCAGAGTTCTTGCCTGGAAAGCGTGCTCTTGGCATGGCACTTTGCTTCTACCATGTTACCTGCTCCACCATCTTATTCAATGCCCCACGGTTCATCCCGCATACATTTGGGGATTTCGCTGAGTCGTACGTCGCCTCACCTTGTCGTTCGTTGATCCCACGATCCGTTCTACCCCGTTTCCGTGGACCCTGCCGTCTAGTCTACGCTAGGTACTGACTGTTTTTGCAGGCGCCGCGCAACACCAGAAGTAGTATGGGGCACCCTCCATGGTATCGCAGGCTTGACGTTCGCGGCGTGGTGGCAGATGACGGTCGGCATGACTGCTGCCGCACGCTCGAAGACTCAATGATCCACATATCTTGTTCATATTATGCTGCGCTTGTATATGTAACACAAGCAATTGTTCTTGACTGTGAACACATAGCATTGGTGACGAGCAACGACAGAACCGAGACTGAGCGACCAGCAGAAACATCACACGGCACAAGATGATAGGAGTATAGGACGGGTGTATGGAAGCGTGTATGAGTCGGAGACAGAGCAACGAGCCCCCAAGAAGAGGTTGAGCTAGAACCCACAGACGTCATGCTGCGTCTGCGCTTGCTCGGTAGTCTTCCATCTCTTGATCAAGTTGCTCTGCTGTGACCGCCTTCCGTTGCTGCTGTTGCTTCTGGATCCGCTTCGGACCCTTCTTCGTGCGCAACCGTGCTTTCGGGTTGGTGATAGTGGCTGGTCTTTGGATGGCGGTCCTTACTGCCTTCGGTTGCCTGCAAGCACACTCAGGTCACGTCAGAGGAAAGAAGATAAGAAAGCCGTACGTCGCTGTTTTCCCCGTTGCCGGACGGTGAGCTACGGGTATGGTAGGCGCGGTGGGCGCTACTTGTGCTATGCGATCGAGCAACGAAAGTGGCTTCCGTGGTTCTGTTGGTCCTGCAGTTGTGGCTGCTGCACCTGATGTCTCGTCTTCGTCCTTGATGACCTCGATCTTGATTGGCCGTCCTGCAAACAGTTCAGATGTAAGCGTGTTAGCCAGTCAGTGTCTTGGTTCGTGAAGGTGGCGTGAACTAGACGCAAGGAACAATGTTCTGATTTGGGGCACAGTGCGTCGCCAAACAGGCACAAGGGAATCACAAGAGAGGACGAAGTCGAGACAACGCTCACTGCCATCTACAATCTTCCCATTATACTTCTTCCTTGCGACCGCCGCGTGTTCCGGACGCGCGAACGCAACCACCGCCATGCCCTTGCTCTTCCCCTGCGAGTTGTACACAATAAACGTCTCTTTCACGGGTCCGACCGTCTTCGCGAAGAGCACCTGTCACGGACGTCGCCCATCAGCCTTGTCCTAGATCGCGCTTCGACGCGCCACCCTCCCCGGTGACACAGACGAGAAGCAGCGCACCTCGACCTCATTGTCGCCTACATCCATCGGCAGCTGGCTTAGCAGGATCTTGCTCCCTTTGATCACCGGCGATGCCTTCTTGCCGGTGGCGGGTGCGCCAGGTGCGGTGCGCCATGCGGGTGGGGCATACCCAGACTGGTTTCCGAGCAACTGTCTTTTCTGGTTGTGATAGGTGTGGAGGCGGGTCGCCGGATTGGCCTGCACTTGCATTTTTCGGAGATGATGAGATTGAATGCGAGAGAAATATTGCGTGATGCAGTGAGGGGAGGGTGGTCAAGGAAGGACGACTTCGTCCTCACGCGGATGTGAACGCACAGGCACGTGCAGCGTGCTATGCACACAACAGATCTAATTGAGCGTCACCGACTCCGGTTACGTTTGGTATTACTCACTACCTTACTTCCGTACAGCTCATAACCAGACGCTCCTTTCTACTACTTGACGCTTGCCGCTCTCGCTTCATCCCGGGTTAGGACAGCATTCAGGGTGCCAGTGTAACCTTATACCCCTCTTGACCTTCACCGTATTACCCATCCGCACACACATTGTCGTCCATTTGCGTGTCTCGACTATACCCTACAACATGTCTACGGATCCATATCATGTGGTCCAGCAGGAGATACAAGTGTCCTTGCAGACGGCCTCGACCCTCCGTGCATCTTTCCTCCGGATACGCAGTACTGCGCGGGACGAGAGTGAGGAGCTTGTATGGGCGAGAAATGAGGTGCGCAACAGATTCAAATACTATTCCTTCTTCTAAACGACCTGACCTTGCGCTCGCTATTCGCGCACCAATGAGTGCAGCTGAAAGCCACACTCGCAGCCCTCGAGGCTGACCTGGAGGACCTGGAGGAAAGCGTGAAGTGAGTCGCAGCCCCCGCAGAGAACGTAACTGCTCACACGATCGTAGAGTAGTTGAACAGACGGGTGCACGCATGTTCGGCCTCGAAGAGTCAGAGCTCATGGAGCGGCAGAGATACGTCGCCCATGTCCGCCGAGAGATCGAGGTACGTATGCTAGCCCCTCCTCTGCCTTTCACCCAGTTGACTCGCTGCTGACACGCAGCCTGATGGCAGACGATGAGAGCGGAGGTCGAGTCTGACGCCTCTGGGACGCGCTCGAGACCACGCTCGCAAATTGGCCTTCCAGTCGGCATGTCTAGAGGCGGCAGTCGTGCAAGCTCACCTGCGCCTGCACATGATGATGATCAGTCTGAGTGGGCGAAACAGGAGCAGCAGGTCGGTGTCTCGCGCTTTTCCAGTCGGGGAAGTCCCCTCATTCTGCATGAGATACTAGATGATTATACGCCAACAAGACGAGACGCTTGACTCTATCGGTGGGACCTTGTCTACACTTGCAGAGCAGGCAGGACTCATGGGACAGGAAATAATGGAGCACAATGAGTGAGGATTTTACGCTGTACAATGATTTCACAGCTCATGGCTGTATGCTTTCATGAAGGATGCTGGATGACTTAGAACAAGGTGTCGACCACTCGGGTTCTAAACTCGACAGCGCGATGAGTCGAATGAAAAAATTCATCCGACAAACAGAGGGTGCGTTTCGCAAAGCCGCCGTCTGCAAGACTAATTCACTATATCTGTAGAGACGAAATCTGGATGGTGTATCATCATTCTAATTATAGTCCTTATGGTTCTTCTTTTGCTGGTAATTCTCTTGTAGTCCTCCGTCTTTTTGCACCCTCCTTGCGTGCGGATCGGAGTGTTTTCTCTATTGCTGCATGGACGCTTTACTGCCTTATAATCATACATCATGGTTTGTGGATTAAATATCTCGTTTATGGGCATGTTTCTCCAGTCTCTGCTGTTGCGGTCTGCTTCAAGCAGGGCCTCGATGTGATTTCGCAAGCTGTTCCTGCTCCCACATTTACCGATTACCATGCTAAAGTTGGCACATACACTCGTACGGTCCGAAACAGGGAACAACTGCATGCTCTTCAGGAAGGTATTTGACCGGCTGCCCTTCACACGTAGACCATCTAAGCTAATTGCTGCCTTCAGGCCTCGCCCCGTACTACCATTGACATTCACGGCGGCAGGTTCGCCTGTAATTTGAAGGCCGCTTTTTGCCTGCAAAATCGCTTTTTGGTCCCGAGGTGGCAAGGAATGTGCTATTTACTGAATCACAACCACGTCTGCGACCTACTACTCAGCTTGGTAGAAGATTACCATCCACGCGATTGAAAGAATCCCGTCAAGACTTCGTCGCTAGTCCGGTTGTTCGCAGAATGCAACAGTGGTCTGGGACGTCTATATCCCTGTCGATCAACTGAAACTATGCTCAAAGACAAGATCTACATGAAAGCTTGTGGACGGTGAATCCAGCAATCATAGTTTACGTTGACTTTGTTGACGTATAATATATCACATACCTGAAGTACATGCGCATCCCTTCCTTCCAAACATGTTTGCGGCCGAACTAGTATTGAGGGACACCAGACCGTGCGCTTTCTTGTCGCATTCGTCCCCGCTGTAAACTTTGCCTGTGCGTATGTATTAGAACATGTAAATGGGAGCCCGCGAGCTGGTTTGCGATGGTGCCCAGCCCTTGTGGGGCATCCCGTTACGCCCGCAGACACTGACAATTGCTACCTCGATTTTCTGTTCTTACAATATTGACTTGAATCCATGTGTGAGATGTTCCTGTGGCACCTCGTTAATGTACCTCTATTCAGCCTGTTATATTGGTTGGCCATGCTTCACATTCTCGTTAATTGCTGCTGTGGCCTAGTACATGTACTAACTCAACGCTAGGCGTTCAAGTTACAGTTGTAACAGTAGTTTTCTAAATCCAAGCCCGGCCCGGGCCTCTGAGATTCCCTCAAGTCACGTGATATATGCATATGTTTGCTTGTTAGCCGCCACCTCGTTAGGGTTCGCGTCGCGGGGACCATCCTCTCTCATTATCCTTTCGCTATCCAGTTGCTGGCTGGCTACGGCGACAGCGGCGACTACAACATCCTACCCTACCATCTCTATAATTCTGTCTACACAAGTCATCCCTACCTAATTCTTCACGACAATCATGTCTTCGTCAACTCTGGACAGTCCTCCCCGCGCACCGCCTGTCAAGTATCACACTCCTCTTGGGACTCGCTGGCAGAAAGAGAAGGCGGCTGCAGGAAATGGTGCTTTTGACTTCCCTGATGACGCGAAGTATGTTGGACCTTGGGTTATCGGCGAGTGCGTCGGTAAAGGCGCGAGCGGCCATGTCAAGATCGCAAAGCACCGCCGCACTGGACAACTTGCCGCGGTCAAGATCCTCCCTCTGCAACCGTTTGTCAAAAATCGTGCGGATGCTGCTGCTCAAGCCAAACTAGACAAGCAACGTCTTGGTATCGATAGGGAGATCACCATGATGAAACTTATGAACCACCCGAACATCATGCGCATATATGATGTCTACGAAGGCGACAAGGAACTTTATCTCATCCTGGAGTACGTGGAAGGTGGTGAGCTCTTCGACTTCCTCGTCAACCGCGGTAAGCTTGCTCCACTGGAAGCTCTCGCGTACTTCAAGCAGATCGTCTACGGTCTCAACTACGCGCACACCTTTTCCATTATCCACCGTGATCTCAAGCCGGAGAATATCTTGATCCATTCGCTCAACCCACCACTCATCAAGATCGCTGACTGGGGTATGGCTGCCTTTGCTCCACCTTCTCTTCAACTGGAGACTAGCTGTGGCAGCCCGCACTACGCGAGTCCTGAGATCGTCAACGGACACAAGTATACGGGAACGGCGACCGACATATGGAGCTGTGGTGTCATTCTCTACGCGCTTCTAACTGGCCGACTCCCATTCGATGACAAGAACGTCAGAACTCTCCTGACTAAGGTCAAGGTGGGGAAGTACGACATGCCCGCCTATATCGACTCAATGGCCAAAGATCTTCTTGCGCGTATGCTCGTCGTAGACGTTGACAAACGAATCACTGTAAGTTCATGTCTGTGTCATTCCTGCTTTACTCTGAGACCAGCATGCTCTGGGTAGATGGCCGAGGTTTTGGCTCACCCTTGGCTTGAAGGTCCGACGCCTGGTATCACCTACGTACCTGCACCGCCCGTTTCGGAGTTGGCAAAGCCATTACCGTCTGCTCTTCATATCGACCGTGATCTGTTCGAATCTCTCTGCGTCATCTGGGGCCGGCACGCCGATGTAGACGGCATCAGGGCCGACTTGCTGAGCCCGCCTGGGCAAGGAACTCTGGCTAAGGCGTTCTATTTCTTGTTACAGAAGCACCGCGAGAAAACCATGGAAGAGCACGGGATCCTGATGGACATCGACGAGGTGTTGACGGGTACTGCCAAGGTCGTTATGAAACAGTACTCAACCCCGGGCTCGCGCAGGTCTACTCATCTGGAGCCCCAAGACCTCAACTGTCAAGCACCTCAACATCAGTATCCGCGCTCTAGTCGTGCTGCCCCCGCCCCCCCTCGTACTCCTTCGCCTAGGCCTGGTGTGCTCACTATCACTACTGATGTTCCTATGGACCGTGCTTCGTCTAGGGCCCACCCGCCGTCGCCCGTCGGACCTCGGCCTCAGAAGGCCCGCCCAGTGTCTGCGTTCTCTGTCCATGTCACCAGACCTCAGGCAAACTCCTCGGTGCTTGACCGAACGCAGCCAATAGGATCAGATTCAACTCAGCAGCAAGTCCCAATCCACTTCCTTACGCAGCAATCGCGTGGCGCTCCGGTACCAGTGCGACGCGGTTCTGCTCCTACTCCTTTTGGTGGCCCTCCTGGCATCTTTGCGCCCGTTCGCGCTGACCATCGCGCATCCATGGCTGCGCCCTCTCACGGTGTCATCCATTCTCCTGTCCCTGTCCGTGCTACTGCCACGCCGATTTTGCCGATGATTGCCGCGCCCAGGGTCCAAGACGCAGAACTACAGAAGACAATCGATCAATACGCGAACCTGGTTAACATGCAGGCTGTGTCGTGGAATGCTGCACGTCCCTCCGCACCTCCACCCACGGGAGACAACGCTTCTGAGCTGATGGACGTAAGGGATAACCCCCTAGAAGCTGAACAGCACCTAGCTCAACGCAGTGACAGCAACGAGGCACAATGCGCCATGGTTGTTGACGATAAGGAGAACTGGAACGCGGCGCCGCCGCGCGCTCGCTCTCATTCCCATACGAACGGTGGTGGTCTTGGCTTTGGACAGTCTGTCCCGATGGCGAGAGAGATGGGAAACATCGTGTTTTTTAACGAGGCAGGGAAGCCCCAAGGGAGGGAGAAGAAGGACCGCAGAAGTCGGCGTAAGTGGATGTCCGCTACGATTACGAAAACCGTTTCTCACCGTGGTTTTGTGTCGTCGAAATGTAGCCCCAGCTCTCGACTTGCATGGTACTCCGGCACTGCAGAAGAGATCGACGTTCTCGATCGGATCTCCTGGCCCTATGTCCCCACAGGCATCGATGGTTGGCTCCCCGGCTGGCGAGTTCAAGGGTTGGTTCTCGAATCTCTTCCACTGGAAAGTGCAGTCCTTCACGTTGTACTCGACGGCGGACCTATTCACGACACGCATGGAAATTGTGCGCCTTCTGGAACAGTGCGGTGTGGTCTCCATCGTCGAAGATCACCACAGCTGGTACATACTCAGGTGCAGCACAGCCGATGCTCAAGAGGGCCCTTACGGTGTGCAGAAGCAAATACGGTTTCGCGTTGACTTCGCCTCTGCGAACAGCCAGTTTACTGCTACTCCTGCTACCCCGCGTCTTTCGCAGGTCGCTCTACCTCTGCCGTCGACTTCCTTCGCGGGGTCCCGATTGCGGATGGACAAGTCCTTTGGGTACGAGACGGGTCTGGCTCTCGTACTGGAGAAGGGTTCGGTTTCCACGTTCAAGGTGATCTGCCAACGCGTGCGTGCCGAGTGGAGGTTGGATACGATGCAGTCTCCGAGAGGCCCGGGGATGATGGGTGTTAATACGCCCAGTATCGAGCAACGTTTCGCGGCTTGAGTTGACGAAGTATATCTTGCACGATTATATGAAGACTGGAGTGTGGCTCGTGGTTATGGTCCTGTCTGGTATGTCAGTCTAGATCCTACCAATACCGCTCGTTTGATACGTACAGTTATACTATCACAGCCTACCGTACCCATACTAGTAGAATTGGATGTATTCGTAGTACACGGTGCCAGACGCCATTCAAGCACTTAGTAATTCCCGGTGCACGCTGCACACACAAGCGCACATCCACGAACCATCAAATTGTGACAAACCCGGTCTGCCTACATGTGCGCCATTATGTCGCCAGCGCACTGCACCACACCCTCCAAGGAACTAGCAGAGACATTGTCAACTAGTGAGTTTGGGCTGTTGCGGCCTCCGAACCGAAAACGAACACGGATTCTCACGGGGACATGGCGGTGGAAGCTAGCTGCGCCACATATTGAGCCACTTGCTCCGAGTCGATGCCTCTGACCACCGGGCTCATTGGCGGCTTAAATGCCCAGTATATTGCACTCTCAGTCCTGCGGATACATGGGCTGTAACGGCACGTACAGTGGGTGATGCTGGAAATCAAGCGACGAGGCTGAGCTATAACTCTCATGAGTCGTCCTGCCTTGCTCCTACATCATATACTACATCCTGCCCCTCGCCCCTCCGACCCTACAATTTCAATGCCCGAGCGTCTGTCCATCGGCGGAACACTCGGGCTGCGATGAATTTCCAGTGCAAATACCCGAAACCCCAAGCTTGACACACTGTGCGTACTTCCCATCCTTGTGTCCAACCTCAGTTGACATATTGCGCTCAACAGTCAGGATGTCAGCGGCTGCTGTGCATGTATTAATAGTACTAACGAAGCCTCGTGACCACTCGCGCCAACAGTCTGAGGAGTGACTTGCGGCAATATGGTAGACCAATGAGCCATCGATTGAACCTCTCCAAACTCCCGGGAAGAAACTTACACTTCTAACACAGCACATGCTTATGGCCTCTGGATTAATTGCCGAGGATTACCTTGAACGCCAACATCAGTTGGCACCGTTGTGCGGGGCCTGTAAGAGGTGCGCCTAGCAGCTAGCCTGACAATGTGACTGCTGAGCATAACCACAGCGTTCACAGACATTCACTGGCAGACAAGCTGAGGCATTGTTGCCATCGCCACGCCGCGTGAGGTATCCATTCCCGCACCCTGTACCGAATGCATCGGCATGATGGCATGTTCTAGCCATTTATGGAGGGCGCGTTCGCAGAAGCTAAAAAAGGCCAAGGTGCTGGGTGCAGTG
Source organism: Fomitopsis pulvina (assembly GCA_964035675.1). NCBI lineage: Eukaryota > Fungi > Basidiomycota > Agaricomycetes > Polyporales > Fomitopsidaceae > Fomitopsis > Fomitopsis pulvina. The sequence goes on along the minus strand of OZ037967.1, from coordinate 963,525 downwards.
TCGCCAATATGGTCGTCCGCCGAGCGGTAGAAGACAGAGGATAGCCTGATTGAGCTGTCAAACCTCGTATCGCTCTGTCACGACCACGAGGACCTGGCGGCTTGAAGGGCGGCTTTCACTTGCAAATATTGTCACATGTAGGACTCCTGCATAGTGTATCGCTGCTGGCTCAACACGATAGAACTCGAGTATCTGCAACAAGCGACGATAACAGACCTCGGAACCGTCAGCATCGTTGTGTACCAGGATTGACAATACGCAATGAATACGGTTACGTATTTGTGACTACTGCGGAATACGCGCTGCCCCACGTTCTGTACTTCGGTCATAAACATGAATGTTCGTGTTTTGGTCCAAACCTCCGTTCGTCACGATCTTCCTAGGTTGTTCAATGGTCTCATTCAGTGGGTGAGCTTCACGATATCTGGGACTCCTGCGGCGCCGCCACCTGCACTTTTCTGTGCGCATATGAGTGCTTCTGGGTTGACGTTGCTTCCGCTTGCCGAAGTAATCCCAATTCGGAACCTTCATGTCGGTAGCCTATACTACTCTTTGTGACTCCACTGCACCGGTCCGGGCAGCACCGCGACTGATCATAGAATCTGTTAGTGGCCGCCTTTACTTGGCTTGTATATGATCTCTTCCTATCCTCCGGGAAAGAGGTCCGTGTTGTTACACATTGACAGTAAGGGATACGCGGTCATTAGCCCATTGATCATCCCTTACCCCTCAGATTGGCCCATTGATGGGTGTTTCTACCCGTCAACGCCATCGTGGTTTCGGGCAGTATGGTTAGTCGTACATCTTGCATATTATTTAATAGAATCTCAGCGGTCGGACATCGTAGGCCACCCGCATTGGGCTTTTGAGAGTAGGTGGTCATGGGCATTATATGATCACGCTGCTCCTGGCTTATATATGTTACGGGCAATACAGCCATCCTCTTTCTCTTCGTGGGTTTCAAGGTCTACTCCTTCCGACTCGTGCTGGATCTGCCTATCCTCGTACGCGTTATGCGTGATGGTACGATCTCGACCGCTCACCCCTTGTGACCACTTCATCTTCAGTCGTATGCACCCGCCGTATTGTGTCAGTCTATGCCACATCCGATGGATCCCTCGAGTTGGTGACCACTGTGTATGTGGCTCTCATTACTACACCGAGAAGGTTTTGTCTACAGCAGCTATTCAGTCGGATGCCCTCGATGTCGTCATTCTCGGTAAGAATTTCTTGCTGCCACAGGCAACGAGACTGAAACGTGTGCCATAGGGAGTTCACCTCCTTCTAAGTCTCCCTGGCCTAGTTGCGAAGCAGAGACAGATGGACATATCAGAGGACATCACCGAAGGGCCCTGCTTGCCTGACACTGAAGCGCAGCAGTCGCCAATGGAGGCACATGAGCTCATACCAAGCGATGCGCGTTCTGCTCACCTACCCTAAATTAAGCTCGATGGCTCAGATATCAGACCACGGACTAAAGACCATGGACACTTGACTGGTCGCGGTATTGCAATTGTATACAAAGGTAGCAGTATTTTCTTGGGCTTTCGTGTTAGATGCACACCCTCGACTTTATAGTCATTGTGATGCTCTTCTCGTCTCCCCTAGGCAGACCAAGGGGCAATCACTCGGTTGATTTCTGACCGCAACCCCAGCGAGTGAGATGGCAGGACCCCTGGTCCAAGATCTCAAGGACTACTACTGATAAGATATAATTGGCTAGGATAACGATTGTGCTCGCAGTCCTCGATCAACCCAAGTGTCTAGCTACCTTTGCCGAAGGCTGCTTGGCCATGCTTGTTTGGTGAGTATCTTCACTTCCCCACATAAGTCACAGACAACCTCATGCACTCCTCTGGCATTAATCCTCATTGTAAGCACTGTCTTGTCTGGCAGGGTAAGTGTGATGCCCTCAGGGTGATGGGATTCATCTCCTGACATGCTGGGCTGATGGCTTGTCATGATGGGACAAAGAATAATGCATCAGTGAACCATTCTGCTCACTTTCAAGTCATCAATACACATTCATGTATCTTACTGCTAGTACATTTATGGATCTGAGCATTGTTCAGCCATTTTGACTTGTAGAGCAATGAAAAAGGAATGTTGATAAGATAATGATCACTGTCAGCGCTTCTGCTCAAGACCTCTTCATGCAACTGTTATGTCCACCATCCTCTACCACTGCGTTTCTCAACCAAACAGATGTGATAGGAACACTTAGATGTGTACAAATAGGGCTCCTGCCACTTCCTGGAACATTTCATGCCCCCCTTAATGAGTTACATGAGATTGACTCAAAAACTGCCCTACAAGTGGAAATCAGGACCCTGGGGCCAAGATTGGAACAACAACACCCAGGGTTGGAGTCACGGCAAGTTGCAGTGATTGCCCCTTGAGGCAGACCCTTTGTGAGAGGGGGGAGGACAGTTGTACCTTTTACACCCATTCTATGATGACCGAGTGATGCCGGTGGCTATGCTACGCCAGCGGCTGCCCTTAGATCTATCCACGATACAATCAGTTCTCATTGCTGAGCCATGTAACTAGTAAGTACTCAAACTCTGTACACTCGGTGTGCTTAACCTGATGAATATATATTTTTCATAGTAAGCCATGGATCCATGGCATTGATTGTATGGACCAAGCTCCTCTACACAGATGCCGACAGCCCAAACTCCTCCAGTGCAAACACACTGGGCCCCCCCTTGGCAGGCAGCCTGTAGTACCGACATGCGCGACTCCAAAGCAGTCATCCAAACAATGCACAATCGCTCAGCCTCGTGACCACTCGTGGCAACAGAGTAGCTTGTAGCCTTCCACCACTTTGTTCGTTTTAAGATCTACAGTATTTCGTGGGTGGACGAAGCATGTCATGTGACCTGGGCTGTGTATGCAGCGTAGAGTCGCTGTAGACTGCGTAGTCCTCCGTTACAGTATTGTGTTATCTCGTTTTGCGATACACCGTTCTCATCACAGTGCCCTTACGTGCAGCTACTACACAGCAGCTGCTATGATAGACTAATGAGCCATTGACTAGCCTTCCATGAGGCTCTCCAAACTGCCGGGCAAAAGCTTGCCCTTCTGGTACTGTTGTGCGGGGCCTGTTAGAGGTGTGCCTAGCAGTCAGTCTAACACTGATTGCTGAGCATAACGGTGTCACAGCGTTCATAGACATTCAGACAAGCTGAGGCATCGTTGCCATCGCCACGCCGCGTGAGGTATCCATTCCCGCACCCTGTACCGAATGCATCGGCATGATGGCATATTCTAGCCATTTATGGAGGGCGCGTTCGCAGAAGCCGGAGTAAGGGCAAGATGCTGGGTGCAGTGTCGCCAATATGGTCGTCCGCCGAGCGGTAGAAGACAGAGGATAGCCTGATTGAGCTGTCAAACCTTGTTTCGTTCTGTCACGACCACGAGGACCTCGAAGCTTGAAGGCAGCTTTCGCTTGCCAGTGCAAGCATTGTCCCAATAGTAGGACTCCTGGAAAGTGTATCGCTGTTGAATGAAACTCGAGTACTTGCAACAAACGATGATATCAGACCTCGGAGCCGCCGGCATCATCGTGTGCCAGAACTGACAGTGAGTGGGAATGGTGTGATCTGGTGTGACACTTCTAAATTCGCCGCCAACTAGTCAAATTGGGGGAATACGCAATGAAAACAGTTACGTATTTGTGACCACCGCGAAATACGCGTGCTGCCACCCGCCCTATAGTTCGGTCATAAATATGAAGGTTCGAGTCTTGGTCTAAGCCTCTCCAACACGATCTTTCTAGGTTGTTCCATGGTCCTATTCAGTTGGTGAGCTTCACGATATCCGGAACTCCTACGACGTTAGGCTGTCACCTGCGCTTTCTCTATGAGCATATGAGTGCTTCTGGGTTGACGTTGCTTCCGCTTGCTGAAATAACCCCAATTCGGAACCTTCATGCCGGTATGCTACTCTTTGCGACTCCACCGCACCGGTCCGGGCAGCACCGCGACTGATCATAGAATTTGTTAGCGGCCGCCTTTACTTGGCTTGTATATGATTTCTTCCTGTCATTCGAGAAAGAGGTCCGTGTTGTTTCCACTATACCAAATTGCACACGAGCTCATTGCAGACAAGGTTGAGCTGATCTGGAGGTACTACACTCGCTGCTAGTCTTCTCATGATCTAACACGCTACCTGAAGTTCCTCGAGCACCACACCGAAGCTTTTGTACTTCATTTCGCGGTACTTCGGGATTCTTATACAAGGGTAGGTCAAGCTTGCGGCACATCTAGCTGCGTCTGCTCACGTGTACGCAGTATAAATTGCTTCAACGCAATGCCGCTGTAGTACGTGCTGATATGGCACATTCATTGTTCGTAACATATTAACAGCGGGCTTGCAGCTGCCGACCTTCATTCATATGGGGCTGCCTGTAAGCGGTGCTCTTCGTCACACACCGGCCGTACAATTGAACACAATAATGACTAAGATCATCCTTGATCCTATTATGCAGCGTTGAAATCGGCCTGATGCTACGGATTTATGCGCTGTACGGGAGAAGTCAATTAGGTGTGGCGCGTCCTGTCTTACGTATGCAAGGGTGCTGACTTACATGCACGAATGCAATCGTTCACAGTTCTCTATGTATTGAGCATTGGGTTCGCAGGTGAGTACTTAACTAACGACTCTGTCGGATGGGCTAACCTCCCGGCCTCGACGCATCACAGCGGAAATAGTCGTAGGCAGCTATTCCAGCATCACCGAGCACCCGTGTCTCATAGTACTTGACAGAGTATGGCAGTCATTGACGGCACGGGATATGCGGTCATTAGCCCAAACATCATCCCTTATCCCTCAGATTGGCCCATTAAAGGGTGCTTCTACCCGTCAACCCCATCGTGGTTTCGGGCAATATGGTCAGTTGTACGTCCTGCATATTATTCAACAGAATCTCATGGGCATCATAGGCTACCCGCGCTGGGTTTTGAGAGTAGGTGGCCGTGGGCATTATACCACCCTGCTTGCGACTTATATGCGCAATTTAGCCATCCTCTTTCTCTTCATGGTCTTCAAGGTTTACTCCTACCGGCCCGTGCTGGACCTGCCTATCCTCCTTCGCGTTATGCGCGACGGTACAATATATTATCTGATGTAAATATTCCCTGTCGCCATGATATTTCTGTGTCTGACCTCATGCATCAGCGCACTCGGTAAGTATTTCATCATGCTCAGCCGCTCACCCCTTGTGACCCAGACTGCTGAATCGGTAGTTACATGCATCCTCTGCACTGTGTCAGTCTACACGTCCGATGAATCCCTCGGGGTCATAGTCACTGTGTACGTAACTCTCATTACTACACCGAGAAGGTTTTACCGACAACAGCTATTCAGGTGGATCGACTCGATATCGTCGTTCTCGGTAAGAACTCCTGGTAGTCACAGGCAACGAGACTGAGACGTGTATAGGGAGCTCACCTCCTCCTAAGTCTCCGTGGCCTAGTTGCGAAGCAGGGACAGATGGACATCGTGACACCAGTCATATCAGAGGACATCACCGAGGGGCACCGCTTGCCTGACACTGAAGCACAGCAGTCGCCAATAGAAGCACACGAGCTCATGCCAAGCAATGCGCGTTCTGCTCACCTACCCTGAATTGGCTCAGATATCAGACCACCGACTGAAGACCGCGGACATCTTGACTGGTCGCAGTATTGCAATTGTACATGTTAGCGGCGGCATTTTCTTGGAATCCCGTGTTATTAGACACGCCCTTGACATTATAGTCAACATAATGCTCTTCTGCGGCCGTTTACCACTCACCATTAGTCTCCCTCTACGTGGAGGGCAGGGGTTTGGGACGAACTGAGTTTACCGTGCCCATCTGTGGTCTCGTGCCCAGCCGAAAGTGCGGAGTCGCACCCCACCACCGCACACCTCCCTAACGTCTGGGGCATTCTGATAGGGAGACCCCCCCTTGCTCTTATCAGGGCGCTTAACTCGTCACAGTTTGATGTGATCGCATCTCGACCCCAAATGCAGAAGTCAGTGTACCGCGCCGCCTGAGTCTCGACTTGGAACGAGCGATGTAATGTGTGCTGAGCTGGTCGAGCATGTCGCGACATGAAGACACAGGCTATCATATTACATATTTATATTTGCTAGCTATGCTTTCTCTACTTCTGATTGGCAGCATGTACTGTTGCATTGGCATTTGACTCAGATATTTGGTGACTTGCTTCAGCAACAGAGTGTATGGTGACCATCCACACTGCACATTTTTGAATTTCTTTGCATGTACAGTAGCAAAATGTCTTCTATGCCTTGGTCACATTTTGAAGCACTTCAGGGCATTGACTCATTTTGACTGCACCTATTAGCTGACAATGGAAACACTGTGGTCAGGGCAGTCATATAGGTGCATGGTATGGGGTTGAGGCTTCTGTTAAGCTTCTGTACATTTTATCACAGCACCAAAGGTTTTGTACACATATAAAGAGGTAAGAGATGCAAAGCCCACTGCAAGCTATGAATTGCACAAACATCAGATGTGACCGTGACACCCCCAAATCAGGGTGATCGAAAGGGCGCTTGATGGGCTAAGCGCCCTGATAAGAGCAAGGGGGGGTCTCCCTATCAGAATGCCCCAGACGTTAGGGAGGTGTGCGGTGGTGGGGTGCGACTCCGCACTTTCGGCTGGGCACGAGACCACCCATCTGCTCAACTGGAAGAGTGTGTGCGATACTACCGTGACCGAATCACTGATGATATGGAGATAATGGAATGAATAGCGATATACATCGAGAATTTCCAACGATGCAATCCGTCGACATTTTACAGAGGTGATAAAATTTATGACAGCGTATGTACACGTGAGACTGTATATAAGGATTAGGAGCGCGGAGGGCAGGATAGGACATGCTACATCGTAATGGAAGAGTACCCACTGATCAGCTGAGTTGTGCAACATTTCCTGGTGCAACAGGGCCTGAGTTACCATCCAATGCAGTGCCCGCAGGGACCTCGCTAACTTTCGTCCCCTGCGTACTGATTGCCAGCGCAGTCTGAGCTTGCTGAGCGGCGCCAATGACATTGCCAGGAGTGCCGCCATTAGCGTTCTTGGCGAGCTCGCCCCGTACGTTCTCGAGCATCTTCCGTAGGCCAACACGCTCGTTGACCAGCGCCATGCGTGCACTCTCGAGGCTCCTCCGTTCGTCCTCTAAGAGCTCCTCCAGCTCCTCGAACTGCGCCATCTTGAGCTCGAGCTTCGTCAGCGTTAGCTTGATCAGGGTTGCGAGTGTAGACTGAATCTGAGTATCTTCCGCATCTGCGAGCGTCCGTGCAGCTTTAGTGGATGACTTGAGTGCGAGGGCCGCAGCACGTTGCACATGGGAATGTGGTATGGTGACGGTCGGTTTCGAAGGTCCAGGCTCGGAGTCGACTGTCATCGAATCCCCAGCTGCATCTTGGATTGTCGTACCCTCGGCGAGGATGGTGTCAGTAGGTTGACTAGCGATGGGGTCCTTCGCCACGTCCTCGTCCATGCGATCCTCGCTGGGCTTTGCACCGCCTGCCTGACTGTCGCCTTCTGTGGATTGCCCTCCCGCTTTGCCCTCTTCTGTCCCCTCCTTCTTTTCCCCATCCGTGAGCGCATGGAGGGCTGTCTTCGCAGCCTCTGCAGCCACTCCCGGATTAACAACGCCGGCAAGGAACGCCACCACACTCATGACCGGATTATCTGCCTGCTCAAATGGTAGCCGGGTATATCGTAGGGGACCCATGTCCCCTTCTGTATGGATGTACGGGTCCTCTATTGGAAGCTGCAGAAACTTCCGGATGCACTGCTGAGCGTTGCGCGACCCGACGTGCTCCTCGACTGCCGACCAATCGTCGTCGTACATCTCCACGCCCTCAAGTAGGAGTAAGATCTCCTGGTCTGTCCAGTCATCGTCGGCGCCAGAACCGCTCCCGTGATGCAGTCCGCTCGCCGTTGGCGCCACTGTGAGCTTCACGAAGTCGCCGCTAAACATGGTTGAAGGGAAGCGTCCATCCAGATAACATGGGGGGCAGAGCTCGAAGTTCTTCTGTTTAAGGGAGTGGTACCGCTCCGCCGTACAGTCGACTCCACATGTATCGCACTGGTACTTGACTGACACCTGCCTCTCTGCGCCGTTAGGCCCGTCGGCATCACTCGCGAGGGCGCTCGCCTCTGCCGCATTGATTTCGCGGGAAGACTTTGAAGTGGTCTGGTATATGGAAGAGCGAAGCTCGAGGGAAGCGGGAGTGGGGGTCGGTGCTGCTTTGGCGGTACCGTTGACAGTGGGCCCACCCGTCTGGGTGGGAGGCCGGGTTCCAGGGTGCAATGATTGCAAACCACGCGGTGTGTCTAAGATGACACGGAAGTGACCCGTGAAAGGAGGCGCTAGCGTCGCGGGTCGTTGGTCGGGGTCGATCTATGGAGGGGTTTGACATCTTCAGCCATAATGGATCGGAGTAACGCACCTGATAATTTATAAGACCCCACTGCTCAAGAAATGCGTGCACTCGCATAATTGCGCACACGTCACCCGCTAGGTTTCTGCGACACGCAGTCACAGTGAGGTATTCGGACGGGCGTAACCGGTACGTGTTGACCATAAAGTCACGATAGTCCTTGTAGATGGAGGGTGTTTTGGACCGATGTCGCGAATTGAAGAATTCCGGCAGCGCGCGTCGCTCGATTGGATGTATCTTCGACATGTCAAACCAAGCCGAGTACGAAGGAATGACCACCTCATGAGTCTGTGCGGCGAGATACTTTCGCGCTTGATCTTCGAGTCGTAGCCTAGTCGCCTCAACCTGTGCGGGGTCTTCTTCGTCATTCTCGTCAGCAGACTCAGCCTCTTCGTCGCCAGCGTCGCCTCCCTCCGCCATGGACACGTCCCCGCCGTCTTCCTCTCCTTCGCCCTTCAACCCACGCGCAGGCACCGCCAAGGCAGGCTCACTGGAGCTTGGGCCTGCATCAGCTGGTGGGAGGTTCCCAATTTCTCCGCCTTGGATGGGTTCGAGTTCGCTTCGCTTTCCTGCAGCATTCTCTGGATCGACGGGCGTAGCCCCTTGGTTCACTGTAAGTCGGATCCGTTTCACGTCGGAGTTTCCTGGCGGAGGCGAAGCGGTGCGTTTTGGAGATGACATAACTGGTGAGATTACAGTGCGTTGGACCCAAAGCCCAGACAGCACTTAGTCGAGGTTGGAGATTGGGTCGAATGAGCGGATCCCGTCTTCAAGCTTCAAGGTTGAACGCGTCCTCAAAGCTCAAAGCTTCAGATTGCATACTGTGTGACAGAATGTGACATGCAACATGCAGTGGCCCACGTGACGAACGATAGTGAAGGATGCGACTCGTACGTAGAACTGCCTCCAACTTAATCTTAATCCTTTACCACATATGCGAATCGTGCTTTCATGAACGGCATTTGTATGCACATACGTAACTAGAGCGGAGACTATTAGTCTGACTGCACGAGAAGGGCCCTCAGCATTGGGTTCCATTTAGAACGTGGTGAGCCCGGGTATGCGCTGTTTCGCTTATGCTACCTTACCATGTAAACTAGACCTGGTGAATGGCCTCATATGTGGTTGGAAACGCACAATGGACGGCATTGCATCGAGCTCGTACTGGTCTGCAGAGTTTGACAGGGTCAATACGGTCATCTGCCCTGTCGCATGTTGCAACTTCCGCGCAATTCTTCCACCTCTCCGACGAAACGCCTTCGATGCTGGAGATGAAGAAGATGAAGTACCCATCCTACTCTGCCGAGCCGTCGATTTTTGAGGAGGTTGCGAACGATTACCTTTCCCTTCCCGCCCGCGCTGCAGGCCTGCCCGCGCTCGCGCACGTCCCTCACGGGATCCCGGATATGCCCGCGGTCCTGATAGAGGAAGGCAGATACGGTGAGGCCGACCGTGTGCTCGCAGAGATGAAAGAAATGGGAATCCAACCACGCCATTCCCCCATTTTCATGGATGCAGCGCTTCGCGTCATTTATGGCGATTTCACCAGCTTGCCAGAACGCCAAACTGCTTTTCGGAAGTGGTATTCACTCATTCCTGGTGCATCCTCCAAATATATGGTACCTACCAACGATCGTCGAATGACATCCATCGTGGACAAACTCCTCCAAGAATCCATACCCGACCTAGGACTTTTGGCCGAGTTCGCTCTGATCACTGTGTCGAAAGGTTATGTCACTGTGCCGCGCAAGGTGGTTGACCAGATCGTATGCTTGTCGCACCCTACATTCAGCCTGCAATTCATGCAGTCCGTTTACAACAATTCCACCAGGGCCCTGGAGAGGGTGAAGCACCTCCATGCCGCACAATGTTCTCCCGTAGAGCCGGTTTCATATTCCCCTCGATTCGGCCTCGCTCAGGAGGAGGCAAGTCACGTCAGGCTGCTGAAAGCCTGTTTCATTGCTGCAATTATAGGCTATGTCAGGTCCGGCAAGGTTGCTGTAGCGGTCCAGTTGTTACAGAAGGCGCGCCGTTGGAATGTCACCATCCCACCTGATGTTTACATTCGCGTACTAAGGAAAACGGAGGACGTCCTAAACATGCGGCTCATTAAGACGCTTCTGATCGAAGAGCATGGAAAAATGCAACCGACTCCATTCCCTAATCGTCGATCTGACCACCAGCAGCCCTCTCCTGTTGACTTACCAGATCTCAGCAACAGTTCGAATTTAGCGACTGCACTGCAACTGTTACATCGGCGAATGCACAGCTCCGACTATCCCTCTCCTGCTGTTCTCGCCTCTGTCATTGATGCCTGTAGATCCGCACGCCGCGCTCGGATCCTCTGGATCCTTAGGAAAAGGTCGTACAAGTCTATGGTAACCACCCAGATGTGGGCGCTTGCCGAAATGCTTGTCCACAGGAGGAACAAAGAGTTCAAGGCCATTCCAGTCGTGTTTGCCCATAACTTCCGTCTCGTAGGAGTTCCTAACCAGATACGGCATCACATGCTAGGGTCTGGTTCACATGAAGGCGAGGCCAAGGACGTCGGGAAACCATCTCCTTATGTCCTGTATCTCCAACATCCTTCCAGCCACAAGCTACTACCTTTACCTCAGCATACTGCGCTCGTGTGGCATGCTTACGCCGAGGCTGCCGAGGATATCCACGCTCTGGAGAAGCTTTATAAGGAGCTCGTCGACCAGATGATAGCGTCCCGAGATGCTACGTCCCCCCCTCCAAGTGGTGCCGAGCCGCTCGAGAATTCTCTGCTACTAGAGCGATTAGGCGCGCCCTATCCTGATGCCATCGCACCCATCACGATGTACGATGCTACACACTTTAACGTCTTCATACGCGCCTTTGGAAAGTGCAGCCTTCCGCGCGCTGTTCAGGTCGTGGATGACATGATACAGCTAGGCATCCAACCTAGCAGAGACACTACCGGCTACCTTGTCTTTGCGTTCGGACGGTCCGCCTGGAGCAGTGAAGTGTTGCATCTACTCGACCGGCTCGAATCCAAGCGTGAGGTTTTACCACCAGCTGCTGACGACGACGCCGCGGTGGAGCATTCGGGTCTTCTCGGCGAGCAATCGTGGATGAATCAGAACGTCGCGCTACCTCCTCCGGGCGTGCTACCTCCTCCGGAAGCGCTAACGTATGTTGTCGCCAGCCAATGGCTGCTGCGCCGCAAACAGTACATGAAGGCGTGGAGGGCTGCCGTGCGCATATTCACTGAAGCGAATTACGAAATCGGGACGGATGTCCTCGTTGACCGTCATCTCGTCGAACTCGCAACGAAGCTTTCAGAGGCCAACAGCGGAGCGCTAGCGCACATGACGGCGACAGTCCGCAGATTCGTCAGGGACCAGCCCACCCCGGAGAAGGATGGGCAGGAGCCTGAGCCATCTGACTTACAATCATCCGACTTGAAGTTGGCGTCTACTTCAGTCTAAGCTGTCGTGTCGATGTGTTCTCCAGCAATCCTTGCACCGCTTCGTTCGGCCCTCTGCGTCCCATCAGGCTGGCAGGGATGTAGTCGCTGTGGGCACTCTGGTTCCCCAAGCCTACTGTTCCCTTGCGATTGGGTATGAACAGCGGGAGGCGACAAACTCATGAAATCAGATGAGGCAAATCCATGGTCGGTGCTTTGGCGGGGACGTGTGCGCAGGAAGCTGTCATACTTTCTAGCGTACGCATGGATGTTGGTGTGGGCGTCTATGGGCGAGCATTGACGCCCTGCGTTTGGCATATCAAGCGATACAGATTGCCTTTGGGAGCGAGTGGTATCTGATGAGCCGCGTTGATGGGTTTATGCCGTTAGGGTTGTTCGCTAAGAAGAGTAAAGACCCCTCGAAATCCTGCGCCAGCGTCGACAAGAGCTTGTGGTGCCTGATGTTACATCAGGAGTACAGTACTCCTGTGCCGATGTTACTGCTTTTGGGTGCTACGTACTATGTAACACTGGCATCTCGATACTGATGCCTGGGTTGAATCCGGCCATCCAGTGGTCGCTCGTGAATTATTTGTGTGCGGCAGATATCAATATAGATATAATCATCAGTCAGGATAAGACTGCTTATCTAACCAGTGCCATGGATCACATTTACTTCATCAACCATATTTTACTCGACTTCCCGCAGCTCTTTCTCTACCGTTGTATCTGCGCTGATGGCTGCTGCCCTTCCTTCACACTTCATTTGTCAACTTCACAGTTTGCGCGGTCCGGATTTTCGGAGGTATTTGTACGGGGAAATACGGTAGTCACGAGAGCACGAATTGGACATGTTCCCCCTTTACTGTTCGTGAGGTTCATCCCATGCGTGTTGATTTCTGCTCGACACTATTTTGCCGAGCATGTGGTTTGTGAGTACCTGGTGACTGATCTCGTAACTCAGGTTGAGACCGCCCCTAGTCGGCCCAGAGCCTCCGTAATGATTTAGGCACGGCGAGCTTCCTGAAGAACATATAAACCACCAGCATCCACGGCGTGTCTCATCAGTGCCCATCCCTCTAGGAAGACTTGTGCCCTTGAACATACCAGTAATACGAGATGCGGTCCCTCTCCTTTACCCTCGGATGCATTGCGGCTGTCCCTGTAGTGATTTCGTTCTCCATGATCCCTTCGTCTAGCTTTGTCGATAGCGATATCACATTGCTATATTATAACGATGTCGATCGTAAGTGCCATGACGATCATGTCATACATAGTAACAATGGCTAACATGTCCAATATCAGTTTATACCGCATCTGAGCACAGGAGCGTCTTGCTCCTCTCGCCGCACTCGCAGCCGAATGCCGCGACCGCTTGTGCGGCGTTGGAAGAAACATTGCTACCAGTCAACCAGACGTTCTTCCACACGGAACTAGTACCGTTGCTCCAATATCAGACATACCAGGGCCAGTACAGCGAAGCACAGCTTTATTGGGTCCAGTCGGCCAGCAGCACTTGCGAAGCCGTCAATTCTCTCGGATTCGTGACATCTGTCTCGTGCGCACTCGAGCTTCCCGCCCTCTGCACCCAGAGCGCAACATATGGCGCCTCTGCCGAATCGACGAACTCCCTCACTGTGCAGGCTAACGACCTGGCCGTTACAGGGTGTGTATTCACCCCCGAAGATCCCGCGTCCACAATGACTTACCCACCTGCTCTATTCCAGGTATCGCGACCAACTATCGTTCCGGTTCGAGGGTATCCCCTACGCCGACCCGCCGGAGCGGTTCACATATCCCACGGCGTACACGGGAAGCAAGGCCCTGAACGCGACCGCCTTCCGGTCTGAGTGCGTTCAGTCCGGGGTCCCTCAGGGGAGCGAAGACTGCCTGTTCCTCAACATCTGGACTCCCTACATCCCGCGGGACCCAACCACCGTATTGACGAGCAGACTCAAGCCCGTGCTCTTCTGGATTCATGGCGGTGCCTTCACCAGCGGCACCGGTTCGGACCCGACGTTCGCAGGCGGCAACATGGCCTCCCGCGGCGACGTCGTAGTCGTGACGATCAACTACCGGCTCTCCACGCTCGGCTTCCTGGCGCTCGCAAACGGCCAGACGAACGGGAACTTTGGCATCGCCGACCAGATCGCAGCGCTCGACTGGGTCAGGGAGCACGTCACCGCGTTTGGCGGGGACCCGGACCGCATCACGATTTTCGGGCAGTCTGCTGGCGCGGGGTCTGTCCGCGCGTTGCTCGGGTCGCCCCAAGCAATCGGGAAGTTCGCCGCGGCGGTCCCGATGAGCAATCTCGCGGGCTCGGACTATGCAACGACATACTCGCTATATTACACAATCCCGGAAGAAGTGAGCACCGTCGTGGAGCCCATCCTGCAGGAGACTGGCTGCAACACCAGCGACAACGCCGCGATCCTGGCATGCCTGAGGGCGTATGACGCGTACGAGCTCGTCAGCCTGGAGACCGTCGCCCGGTCCGTTTGTCCTGTTCTCTGTTCTGCTTTTAATCCAGAACACTGATCTGCGGTACATCCGTGATCTGCAGTTTCCTCGTGGTCGATGGGACATACATCACGAGAAACAGCCTGATCGTCAATGGCACCGCCTACCCCATGGCGAACGTTCACACCATGATGGGCTATATGCGCGACGACGGCGCGGCCTTCATCGGCTACCCAGTAGGGCCATTCACACTCCCACCACGCCCAGCAAGACTGACTCGTCTCCTCAGAATACTACAAACCTAACCGCCGCCCTGCTTGCCCAGTCCCTCCCCGCCAGCGTTGCCGGCAACTCCCTCTTCCCCGTCCCCGCCGTGCCGAACACGACGCTCGACGTGTTCAACGTGACCGCGCGGGCGGCGACGGACCTCGAGTTCCGGTGCCTCGACCAGGCGACCGCTTACTCCGCCATCCACCATGGCCTTCTCCAGAGTGTCTGGTTCTACGAATTCAACAGGAGCTACCAGACGCCCGGGTTCGACCCGAACTACCCCGTGTGCGACGCCCCCGTGAGCACGGAGCACCCGTACGGAGATCCCGAGCAGGAATATTTCAAGTGCGTCTGATCTCCAGCCCGCACGCGTGGATGCTGACCGCGCCGCCGGTCGTGCAGGTGCCACTCCGGCGAGCTGTACTACATCTTTGGGAGCCTGCCGAGCACGCTGCCTTACCGCGACGCACTCGATCTGCCGTTCATGCAGCGCATGATCGACGTCTGGACGGCCTTCGCGCGCACGTACAACCCGAACCCGGACCCCGCCTACCTCGCCGTCCGCGGGTACAACACCACACTCGCCACCATAGGCGACGAGGAGCCATGGCTGCCCGTCACCGCGGCGACCATCGACGCCGCACCGCTACGCACACTGCAGTGGACGAGCACGATGGACCCGTTCGCGGAGCAGGCACAGTGCGACAACCTCGGGTATCCACTGGACTACTACGAGGGCGCGTGAACACTACGCCTCGCACCCTCGTTGCTGTATCTGGAATATTTCTCTATGGTACTCAACTCTAAATACACGAGTGCTGAGATGTACTAAGTACTTTCCCGGTGTCTCAAAACTTTGAGAGATCACCTTCCTGTTGCCCACAGCATGCACTTCGGCCTATGACTTCTTTGCCATGTAATTGATGTCACTACGGAGAGAGCTGAATAGCAAGCAGACACCACTAGGTGACAGAACATAAGTCAATACAGGCTGCTGTGGATAATAATTTAAAAGGCACAGCAGCACTACATGGGAATCCACATGGATAACCATCATATCATTACACTGAAGCATCTTAGCAGCAAAATGATAGGTCCTGCAATAACTTGTCACAGCCCTGTGGGGCCACTGATCTTTGAAGGGTGAAACACTAATCTCTGAAGGGTGAAACTGGACAATACTCAATGATTTGGCACTCGGAAAGGGAAGGCCACTGCAATCTACCAAGACCTGCTGAGTTGCCTGCATATCCCACAAGATCTTGTGGCAAATTGCGGGTCTTAGCAACCTTCGCAATATCTCCAGGTTCGTGCGACCTTGGGGTTGTAGGAGGGCAAGAATATTGCTCTTGATCACAGGCGGCTCACAGCATCATTTACTGCGGTTTGCAGAACGATACGGAAAGCGCACAACCTGTCAGCGCCCATATGCACCGAGGGAGCGGTTCGATCGTAGATATGATCTGACTGGAATCCGCAAGTCACCCCGCATTTCACCACCACAATGAGGATGCAGTATGAGCAGTTCTCTCACTAGTCCAGCAACACAGAGGTGTGGCTTTTTATACAAGGCATCTATACATATGTATCGGTGCATATAGTAAGCTTGAGGATTATGTGAGAATCTTCAATCACATCCGGTCAAGATCTTTGCCTATAGTAGGATTGGCATATTAGCTTGTTATAATTACTGCATGTGTTATCCTGCACAGACTCATGCCCCACCATGGTCTCTCAAATTTTATGAAGGTATGAATGAACAATGCAGATCATATAGAAATCTCGTAAATGACCAATCAGGGCATGCCCTGCTACTTGGTATAAGTCTGCCATATACTGCTACTTGGTACAAGTCTGCCATACATTCTTGTATGTTAGTGAAGACATTTTATGCCTTTGTCTAGAATCTATTTAAGATATTTCACTTACAATTCCTTGGCCTGCAACCTGTGATACTATGTACTACTAGTATGTTGGTAAATAGATAGAATTACTGTTCATTGTCCTGTGAGGGCACAGTGGTCCTATGCAGACATAATGTGCTATGTATGTGGCAAATGAGAATTGTGTCTGACTTAGCACTGACTGCCATGGCTGAACACTCACATTGGTGGGCTAAAATGCCTATAGATTGGACATGCACTGTTCATGCTCTCATTCCTTGCTGCCCTTGTGTATTGCTCTCAAGATCAATTTCCAGGAGCATCTATGGGCATTCAAGATACCTGCAGAATTCTCACGATTTGAGTGAAATGGGGAGTGAGCAATAAGTTGCAGTGGTGTTTCTAAAAAATAAATGACAGTTTTGAGACTGCACAGGTGATGGTATATGTGGAGTCTGCATTGCAAGAAGGTTACATGGTAGAGTACTGCCTGGAGGAGCATTATACCCATCTCGTCTCGTGGAGGGGTCGTGATGATACACAGGTCAGTACAGACTGCAGTGGACAGTAAAGAAGAGGCACAGCAGCACTACTTGATCCACATCCAGGAACATGAAAGGACGTCACATCTCATTCTTGATCATTATACTGAAGCATCGCTCGCAGAACGGCTTGCCGTCCCGATGGAAAAACGACGGGTCCTCAAACGGCTTGTCGCAGCTCTGCGCGAGCCCAGTCAGCGCCAGCACGACCGTATAGCGGAGCTGCACTCACCGCACACGTGAAGCACTCCCAGCACCACTTCCCGCCCAGCGCTTCCACCGCTCTCGCCCCGTCCCGTATCGGCCTCCTGCACTTCTTGCACTTCGGCAGCCGCAGCCGCACGTGGCAGTCCTCGCAGTACGGGTACCCCCGGTACACCGTGAATCTCACGTTGCCCTCGCCGTCACCGAAGTCGCCGTCACCAGTGAACGTCTGCCCGCCTGCCGACCGATCAGATGCTACCGCACACGAAACCTCACGTCAGACGCACCTCCACGCCGGCGGAACGGCGAGCCCTTAGGGTCCAAGAACGGATCGCCGCACTCGGAGCAGAAGAAGTGCTGCTCGTGGTACGTCCGCTTCCCGAGCTCCGCGTCGTCAAGCGTGATGAATCGCTCGTCGATGATCGCCGTCTTGCAGTGGTAGCATTTCGGCGCGAACAGCTGCGTCCGCCCCGCCACTCCCAGTCAATACCGCCACTCGCACGCTCACACCAACGCACGCACCTCGTGATAGTCCAGGTTGCAGTACGCCCGCCCATCGTGCTCGTAGCTGCTCAGGTTCTCCAAGAGTGCGTCGCACACGCAGCAGCGGAAGCACCCCGGGTGCCACTTCGCGCCCATCGCGTACACCGTCCGCCCCACGATCGCGCCCCCGCAGCCGCCGCACGTCAGCCCCGCGCCCTTCCGTATCACGCGCTCCAGCGGGCTCCGCGTGCTCACCTTTCGTGGCACACCGCCAATGTTGAGCTGAGGCGCGCACGCCCCGCCGTCGTCGGCGCCGCCGATCGAGATACTCGGGAGACCGTCGTCGTCGTCGGCGCCCGCAACGCGGATGACGAACCCGCCGTCATTGCTGTCGCCGTCGACATTGATCAAGATGGCTGGCACGCCGGGGCCGCCGCCATCGCTGTCCTCACCCGAGTCCGAATCTGCGCTTGCCGGGAAAGACACCTTCGGGATAGGCTGCCGCCCCGCGCCCAGAGCCCTGTCACCCTGCATCCGATTCAGAGATTCGTTCCTCGGCGGGGGCTCGATGACCGCGGGCGCCGGCGGCTGCGGGAAGGACGACAGCGAAATGACAGACCCCGCTGAGTCTGCCGAATTCGGCGACGACCGCACGGGGGACACAGACGCAGATGCTAGCGCCCCGGAGGACGGTGGCCGCGGGAATGCCGAGAGCGTGAACACGGAGCTGTCCGACAGGCCCGACACTGGCGACTCTTGTAGCATGGGCTGCGCCCTCGCGAGCTCGTGTGTGCGAATCGTTGCGGGAGGCGCACGCCGGGTCGGGCTCTGGGGAGGTTGGACGGTTGGCGACGGGGAGCGGCGGAGCGAGCGTGGAGGCGCATCATCGAGGCTCTCCAGCGCAGCGGGCGTGCCGGGCGCGCGCGGGAGCGGCGGAAGGCCCGTGGGCCAGCGCAGCTGGTGCTGTTGCGAGATCGGGACGGCGGACACGGACTGCGAGCGGCCGTTGCGCGGCGCCGGGCGGGGCTCTGTAGCGCTGCTGTCCGCGGGTAGGTGCGTGGGTAGGTCACAAATGCCGTATTGCGGGCTCGCGTGCGCGCGGCTCGATTCGCCTGGCGGCCGTGAGAGTAGCGCGCTCCCGGCGATGTCATCGTCGTCCGAGCTATCTGGTGAGCCCTGAGTTGGGCTCTGCATGTGCGTGCGCGGCTGTGGTAGCCTGCGTGGCGTCGAGCCCGTCTGGTCGACGGAGGACGACGGAGGGGCGTAGGTCGTCTGGCTCCTCACGGGCGACGTGGGTAGCGGGCGCATGCCACTTGTCGTGGGTGGTGGCGGCGTCGGTGCAGGCCCGGACACGGTGCCTCGCCGCTCGACGGGCGGGCCGGGAGTCGGAAGTGCACGTTTCCAGTGAGGGACGAACTTTTGGCCGGGGGGCATGGCTGGGGGAAGTACCACATCGGTGTTGCGGCGCGGCGCAGGATCTGGAGTTGCAGATGTGCTTGGGAGGGGCTCTGCGCGCATTGACGGGCTCATACTTTGCGCGAGGTTGAGCTGCCCGACAGAGCGCGGCAGCGAGGGCTGGGGAAGCGGGCGCGGGGGGCTGGCTGAGGTGGTCATTGGCTGGGGCGCGCGAGGCGATGTTGGCGATGTCAGGCCTACAGGGACGGTAGGAAGGGAGGAGACGGACAGTGTCGGACGGTGTGCAGGTGTGCGCGGGCCAGGCGAACGCGGGGGCTGGGGTGGGATTGCGTAGCTAGAGACAGAGTTGCTGCGAGCCATGCGGGCCGGGTCGGGCAGCGGACGGCGAGAAAGAGGGGCAAGTGATGGTGTGATGTGGTGTGGGGAAGTATTGCGGGGGTCAAATGGTGCGTACGATGATTGAGGAGAGTACGGTGCATACGGCCGTTGTGGGGGATGCCCATACGCGATTGGCTGTGGTGACGCCGTGGCAGGTGCAGGGAGAGGCAATCGCGTATCGTGCGCGCTGTATGCGTTGCCAGGATGCGCGTATACAGAAGTGGGAGCGGGCTGGGCGTACATCTGCTGAGGATGGGTCTGCTGTTGGGAGTAAACTGGATACGAATACGCCTGGCTTTGAGGCTCGTACTGGATCGGCATGTCGGATCGTGGGTAGGCATACGCGTTCTGAGCCATGTGGGTGTATAAAGAGTAATGAGTGCGTGCAGGCTAGCATAAAGTGAACATCGACTACAAGACGACGCGACGCAGTTGAACAAGTTTCGCAGACAGTCCAAGAGTCGCTAGCTGGTCGCTAGGCACCAGCACCCAAGTTGTCATTCAAATTCCCACGCCCCGCTCGCATGGCTGGCTAAGTCAGAGTTGTTCACTGCTTGAATAACGAATCGATCAGAAGGGAGTACCCAACTAGTCGTGCCTCAGGCCTCAGGAACCACGAGGCGTTGTCGTCGCGAAGATCGATGACAAGAGATGAGATGTGCAGTGAGATACGTGAGCTGCGAGCAGAGAGGCGATGGGTCAGCTGCGAGTAAAGAGGCAGTGTGTTCTTCGATGGTCGCGCGACCAAAGTATCGTTCTAACCCGCGCGGTGAGAAGTGGAGAGGGAGAGGAAGATGACAATGGACGGACACCTACAGGACATCTCAGCCAGTAATATCGGGCGACGACCGTGTAGTCTATTCACGAGCACGTTGTGCCACCTCACGATCCCCTGCATACACGGCCGTCGACGGCGCACACACACCGGCGGCGACTCGGAGGTGGCGCCGCAGAGTGTACAATGTTAACGGGAGCACAGAGGCCTGTCCCATCATTATGATACTCTCCGCCGGGCTGTCTGGCGTTCCTGTTGATCCCAATCTGCCAGGATGCGGAACAATATTATCGACCCCGTCGACACGCGCGGGTTGCGTTATGATGGACGGCGACGCGCTGTCAGAGAGGCCCAGTAGGCCGGACTGCGTCAGGGGGTTGGCACTGAGCAGACCAGCCGTGCGGTGGCCCGCGGAATGCATGACGGTGTGTGAGGGATGAAATGTACTGCAATGCGAGAATGACATGATCAGGATTAGGCGTCGCATGTTATGCATCAACTATGTATTCATCGGGACGAGACGAGGGCAGCCAGCAACGGCTTCACGCTCCCACGGTCGGCTGCCCCTGGCTGCCCCTCGTCAACAGGAAGGTCCGGATGTGACTCACGCGTACGCCAGCCACGAAAAGATGGCAGCGTGAATTTTGAACATTGATGACCCCGGGGCCTCTTACCGCGGGACGGGTTGTGGGACGGAAAGACAAGCGGGGAACTCATGAATTGGGTACTGGCACGGACACGACAGGTCGCATCCAGGCGCAACCCGACTGCAACCGTCTGGTCGTGCGGTACGGAGCTGCGCATGCTGCCAACAACTTCAAGGGAGGGGTTGATACACGACGGGTGCTAAGACACACAGGTACTGACACAGAGAGTCAGAGCACGGCGGTCTGGTCGGAAGCTGCATCCAGACTCGACGAGCTGCCTACTTGTTCTGACCGCGAGCCTGCGCTGTGGTCACGGTTGCGGGAATATCCTGAGCGTCGCGCCTGGGAGCACCGCGAGGCGTGTTGACCAACGGCGCGCGCTGCGAAGTGTTGGCCCCAAAGGTCAACACGTCAACACAAGCACTAATGTCTGCAAATGTATGCCACTTCGAAGACCGGCTGTCTTATTTCAGATCTGATGCGGCACCAGGACGACAGGATCATATTCACGAGAGATCAAACCTCTGGTCACCACTACATTCCTCGTCGGACCGCCGTATGTCTATTGAAAAACAGGAAAGACAGAGACCAACAATCAGGGAGATCCACACGTGACTAGTATCGACCGGGAGGCGGGTCCACACTGGCTTACATGGACAATGCTTGGCAGTCATGTCTTCTGGGCTTGCGGGCTATGCACGACGATGCCCAGTAGTCACTACTTAATCAGGTCCGTCTGCATGAGGTGTGCAACCTTATTAGAGTCCAATCTATATGCGGTAGAGTCGATTCCAGTGCAAAAAATTAACCGCGTTGTCTAGTCGCGGCGCTCAGAAGTGATTCAGAAGTGATTATATCGACCGACAGGGATTACGATCACAGCGCTGCCTGCAAGTTATTCCAGTGTGCAATATTAACTGAATGGATCCTTATCTATCAGACGGTTCTAGTGGTATGCTCCGTCCGATCGCATGTCATACCCTGCCGGCTTGATCGCGCTTATGCACCAATCCACAGCGTAGTCCTCAGTGAGGTGGCAGCGAGGCCCAGTCAGGGTATCACCGCAACGGTGAGAACGCTTTATGTTCAAGGTGGCTGTCCAACTCACGCACAGCACACAAGAATAGAGTACCATCCGTATTTATGCAATGGTGTACTAGCAGAGGGAGATATTCGGAGAGATTGTCCAGTCACGAGAACCTGTGTCGCCTCGAAGCAGAAGAGCTGTCAACCGTGCTGTTCACACATTAGCTCGTCGTGGGCCAGGGTTTTATGTTCTGCCTTGATGTCGCCCTGTCGGCGCTCTGCGAAGACATGCCGCGCATGGTGGGGGTCGACGACTGATGTCCGTGCATTGCCACGCAGCAAGGACCGAATTGAACACTAGCTCCCGATGCTCCCGAGGGATTATAAACCGGAGTGATGCTCTTGAGGTCGCACACTAACACTATCTGCTCCACTTGCCCGGCACGGCGAAGCAGTTACCTTGTGGTGTGGAAGATACGAGATGAAGTTCCTCGCCCTGGCCCTCGGCTGCCTGGCTTCGGCCACCCCATTGACGGCGTCGTTCACCATCCCATCGCCGAACTCGATCAACAGCGACATCACCCTGTTCTACTACAATGACCTTGACTGTAAGCAACTTGTCATTTAAACCTCGCTGCCGCACTAAGCGTGCGGTACAGCATTCACTTCGTCCGAGCACCGCAGCGTGCTCCTGCTCTCTCCTCAGTCACAGGCGAGCGCAGCGACAGGATGCGCTGGCCTTGCGGAGTCACTGCTGCCCGTGAACCACACGTTCTTCACTACCGAGCTCGTGCGCTCCCTGCAATACCTGGTTTACGAGGGCGCCTACCCGGAGGCACAGCTGTACTGGGTCGCGTCCGCAGGCAGCATCTGCCAGGCTGTCGACTCTCTCGGCTACGTGCTCTCCGTCTCCTGCGACTCAGAGCTCCCGGCACTCTGCAGCCAGAGCGCAGCCCTCGGCGCGGCCGCCACGGAGACAAATTCACTTACCGTTCACGCGAGTAATCTGACCGTTACCGGGTACGCAGCGGAGCTTCCGCAGGCTTCCGCACTCATTATTTTGGCGCATACTGAGCATCCCCGCCGATTCGCAGGTACTACGACCAGGCCTCGTTCCGCTTTGAGGGCATCCCGTACGCGGACCCGCCGGAGCGCTTCATGTACTCGACGCTCTACTCCGGGGACCCAGCCCTGAACGCAACCGCATACGGGCCGGAGTGCATCCAGGCGGGGGTCCCGCCGCCGTACGGCAGCGAGGACTGCCTCTTTCTCAACATATACACGCCGTACGTCCCGCGCGCGGGCACCGCCGCGGCGGCGGGTCTGAAGCCGGTTATGTTCTGGATCCACGGTGGCGCATTCACGAGCGGCGCGGGCTCGCAGTCTGACGGGGGCAACATGGCGTCGCGCGGAGACATCGTCGTCGTGACGATCAACTACCGCCTCTCGACGCTCGGCTTCCTCGCGCTCGAGGACGGACAGACGAACGGCAACTTCGGGCTCGCAGACCAGATCCTCGCGCTCGACTGGGTGCGCCAGTACATCGCCGCTTTCGGCGGGGACCCCGCGCGCATCACGGTCTTCGGCCAGTCCGCGGGCGCGGCGTCCGTGCGCGCGATGCTCGGCTCGCCACTGACGATCGGCAAGTTCGCCGCGGCGATCCCGATGAGCAACCTCGCGGGCTCGGACTACGCGACCACGTACTCGCTGTACTACACGATCCCGGAAGAGGTGTACGTCGCCGTGGACCCGATCTTGACGGAGATCGGGTGCAATGCTACCGATGCTGCCGAAGCGCTTGCGTGTTTGAAGGCTTACGATGCGTACAGCCTGGTCATGTTGTCGAACGTGGCCAGGTCCGTGATGTTTCGCACCTTGACCTTGACTGCAGTGCTCACCGCAGGGTATCAGATACATCGTAGTCGATGGGTCGATCATCACCACGAACGAGCTGGTCCTGAACGGCACTGGTCATGTCGCCAACGTCCACACCCTAATGGGCTACATGCGCGACGACGGCGCCGCATTCATCGGCTACCCGGTGCGTCTCCTAAGGTCCTCATCTCCCTTTCACCCCGCACGCTAATCTCCTTCTGTGACCTGCCCAGACCACCACCAACGTGACCGGAGCCCTCGCCGCGCAGTACCTCCCCACCGGCGTGGCGACCGACCCGCTCTTCCTCCCCTTACCCGCGGGGCCCAATGCGACGCTCGACGTGTTTAACGTGACCGCGCGCGCGGCGAGCGACGTCGAGTTCCGTTGCCTCGACCAGGCGACTGCGTACTCCGCCATCCAGCACGATCTTTTCCAGAGCGTCTGGTTCTACCAGTTCAACAGGAGCTACCAGACGCCAGGTTTCAGCCCGAACTACCCTGTCTGCGAGGCGCCGATCACGCCCGAGTATCCATATGGCGACCCGTCGATGGAATACTTCAAGTGCGCCTCCTTACATTTCCGTCGGATCCACTGCAGGCACTAATGGAATTCCCTTACTTCCGTGTCCAGATGCCATTCCGGCGAGGTCATGTACGTCTGGGGCGGCCTCGGCGGCCTGCCGTACCGTGACGACGAGGATCTGCCGTTCATGCAGCGCATGGTCGACGTCTGGACGGCCTTCGCGCGCACGTACGACCCGAACCCCGATCCCGCGTACCTCGCTGCCCGCGGGTACAACAACACCCTTGCGGCGGTTTACGAGGAGGCACCCTGGGAGCCTGTCACGGCTGCGAACCTCAATACCACGGCGCTGCGGACGCTGCAGTGGACGAGCATTAACACCGCGTTTGCGGAGCAGCCGCAGTGCGACTACTTGGGGTATCCGCTGGATTACTTTGGGTGATGGAATTAGAGGCGCGGTATTCAATCACTGAGCAGAAATAATACAAAGCTACGGAAAAACACTGCTCGTGTCTTGTACAGCAAACCTGAAATACTACTGTCGTATTGCCGCGACGTGACCTCCTTGCAACGACCTCTCGCGCCATTCGGCACATGAACAGGTCTATAGTGAAATGCCAGCGCTGCGAGGCGAAGTATCTGCAAGGGACCCCGTCCAGGCCAAGGCAACACAAATGCAAGCACCCCGACAGCGCGGCCCCCACTGCACCACGTCACTCCACGCCGTTGCGAATATCTCCTAGTTCTGGATCGCTCTCGCGCCGTATACGCCACCGCAGAGCCCTACGAATCCGGAAGGGCGATCTCTGGACCCAGCCGCATGCGGCCTTGCAAGCGTACATCATCTGTCGGTGCGGTGGCGGGGTATCTCTGGCGCTCCAGTTAGAACACAGATCGACGAGGACTGTCAGTCCTACTAGGAGGGTGACTATGGCAATGACGCATCCAGTGAGGACCCGCGTCCAGAACTCAGTTCGGTCTGTGCAGACCCACGCAACTGCTATGTAGAAGGAGCCAATGCTGGATATCGTGCATAAGCTGACACCGTCAGACTGACCAAGACAAAACAGACCTACCCCCAAAGAAATAATGCACTCGGCAGGCTGAAGATGATCGCGACAAGCTCGAGCCCGTATGGCATGCGTGCTCTGCGCTGGAGATAGGTTGCCTGCATAAAAGACACCCCATGAGCAAGACGCTAGTCGCAGCAGGGGGCATACGGACTGCTTGAGATGCGTTCTTGTAAGCGTCCTGACGATGCTGGTGGGAGAGGATGGTACACAGGATGATGTTCCCAAGACTAAGGAACGTGGAGATGTAGCTGGCGATTTGGGCCACGCTCCGCGCGGGATGCCCGGTGTCGATCGATTGTATCGCCAGCAAGCCTACATTAGCTGTCAGCAGCACGGCTGCCTGCACTCGACAATCTCAATACGAGGGTCCGTATCTTTGAGAACAAGAACGTACCGGTGTGATTGAGGTCTCCCAGTCGCGTTGCAGACCGGAGAGGAAAGTCCTCCATGGTTTGTAGTTCACAGATTCATCCACCCAGATCCTCTCCAATTTTTCGTAATATTGTAGCGGCAAGTTGAACAAGAGCAACGAGGCCCAGCGCAGAAGTCGCGATGGCCCCTCGCGAGCAACCTGTTCATAGATAGTCTGATGGCGCTCCAAACGGGCCTCGCGTTGACCATACAGATTCAGAAACTGCTCTCGAGCTGTAAGTTGCTCAGATAACGGATTGACATCAAGCTATGGGTATATGGACTCACTTATGACCTGCATAATTCTTGCTAGGTGCTGAGTCACAAACGATCTCTGTGAGAGACTACCGAACGCACCCAGAGCGCACATAGCAAGGGCATTGTCTTTATTGGCTACAGAGTAATACTTGAGCATCAGTGACTCGTCGCGTTGTGCAAAAGAAAAAAAAATTCAACATTACCTTCAAAGTTAATGCTGCGTGAGATGGATGATATGGCAGAAATGTCTTCATAGTCCCAAGGCGAGGTGGAGGTCTCGGATGTCCTGATATCTACAGTCCGATATCAGGTGCTACGTTATCAGTCGAATAATTTGGTCCGTACCGATTGCAAACCAGTTCAAGCGATCATTGACCTCTTGCAGAAGCCCCGCATTCACCTGACGGCCAAGCGGAAACAGCATCACGTGCGACCTATGTCAATCCGCAAAATTATTCGGGTAAGGAGCCTGTCAAGCAAACGTGGTCAGCACAATGGCAAGGAATTATTGATATCTTCACGAACCAGCAACACAAGGGTACGTGCCAGTACTGTGCTTGACTTGCATCCCCTGATGACCGCAAATTGTCAATCTTCCCTCCAGAAAATCACCGTATCCTGTAAATAGACACACCCAAGTAGTGCAGTTCATGAACAGGGAGATGATCCTCGCGCAACAGGTCAACGTCAACTTCCTCGAGCCAGAACACTGACCGAGTTAGCTGACTGGCAAGGTAGTATGAGAATTCCTTATTCCCATCGTCGTCTGTGATGAGGCTGAGCACAACTTCCGTGTCAGTAGGATGTTCTCGTTGCATGATTGCCGAGGAGATCTGGCCCTCGAGGCTGTTGATTTCGTTCAAGATTGACGGTTCGTACAGCCACGCATCCGTATAATATCGAAGGCACGAGCCCTATAACGTAGGACGTCATGATCTTAAGAGTCCTGGTACCACAGGGGTCGGAAGTACGTACATCTACCGTCTTGGAGAAGTAGCGCTGACCCTCAGGATGCTCGTGAGATTGCCAGGTACACTCGGAAGATTGTTTGCTGTGTGCAGCTATTGTAAGGATAACCGTACATGTCGCCACGATAAGTCCGGCACTTACTGGCGGAACGACGTCGTCATACAAGGTATTCTCTTTATATCGGGCAGCGCAGACCTTCCTTCACTGCTGTGGCATTCGGTAAGCTGTGCATGAGAGTGGGGTGCACTATTTACAGTCGATTTCTTTTGTCATATCTTGCTCCGAGCACAGTTGAGGGACTAGCGGGTTTATATACCAGATCGTCGGGGAAACCCTGATTGACAATCGAAGGTAGCGCGATATCGCTACCTGGAAATGCAGTATTGTGGCACTGCGGCGGGGGCGAGGACCGATCGATTGATGTCTCTAACGATTCGATCCTTGGGCTATTAGCCAGCGACAACTCGCTCGGGACCGGAGAACTAGGTGAGGAATGAGATGGTGAAGGCGATCGAGAACGCAGAATGCATTGTGGCGTGGGCATCATACTGCCTCTAGTGAGAGAACTGCTGTTGGCGATCTGCCAGGGTTGGAGTTTTGGCACCAAGTCTTGACGAGTCATTACCCGCGCATCGAGCTTATGGACATAGAGAGACATGGGAGGAGGTGGAGAAGTGCACCGAACCTGCTGCTTATGAGCCATTCGTGTACACTGCCTCAAGAAGCTAGGACCGCAGACGCACAGTTACCTGAATGTGTGGACAGGTAGAGCCTTCCGTCGAGGCTTCGCAGCACGAGGTAAACACGCACACATGGAGAGGACATGGCTTACGCACAAGGGCTGGGTCGTGCGAGACTGGCAGTTACTGTAACCTGTCAGTCCCAGCGTAGTAATGAGTCAGTTTACGTTGAGAAAATCACCGTGCTGGATTGAATAAGTCCAGGTATCGTGGCGGTGCTTACCACGGCAATGCGCCGCAAAGGCTTAGAAGACTTGGAAAGGCCTCGAGGCAGACAGAGGGTCGTGCTGAACGCTCTATAATAGACGCTTGTCTATTATGGTCTGCAACGGAGACTACTGTAGAATACAATTCAACTTGGCGCCGGTTGTGACGTGTGACGGTCGCGCCGCCTCAAGGCGGCGCGGCGGGAGCGGCGGTGACTTGTGACCCAGGCGATGGCGATGAAGCGGCGCAAGTTGTGACAGATGGCGAGGAGGTGGCGTTGCTACTTACAGTAGGGCCAAACCCGCATAGGGCATTCTGATGCTCCGCTGGAGGAGGTTGCCGAGCTCACAGCATCTGGGCCTGTCTTGGGAAAATGACAGTGCACTGCTAATAAGAGATACAATAATGCAGACTGGGTTCGTTATGACGACAATACACCTGATGATGTGCTGGGCTAGCTGGTAGTGCTGTATACATTGTAGGCATGTACATCAAATGTAGTTGTGCCCTTCTTGCTTGTCCGCCGCGGAACGCGGCGAAAAAAAACAGGTTTTCAAACAGCTTTGTCACATCCGGCGCAGCCCTCTGTGACGCATGACAGGTGCACTATAGCGGGGCGGCGGAGGGCCCTGTGACGTGTGACCGCCAAATTGAATTGTAATCTACAGTATGAACGCTCTGACGAATCAGATGAGCGCTCAGCGCGACGATATTCTGGGCCATTACACCCAAATTACACCCATAGATCGTAGCTGGCGACCCGGAGTCACGCAGCACACTGTGAACTTCAAGATACAGGTTACCCAGGTGGCCCATGTGAATGTTTTGAAGCACAAAATCAACACAATACATCGATGCCAAGACTTCTCCCAGGGTTATTCTTGTGGTCCACGAGCTATGAGTTAAGGTTAGTCTGGAGTCTCGCGATACACTGGTAGCACGTTCAAGCACGTAGTGGTAGCTCGAAGTGAGTTGCTAGCCAAGTACTGATACTGGCTGTATCAGACAGTGTGGATGCGAACCTTATTTTGTAGATGGTCATCAAAAAGCATCGCCTCAATAAACAATCATTTTGTTCCAGCTACACATACGCGTATATGGCGGAGTCCAGCTTGAGTGCAGAGCGACAAATATGGACGAGGGAGGGGAATATGATACTATGACCGAGGAGGAGGAAGTCCAGAAGACGCTGCGCCAATCTCTGTCAACTCTGTGAGCGGATCGAGTCTGCCGTTGAACGCAGGCAGATATGCAGCATTGGTGTATGGACACCGCACAGACGACGAGCCCTTGTAGATAGGCGTGTAGCTTGCCGCACAAATCTCGAACTCGGTGAATTCGTCGTACGAGATCTCCACAGTATCCCGAGGATTGCGATCCCCAGCCGCGATTCGTTGCCGAGCCTTGAGATCGAAATCAGTACAGAAAAAGGTAGAGTGAGACACAACTGACCTGCGCGACTATTTTGGGATCTGGGTTGAGCTCCAGAAGTCGTCTGGCGAACCTTGCTGCCGTTACGTGATTATTCGCCTTTGCAAACACACCAATAGCGCTACGCAGTGCGATCTGCAGGTGTGGGGGGGCAAGCTTGCAATGCGTGAAGTAAGCGGCGAGCTCCAAGCATCGTTTGACGTTATCAGGTTCATCCTTCGTGACACGCCTGCGCTCAACTTCCAAGTTCACACCGAGCAGGTACTCCCTGGACATTGTCACCATTTCCCGCCACTGGAAAGGTGTATCAATATCCGGAACCACTTGTTTGCATGGCTACTCACCATCTTAGCTTCGTCGTCAGTGACGATGGGCACAAGCAACAGCTCGCGCAGGACAGAACGGAAAACGTCCTGCGATTCTGGTAGCTTGGCGCCAGAGAGGAGCCTGCACCCTTCGGTAATGTCCGCTTGCAGAGCGGCCAGGGTCCGCACGGCGACCGGCAGTACACGACTCGAGGATGCTTCTTGTGGATTGCGCCGTATATGAAGCTGCAGTGGAGGCAAAGAGGCCAAGGGAGAGAGATACACGTGTGCTGAGCGGTACGTGAAGAGGAACAGTGGTTTCAGATGCATGAAGTTGATGACGCCGAACTGCCTATTGAGCAACTGGCACACAGCCTTAGCCTCGGGGCCTGCAGAATGATGGACGACGTTCTCACCTGCATTGCAGTATCAAAAGAGCCGGCAGCCACATGGTCGCTGGTGAACGGTGAGTTGCGTGTCCAAAGCTCTGTCTCGCTGATTCCAGGCGCGGCACCAGCGCCCAGCTCAACATCCTCCTCCGGAAGCTCTTCTTCCTTCTCATCACCCTCCGCCTCGAGTTCGTCAGCATCAGGAGCGAGATCCCACGCATCTTCCTCGACTTCGACATCCTCCTCTGCCTCTTCCTCCTTGGCCCACTCGTCGAGGGCAGAGGAAGCTGGAGCGCCGGCCGTGTCGTATCCATTCATGTAAAGAGCCGCTGAGCCATCCTCCAGGTGTCCATTGGCGAGGGCACGGTCCCAGAAACTCTCTCCGCTCGAGACCGATGGCCACGCTAGGTTCTCTATGGGAGTCATAACTGGCGGCGGCTTTAAGGTCGAAGGTCCAAAAGCGGGTACATCATCGACGTCAGCTTCCGCAAGCCCGGCAGCTTCAAGGATTTGCGAGGCGACGTCATCTAGCCCATTCGTCTTCGCCGTCAGATAGGCAAGAGGATCTGTTGCAGAGGATTTAATTCGGGATAGTGACTAATCTGGACGTAATCTGCAACTCACGAAGGCCGACATCTCGCAGCACAGCAATCCGTCCCATAACATCGCCCGAATAGAGCGCATTGTGGAAACGAGACATAGGATCGCCCCGAGAGCCTGCAATTTTCTGCATCCTCAGCAGCTTGTCGGTACTTCCGGTGGCAAGGTACAGGAAAGATAGACGGTCAAAGTTCTTCGTTTGTTGATACGCCTTCTCAACGATCTACGGACGAAACAGCCAAACATCAGGATAGCATCGTGACGAGACGAAAAGAACGTCATACCTTGTGGTTGCCCTGCTTCAAGGCTTGTTGTGCTAACCGTTCCCAGCAGTCTGGGCGATCAATCGCGCGGGCCATCTCCAAAGCAACATCAATGTTGCCACACTCAATAGCAAGATCAAAGCGCGTGCTCTTGTCTTGCACGAAGTGCAAAGCAATCTGAAACCAGCCATGAAGCGTTGTCCGGGGGCAGTTAACATGACATGTACCTCTGGGAACCCCTTCTGCTGCAAATACGCAATGATACTTTGACCTAATAAATTAGAAGTGCGGATGATGTGCAGCATCTCCTCATGGTTGTTGCGCAATAAAGCCAGTTTGAATCGGTATTCCGTGGGGTCAATGGTAATCGTTCTGGGGCGAGCGGAGCGATCGAGGCAGTGGACGGTCTTACCCTTCACGCGCGTCAGGTAGACAGGGTTATCCAAGGTGCATATCACGCCGTGATCACTTGAAGATCCACAATTGAGCATGATCTTAGTAAGGAAGTTCAGTCAATTAACGCACCCTTGAGCGAGGCAATACTTGATGTGGTTCAGAGTGGAGTAAATGAATACACCAGAGTCGTCCCAAGCACCGGATTTAATCCGGATTGTCTCATGAATCAGCGTGTGTTGCGAGAAGTTCTTGTTGGCTATGGTGATCGCTACGTAGGGTGGTTTGTGAATCCTAGCAGCGCACAACAGTGGAACTTGTAAACATACTGTGCTTGCTGAGCAGTGCGACTAAGGAACCATCTGTGCTCCAGACAACATACTTGACCGGTGGCGTGGTTATCTCTGCTAGCTTTTTCTGCTGCTGTATGTCGTATAGTACCACAGATGTCGTAGAGCTGAGAATCAGACTGGCTGTACCACCATAGAAGACCTCGTTCGTCTGGATTGGTGGCTTGATGCTCTTGACGATTGCGTTCTGGAGATCCCGTACTTCTACCAACTGTTATTGAATGTCAGTAATAGCTCACAGAATCGTCGATGCAACCAGACCGACCTGAGTGGTCTTGTTCAATACCGCAAATCTGTTCCTGGCGACAAAGATTGCTGCATGTCCGCTGCCTTTCATCCCGTCGGTCGACGAGTCTTTCACCTCACCAACGGCATCCTTCGGCAAGGATGTGAGCTCGAACAAGCCGTTATCCGATGAGATTGTAAGTACGACCGCGCGTTCCGCAGGGTTGAAACTAAGCGTCCGTGGGGGTACATAAGGACTTCCAAACTTGCGGACGCTCAGCAGACCTATGTCCGAGCCAGTGTTAATGTCGGAGAAGCGCACATATTTGTCTCGCACGTAATACACGGAGTCGCCGTGTACTGCGAAGGCAGGACGTTCACGCTCCAGCTTGAAAACAATCAATCCATTGTCGTGGCCTGTATAGACGTCAACCGAGATCGAGGTCGGGGATCCTATGGCGTACCGGCAGCGAATAGGTTCAACTCGGGGTGAGCAGCCAATGTCCAGAAACGGTCGTTCTCTCTCCGGAACGTTTGCACAGCGGAACGCTTCGTCAAGTCCCACACGCGCACGGTCTTGTCCTCTCCACACGACACAATCAACTCATGCTTGGGATGGAACAACGCTGTCGACACGTTGTTGAAGTGGCCTCTACAAGCATCCACCTCCCAGGCCTTTGTGTCACTCATACGCCAGATCTTGATTTGGCGGTCGTCCGCAGCAGAGACGATGAGCGGAAGAGTTGGATGGAACGTTGCGTAATTCACGCCTCGGTCATGCCCTTCCAGGACATACTTCACAGTAGAGAAAGTGTCGAACGTGTCGAATGAGCCTCCGGGTGCGGTGTTCGGTGTGCTCTTCCGCAGGCCAGAGATATCCCAAACACGCACGGTCTGGTCTTGTGACGCAGATACGACAAGGTCCTCCTTTGGATGAAACTGCGCTGACATCACGTAATGCGAGTGTCCGGTGAGGATGGCAATACAATTCCGCGATGTGCTGTTCCAAATGCGAATCGTCTGGTCGTCCGAGGCGGAGATCTACCAGAGCACAGTTGGCATAGCAAGGGGTGGCGAAGGCACGACTTACGATCCACGGCATCTCATGATGAAATTGTACTGTACGAACATAGTCCAAGTGTCCATGTAGCGTGAAGAGGCAGCGGCGGTTTTGAGGTCGTATGTCTGCATAGAGTCAGGTCCTGAACACCGACCATAAGGTGAGGGAGAACCCACCCCAAACTTTGATTTTGTAGTCGTCTCCTCCGGTCACCAATAAAGCCCTGCTTGGATGGATGTGTACCGCACGAACAGGTCCTACACTCATTTTCAGCGCCTGTGAATAGACGACATGGTGTTGCGCACCTTCATGTTCCTCGAATCTATCCACCAGTACTCCCATACGATAGTTCCACAGCTGCACACTTCCATTGTGCAGAGACGCTGCTAACAACGGCTGGGTAGGGTGAAAAGCCAAGCCTCGTACTGACTGAGTCTCAGCGTGTCCGCGGCGCAGACTCAGGGCGACGACACACCTTTCACCCGGTTGCTCTTAGACTCGAATTTT
This sequence comes from Fomitopsis pulvina, assembly GCA_964035675.1. Taxonomy (NCBI): domain Eukaryota; kingdom Fungi; phylum Basidiomycota; class Agaricomycetes; order Polyporales; family Fomitopsidaceae; genus Fomitopsis; species Fomitopsis pulvina. The sequence continues at coordinate 929,960 of OZ037967.1, read as the reverse complement.
GTGAGCATAACGGACATGACAGGCAAGCGTGGGCAGGTCTACAAGTATGAAAGGTAGATGCCAAAGGGCGCCGCTGACGACGGCGGCGACGTGGTGTTTGCTGTGTGCACAAGTTGCAACTGTATACGCAAAAGGCGCCACGTGGCCATTGCAGCGAATTAAGGACCTTCCATACTCGGTAGCGACAGTAGGTATCACGACTACAAGTTCTGAAGAATGCTGCATGGGAATATCAATCATTTGCAAGTGGCTCCTGACGGGGACGACGTATGTATCATTACCGAGGTTATTAGCCACCGGGATCTGGATCATCCTCCTCACATTCATTCGCTCGAGTCCACGGCTCGCAATATCGCCACCTCAGTCAATCCCTGCGATAAAGGTTGTCGACCACCTAGAGGAGGTGCCACTAGAGGCGAACCCGTGCAGAACCCGTCGGCCTCAAGGCGAATCCTGAATCCACCAATTTCGGGGAGCATGACATTGCAGACGTCGCGATGGAGACTGATGAGGTGGAGGACGAAGACATGATCGAGACCGACCTCAAAGACATGGTAGAAGTTGGCAAATCGACTATTGGCCTCGTCCAGGTAAGTTATTGCGTGGCGTTGGTATGTAGTCTTCTGACTCTACTGTAGGGCAAATCTTACTTGGAGCGAAGTCAGTGTCAACAATCCGTGACGTCAACGGCGTCGTCTTCACAGCAGTCTCAGATGGGTCTCTTCGGGCATGCCTCCAAATTTGTTAGTAGTGTGCTTGGTGGTGGAAGCAAGAAGAAGCCAGAACCCATCAAGAGTCTCCACCTGGCTACTCAGGCGGCGAAGAAGGTCAGTTACTCTGATGCGATTCTCTGCGTCACAATGTTGACGTTCAACACCGATAGCAACAAGGGGAGATCGAGAAGAAAAATGCTCGTTATAAGGAGATGGAGAACCGCCGTCAGCTTGCCTTGCAACGGAAAGCAGAGGAAGAAAAGGCTCGTGCCCAGGAGGAGGGGAAGATCAAGGAGAAAAACGAGCGACGGAAAAGAGAGAGGGAGGAACACACGGCCGATCAGCCGCATGGCCACAAAGAAAGTACGTTCTATTTCGTCATCGCTTATCAAGTCAAACTCCTCACTCGCTGTAAACAGCCTGATGAAGACAACACCAAAAAGGGCAAGATCGCTGAGACAGAAAAGAAGGAATTCGAGTCCAAGCCACCTTCCAAAGACAAGAAGGATAACCCACCCGCGCCGCGCACTGTTAAGCCCGGTCCGAGCACAGGACCTCCGGGCATGAAGATCGGACCAAAGTCAGCAGCGAAGCAACCCGAGATCAACGAGGTAAATGTCACTGTCAAGACCGTCAGGGGAACTCCATCCTCCAGCGACCTTAAATCTGCCCCATCCTCTAGCAACTTAAAGGTCGGCCCTCCCAAGGGCAAGGGCAAAGCACCCATCGGGGATGGCGATGAGGAACAGCGGAACAGCCTGCGCAGGCTATCCGCGCGCAGATGAAAGCACAGACTCAAGTCCAGCCAGCCGCCTCCAATTCCGAGTGAGAGTATCGAGGTGCCGGGCATCAACAGCGAGTACTCCGACTAGGGGGATGAGGACCGCCCACGGACATTCGACCCGCCGGATTGGGCGCAGTCGCCTGAGCTCCGCACGGCCCTGGAGTAGCAGGCCACGGTGAACCCAGATGAGGTGTTTGGGCGGATCGCACCGTTGCGGATGGAGGAGTTGTTCAGGACAAGACAGAGTCGCTTCAGGGCTCGGACGAGTTCGGCAGATTGGAGTGGCCCGGATGGACTGACGGCAGAGGAAGAGAGGGAGTACGCGAGGAGGATGGGATTCAAGTGAGTTGTGATATGATGTGGACCACAGCATTATTTTCTGCAGCAATCTGTGTCATGAGCATATGCATGCGCGTTGCGTTCGTTATTGAGGTAGAGATAGTATCGTTGCTTACGCGCCTTGAAGCCTCAATTCAAGTCATAGCAGGACGAGATCTCCCACACCCTAAGATATAGCATTGCCCGCCCACAGATTATTGGCTCGTGGTATATTTGATTCAAGGTGAATTCGTGGTGAGTGCTCATTCAACAAGTGACTCGGCTCATTCCGTTAACACCAAATTTGCTGACTGACTTTCAAAGTGATCAATGACTGAAATGCGACAGCTGCTGGACACATATCCGTGCCGGTCCATCAACACACCAAACCACATAAGCGTCACACATGTTAAGGTTCGGGGTTGGACAGTGTGGCTAGACATCGACTGGGAAGGCCGACTTATCGTTATCTGCGTGTGGTCCTGAGTTGTATTCTTATAATCTTCGAGGCTGATAGTCCGCTGGAGTCCTGCTTGTCCCTGACTGCACCTCCTCGCCGTCGCACGATTCGATTTATCTACCCAGATCATTAGCATCTAATCGACAAGGACATGACGAGTGTTGGCCGCTCAAGGTGTGGATGCTCAACTGACAGTACGTTCCCTTTCATCCCGTCTGAAATCGGCGGCTCAGAAAGATGGCATTCATTGTCCTCTGGAGCTTTTGCGCACTGACGCTAGTTTCCCTAGGCTGGAGCCTACTGAGCCAAAAGTGTCAACCAGTCTCAGGGACAGAGACAGAGCAGTGGCGCTTGTAGGCGTTTGAAGTCAAAGCTGCATCATATTTCATGTACATGCTGGACCGTCAGCTGTTCAAGATGCCATATGAGTCATATGCCGCTCCTAGATTCGACTTGAGCAGCCTTCGAATAAACAGAATGCATGTAGGCAGACCCTCAGCAGACTCGATGATATGTCAGACTACCTGTAATGCAGATACAGGTTTGAACGACACAGCCTCTAGGCGCATTTGTAGGCAGAATTGGGGTTGGGCTACGTGCCACGCACGCCCAGGAACCTCATAGCCAGTAAACGTCTCGCTACACAACAACTCATCCACTCAACTTAGCCTTCTTCATCTCCCGATAAAGCGTAACTGCCCTCTCACGCTCCTCCTCCAACATCGCCTTCTGCGCCATCGATAGGGCGCCATGCTTCAACGTTGTAGCAGCCTCGGCAGTAGCTATGGCGAGATCTGACGACTTCTTGCGCTGTTGCGCTCCCCGCGGAAACTTCTTGAGCTGCGGCGGTGCCTGGACAATGTCGTTCAGTCGCCGAGGAGTGGATGTGGACAGACGTTCGAAGTTCTCTGGTCTCCTTCTGGCCGTTGACGGGGCTGTGGCAAGCGTTTTTGACTTGTCAGGTTCTGTGCGCGTGTCATCCTGCTCTCGAGCGTGGGATGGCGTTGAGGTGGCCTCCCTTGATGACTTGTACGTTTTCTTAGCGTCCTCTTTTCTTCGTGTCCACGCAACAGCAGATGACTGCGTCATAGCTACATGCACTTCATGTCGCATCGAGTCCTCGACACGTCTGCGCGTCAGTCAATGAGTCCATGCCTGCGAGACACGATCGCAGCGTGAGTCAGATACGCAACAAGACTCACCGATTAAAGTATGCCATCGACTCTCCTGGTTGTATCCTTATCTTTTTTCTTGCCTCCGACGCCGTTTGCCCATCGCCATGACCATCAGACCTCCTTCTTTTCCTCGTAGGTCCGACGCTCTCGCCGTTCTCTATCAGCTTCCGCTTCCGGTAGTCTTCTTGGGTCTTTGCGGCGTTTAGGATGCGAGCCGCGCTTTTCGGTATCTCCTCATTGTCGATAGCATGTCGAGAGCCTGGAGCTATGTTCAATCCTCTTGAGTGAGTGAGCCGGGATCATAGTATGAGAGGTATTCAGCAGCCACATACGACTGAACGCGTATCTTCTCGCGGGCGGAACGCTTAACTCGCTTGTGTGGCATTATAGATAAATGTCTTCTTCAGGCACTGTGCCCTAATCTTTGAAATGAGGTTTGACAGTGGGATGGTCAGGTAACAGTAACAAGAAACAGAATTGCAAACGCAGATTTGGATCTCAGATTGTCGTCGCTCGTGGCGCGTGAACGTTTGAACGTTCGCTCACATCTTACACAGTACCCGTCACGGTCACACCTCATGATACAGTACACTATCTCATACTGCATCATGAGCTGATGCATTATGAGCAAGTGTACTGTACCTTGAATGCATAAGCCCGCTCCATGCGTGCAAACGTGTACTGCTTGTCAGGAAGTTTGCACTTCTACAAAGACTCCTGTAACCAGGCATGTTCAAGTTTCCGAAACCAGAGCCTTGCGTCCCAGCTCGCGGTAAGTCCAGTCGGGACCGAGACTCGGAACACGCAGACACTCCCTTACAGTTCCACATGCAGAAAGCCTTTTTGATCTATCTTGCGCAGTGTGCAATGACTGCGCTAAAACCACCCGGTCACCCACATTTTGCAGTGCGGGCATATCAATTTACATAGGCGTCTGCCAGTCTTGGTCGCACCGGCATGGAACACAGGTGCCTGTGCGCGTGTAGTTTCACATCGCGCACCAGTCCTATTCGTAGCGGCTTGCAAACAATGGAGGTTCCCCTTGCCCTTGACGACCACAGCAGGATGCATATATCCACCCCAGACGGCTCCTTACCATTGCGTCAGACGATGGAAACAGGTCCAATATCCCAGTCGGATGTGATCTAGCATTACTTCTCTGGATGGCTCCTCTGAACTCTTCGGGGGGTAGGTTATCTTTGCAAACTGGCTTCTATGTGCACAATTATTACTTCGTTTGTGTTAGTCCCAAGCTGTTAAGGGCCCACAGACAATGACCATGGTTCTCTGCCTCCACGGGGAACCACAACAAACAGTATATTAGATTGAGGTGTGTTGTGTCTGGTCATGTGCAATGAGACATCAAGCACAGATGGTCTGAACTTCATTTTCAGATTTCTGTGCAGGGTGCAGGAGGATGCATCAAGGGAATGGTAATAGACATGGAACCTGGTGAAGGGCTCCATTGTGGGCTGAGCCCATCCCTCTGGGCCCAGAATAGAGCAAATGAACACCTTCCAGAAGGCCAACAGTTCCTTCTGGGAGTTGCACAAACTCTGCTCTTCCTTCGGAAGGAAGAATGCAAGCCGGGAGGAAGGTTGTGTACTGAGTTGCTCAGCTTGGTGATGCGACCAAATGAGCCTCTAAGCATGGGAAAAGAAACCCCAACACTCACTATACCAGGTGGAACACTGGTATGTGGAGCCTGGGTGAAAGTGCGCAAGGAGGGTCAGGGTACTTGAGTACCCTTTAGCGGTCTAGTAATGAGGTGCCCTGAGTAAGGATGGGATTCACGATCCACACAGGATGCCTTCGAGACAAGCAGAGGGGCCTGAGAAACCGAACAGAAGAGCTTGGTAGCTCGATGAAGAGGCAACTGTTCAAAGGGGAGTGCCAAACATTTGAAGGGATCTGGGACGTTTGAGCAAGCGTAGGGTTGTTCGAGGCTTCAATGAGGTGTTCGAAGGTACAAGAGAGGTTCAAGAATGTGGAATACTCAGCAAAGGTGCGCTTGAAGTGTGCTAGGCTGTTCAAGGGCTTTCAGACATGTTCGAGGTGAAGGGACTTGGTTGGAGAGTGCTTGAAGGGTCATGGCATACATTTGAAGGGCCGTTGGGCATCATTGAGAGCTCGGGTAAGGTGTAGACTTGTCGAAGGGAAGATGAGAGGGTTGAGCTTCAGGGGCTCAAGAATGAGGGGAACACTGCAAAGGAGAACGAGAGATGATGAGGGGAGTTCTGAGTGAACTTCAGGCTAAACTAATGACGAGGGGAGTTTGAGAGACTAACTCCAGGTGGTGAACTTCTCTGGTTATTCAGGAAGACATGTACAGTACTTATACATGTGTGTAAGTATGCCTACACTACCTTAGAGGACGGGCATGTCTACAAACATGCTTGAAGATGAAGTAAGTAGGAAGATCACCTCAACTGAATTGAGTGGATTGCACGGTGCGGGAGCAGAGCGGGAGGGCCAGGAGGCCTGAGATGTGTTTTACCATGTCAGGAAGGCCACCACAGGGTGGGTGTAGCTTCTCCTGTCATTGTTGCCAGGTGACAGTATGCCTAACTACCATGCTTCTTCCATCGGTGGTGGCCTCCTGGAGTGGACTAGCTCTTCTGGGAGTTCAGACACCAATGCCATCACTCGAGCACCAATGGGTCCCCGATGTCTTCAAAGACTGCCTGAAAATGCTTGATAATGAGCAGAAGCATTCGACTGTCTGGTTTGCTCAAGCGACACTCGGGGGCATTCGACTGCTCAATGAGTGCCCGAAGGCTGGCTCATGGTGACAGGGGGTCAGTCTGGTGCTTGAGGGAGAGTCGACTGCTCAAGCAAAAGTTTGAAAACAGAGAGTTGTTCGGGGGCCTCGAGGACTTTCAGAGCTCAGCCAAATGCCAGGCATATCATCGGACAAGATGTGGACAGCTACAATTCAACAGCAAACTATCAGCTATAAAATAAAGTGTGGCAGAAGGTGACCAGATTCTGCTTCCTCATTCTCACCACCCAACTCTCCCCACTCTAGAGGAGCCACCTTTCCCACTTGATCAAATATGAGTCACACAGCAAGCCCTGAATGTGGGTCCTGGAACAAAACACCCTTGAACAGCTGGTGATGGACAGACTGGAGGCGAGAGTTCATGACAATGAGGCCTTCCCCAAGACAAGCTATCTCCAGATGGAGGAGACTGAACGAGTCACAGAACTCATGCTGGGTGGAAGTCAATTGCCCAGAGAACTCCTCCCAGCCATCAGTCGACACCTGGAGGGAAGACAAGAAGAGCGACAGGTCTTCATAAAGAATGAGGGGAAGAGGACCACTGAGGTCAGGAGCCTCCTGCTCAGCTTGAGCACGTTTGGGAGACCAGGTGATTACCGGGTATGAGACACCAGCTCCTTCCAGTGCATGAGGAAGTGTGTGAAGGACAGCGTCGAGGTACATGACAGTATCATTGACCGGAGGGAAGGCATGAGGGGAGGGGATGGTGATGTCGCCATGTGTGGAGGCATGGGCATGAGAATTGAAAAGTATGCCCTGTGGAAGAAAGTGTGAGGGAGCAGAGACAGGCAATCGACAAGGGGATGATGCACGATCATCCACCCATGCAAGCCACTCGCCAGGGTTGGCTAGGACCAGAGGCAGCTTGAACTCGCACTCATGGTGAACCGGCTTGAGGAGGCAGTAGAACTGCAGCAAGTAACTGGCGGCATATGGGTTTGGTCCACGTGGTTGAGACATCAGAGGAGTGGGGAATGAGAGAGAAAGTTGTTGAGAGGGGGAAACTAGCAGTCGGGAAGGAGCAAGAGAGGCCTGGGAGAGATTGGAAGAGACAGAGGGGACCCGGAAGGGAGAGGAAGAGGTAATGGGGGATGACAGGAAGGGGCTGGAAGAGGAGGAATGAAAGGGAGGCATAGGCGATGCATGGGAAAGGGGAGGGAGGAGGATAAGAACTGGAGGGAAGAAACTGAAAAGGGGGAGCTACCATGTAGTTACATCCACGAGTCTGAGTCTGCGCCTTGCACTCTGAGTAGAGTTTGAGTACTGCATACTCGCTGGGATATACCATTGCTACCCTCTATTTTCTTGATCATCCTCCTTGCTTGCCTCCTGTGCTTCATTCTGGAAGAAGATTCCCCCTGTGGTTTCAACATTGCACGCCTTCAGTATCAACCCATTGGTTTCTGTCTGCCCACCTACCCCTTCGCCCTCATCAATGTCTGGCAAGTATGTTCCCTCCGGTAACATCTAACACCCGGAGACTCACAAGCACCACACCATGTTTGCCAGGATGTCCCGTGACTGTGTTTACCACAATGTCTATGTCAACCAACTCCGCAACATCTCAACTGTCACCCCAGCTGTGACATCGCTGAGAGGGCTGGGATCCCAACAATCCCCACAGTGCCACCTGTGCTGCTGACACCATTCACCCAGCCACTGGACCTGGACTTGACGGGCACAGTGATGATGAACTTCTCAATGGATGACTGCTGCACATTCTTCATCAACATGACCCAGGTGGCCATATTCAGCAAGTTCTGGCCATTCTCAGTGCTCATTAAGAGCCTGAGAGCATTTGTCAAGGTGCATGTTGTCTTTGTTCATGGGGACTGGGGCTGGGGTGAGGAATGCGATGACGATGACAGCCATTCTTTTATGAGTTGCAGTGTGGGTGATGTGCAGCCAACTGTTCACCTCCACAGCTAGCATGCACAGGCAGGCCATATGTGTATGTGAATGCGGAGATTTCAACTGTATGTTGATTGCCTCCACTGTCACTGTCCATATTACTCTTTGTGGTGTGGCCATGAGTACTAACATCTTTGCATGGCTGCAGGCACAGTTGAACCTCACAGTGCTCAATGTAACTATCCAGGGCATCTGAAACACTGACCTGGATGTGCAGCAGTGCGAGACAGACATGGCCTGGTTCACTGGTGAGCTCCAGACAGTCTGCATGATGGACCTGAAGGCAAACAAAGAGCCATGGGCAGTCTGCTTTGTGCATCCCATTTCCTCCCTCTTCTGCCCCGCACTGAGCGCTGCCCACACAGGCTTGCAGTGCACATGATCATGCATGTGTTACAAGACACTTAGTTCATTTGATATGGAACTTTTACATGGCGACATTACGATACCGTGCCATGCGCACTGACTTTCTTTCCTTTTTTCTTAGTCATACCCGAGACGTCTGCCCACATCATCAGATGTACTCCTTATGAAGGTGGCTGCCCAAGGACATTCGTGAGCAGCTAGGGGACAACCCTCATCCTGTCACTTACAGTACGCTTCTCTTCCTTTTGATCATCTTTCTTCTACTTCGGATGAGATGGGGTGGGCACCCTGTTCCTTACATATCAAGGGCCTTTCTTCTAGCCTGAATCCCACCATCGCACATTAGCATAATGATGGACTTCTACATTACATTCCTTCATTCCTCTTCATCTTTGATCTACAGTTTATTTATCATTCTTCCTTTCTTCTCATCTTCTATTTATCCTTACTATATGCCGAACCCTTCACACGACGGTGAAGGTAGGCCGATCATGAACTGACATCAAACCTTGGAGGAGACCCGGCAGTCGCTGAAGGCTGAGGGTAGTGAACCCCCAGGTTTGCAGAACACAGGAACTCAGAGATGATAGCATCCAATGGTATGCTGCCTCTGTGGTACTCGTAGCTGGGGCTAGGGACATCTACTATTGTCTTTAGACATTGACTGGTAGAGTACTAGAATGGCCAGTGCTTGTATATAAGCGGTAGTGGACTAGGTTGAGCCCTAAGCTCAATCTGACTATCTTTTGGCTCAATAGGTCAGCAGTGCGAGAAATCGACAGGGACCCAGCCCTCGTCATTAGACCAGAACCCTAGATTGGCGCCCAGGACCTCTCCCTCGCTGCCTCCAGACACCCCTCCGCTGAGTATTAGTGCCTCGTCGCCGGCGCTAACATCGAGTGTTGTAGCATAAGATCGAGCTTTCTTCACGTCGCCCCCATTGTTCCACAGCAGGGCATCCTCATCTTCTAACACGCCTTACACACGACTCCCCAACTACACCAACTACAACCTTCCAAAACCAACTCAAGGTTACATCGTCGCGTGGGACCAGCAACAGGAGGTCTTTGCCCTCACACCAGAACCGGGACAAAATGACCTCGCCCCCATTGAACAAATCAGGCCCAGCATATCGGCAGGGCAGTGGTTTCCTACCCAGAACTTTGACCAGGCTAAGCAGCACACCAGACGTGTCCTGTTAGCAGACGAGAAGGCCCGTGTCCTGATCTCCGGCAGTCAGTCAAACACGACCATCACAGAGCCATCAACATCGGTCAGCGCACCGACACCAGTATTACGAACCCAGAGTATAGCCGAAGAAGACCCCTCAGATCAGACCTACTAGACCATGAGTTACTCCAGAGCTGAGGTAGACCAGAAGATCGCTGATGTTGTAGCAGCAGCATTGCAGCATGCACAGATTAACGCAACTACCACCACAATCCCCAGAAATGCAGGGAAGCTCGACATTCCCCGACCTGAAGACTTCAGCGGGGAAGGGATCGATCTCAACCCCTTCCTCCGTCGCTGCCAAAACTACTTCCACGCCACAGGCAACAGTAACACGCCTGACCAACAGAAGATTGCTTACGCGATCACGCTGATGAACAAGGGCGCCGGATGAGCATGGAGGGAATGGTACTACAAAACGGTCGGAGCGGGACCCGGCATCTATGTAACCTGGGCAGACTTCAAGACTGCCCTAGAAGGGCAGTTCCCGATTTATAACCGAAAGAACAACCTGATTGATAGACTCTCGAAACTATGACAGACCAAAGGAATCTCCAAGCACGTGCAACTCTTTAAAGTCCTTGCTGCACGAGCAGGACTCAAAGACCCTGAGCACCAAGATGTCCTTGTCACGTTTTTTAAGAATAGCATCAACAAGGAGTTACACTGGGACATCGCACGCCACGACCCACAGCCAGTCACAATCACCGATTGGTACAACAAGGCGATCCGCCTCAGATCATCCGACATATGGAACCAGACCAAGAAACGAGCAAATCAGTAGCATTGAGATGACAACATGATGGACGTCGACAGGCTCACCGAGGAGCAGCAGCACGAACACAGAGCCAAGGGCCTGTGCTTCAATTGTCACAAGAATGGGCACATCTCCAGAGACTGCCCCACCTGGAAGATGAAGAACACCGCACAAGGAGGGACAAGTAGGGATGGTATGGCCAAAGCCCGAGACAGAGTCCAAACCACGTTCGGTGAATTAACCAAGGAAGAGAAAGCGGCAGCCTTCGAGGAGTTTGCCGTGGATGAGGATTTTTGAAGGGGTCCAGTGAGTCGACGCCACTAGGACCCGTCTCCGTTACACTACGCCATGTACTTGTAGGAATAACCGAGGAACGATCGCTGTTCATCCTTATTCGTGTACATGGGTGAAAAGACATCGACATGAAGGCCCTGCTCGACAGTGGAGCAGGAGGAATTTTTATTCACCCAAAAGCGGTCATCCAAAGCCGCCTAGTACCAGCTAAGTTATCATGACCCATAGCCGTCTACAATGTCGATGACATGGCAAACAGAGCTGGAAGAATCACCCACTACATAGACATGAACTGCGAAATAGGAGAAAAGAGTATGTCTTTCCGGGCCCTCATCGCCAACATCGGAAAGCAAGACATGATCCTAGGCCACGACTGGCTCACTAAAGAGAACCCGGTCATTGATTGGAAGAAGGGAACGCTCACCTTCGATACCCCGAAAGAACCAGAGGAAGTCCTCCAGCAACTCAGACAGGAACTGGAAGACAATGAAGTGATTTACCTGTACGACCCAGAACCAGAATTCCTTCTGCATTGGATGAAACAAGAGCCACCCATTTACTGAGACGGGACAGAAAAGATATACCAGACTTATACGAAGCACCTAGGCGCATTCGCACACTCCAGGAAACATGTCTACAGAACCAAATTCTTGGGACGAGTCACCACAGCAATGGAGTTGGCAGCCCAAGCAAAGGACAACTGCACCCGCACCATGGAGGAAATGATCCCCGCCTACCTTCTTCCCTACCAATCAGTATTCGACAAGCAGACGGCCTCGCAACTCCATCAGCACACCTCATATGACCACAAAATTAACCTAAAGCCAGGTTTCATGGAAATGAAAGTGCAGGTGTACCTGCTGAATCCCAGACAGAAAGAGGAACTCTCTAAGTTTATCTCAGAGAACGAGTCGAAAGGATATATTCAACCCTCCAAGTCACCCTTGGCAAGTCCCTTCTTTTTCATAGGAAAGAAAGACGGATCGCTATGTCCCTGCCAGGACTACCTAACTCTCAATGAAAACACAATCAAGGACAGATACCCACTCCCCCTCATATCTGACCTCATGGACAAGCTGAAGGGAGCAACAATCTTTATGAAGATGGACCTTCGATCGGGTTATAACAACGTATGGATCAAAGGAGACGAGTGGAAGGCAGCCTTCGTCATCCCTGGAACAGATGGCGGGCCACCTAAGCTATACGAACCTATGGTGATGTTTTTCGGGTTATGCAATTCACCATCCACGTTTCAAAGGATGATGAATACAGTATTCACAGATCTACTTGCCGAAGGATGGCTGGTCATATACATGGATGACATACTGATATTTTTGAATGATAAGAAGACACACGAAGAACGAACCAAGCAAGTACTGCAACGACTCAAAGAAAATGACCTCTACCTCAAGCCGGAGAAGTGTTTCTTTGACCAAGACGAAGTCAAATTCCTCGGAATGATCATATGCCCTGATCACCTCGGACCCAGTCAAGACCAATGGCATCACCAGCTGGCTGACTCTGAAGACGGTAAAGCAAGTCCAAGCCTTCCTAGGCTTCAGAAACTTCTACCGGAGGTTTATTCACCATTTCTCAGACCGCATACAACCCCTCATTGACCTGACCAAAAAGAACATGACCTGGCATTGGAACGACGAGCAGCAATGAGCATTTGACGACCTGAAAGCTGAGTTTACCAGCACACCTGTGCTACTCATGCCCGACATCACCAAACCATTTGCGCTAGAAGTGGACTCTTCCAAGTTCACAACCAGAGCAGTACTCCGACAGAAAGACATGAATGGTGACTGGCATCTGTGTGGATACTTATCCCAGTCCCTTCTGCCAGCCGAACGAAACTATGAAATCTATGACCGAGAGCTACTCGCCATCGTACGTGCCCTCGAATCTTGGAAACACCTTCTGATGGGGAGCCCACACAAGGTGACAATTCTCTCCAACCATAAGAACCTGACGTACTGGCGCACGGCGCAGAAACTCAATCGGCAACAAGCTCGTTGGTCACTATTCCTCTCCGAATTTGATTACAAGCTACTGCACCAGCCTGGATCACAAATGGTCCAATCGGACACCCTATCACGGCAGCCTGACCATGACAATGGTCAAGCTGACAATGATGACATGACAATGCTGCCCGAGGCAGTCTTCGCCAACCGCATGGATACGGAACTCCTTGTGGACTTCCTTGAAGTTCATGACAAGGATCCCATGGTCGCCAAAGCGCTCCAAGCTCTGCTCGGCCACGCCCCGACACTGGCATGCACCTCACTTGCTGACTGGAGTACCAATGGTGTGCTCGTCTGGTATCGGGACTGCCTCTATGTCCCGCCCTCGACTGCTTTGCAACGATGGGTTACCACTCTGCACCACGACACCCCTGCCGCCAGACACCCTGGAATACAGAAGATGTTGGCAAGCCTGCAACGAGACTATTGGTGGCCAGGCATGGCCGCTTTCATCGCCCACTTCGTCAAGGGCTGCGCAGCATGCCAACAGATGAAACCGAACACCCATCCGATGGTAGTACCCCTAATGCTGATCCCACCGCTTTCCCGTGCAGTGCCCTTCACAACCTGGACGATGGACTTCATCACAGACCTGCTGGTTAGCGCTGGCTTCGATTCAGTATTAGTCATTGTGGACCACGACTCTACGAAGGGGGTGATTTTTATCCCAACAGTCAAGACTATTGACGCACTCAGAACAGCCCGACTTCTGCACCAGAATGTATACCTCTGGTTTGGATTACCTGAACGAATCATATTGGACAGAGGCCCGCAGTTCGCCTCCCACGTATTCCAAGAACTATGCAAACTTACTAAGGTGAAATCTTCGATGTCGACGGCCTATCACCCACAGACAGATGGGCAAACTGAATGTGTCAATCAAGAACTAGAAGTATACCTGCGCATCTTCTGCACTAACAATGTAGCTGAGTGGACGAACTACCTCCCTGATGCCCAGTTCACTCACAATTCTCAACTTCACACTACCACCAAACAAGTTCCATTTCAAGTCATGATGGGATTTGTACCACGAGGTATCCCGACTGTCACTGAACGAACCAACATCTCAGCAGCTGAAGAAAGAATGCACGAATTACAGAAGATCAGGACAGAAGTGGAATCTGCCCTCAAACTGTCACAAAGGACAGTTGAACAAAGAATCAAACAACAAACACTGCCATTTAAGAAGGGCCAGAAGGTATGGCTAGATAGCGGGAATCTACGACTCCCCTACGAATCACGGAAGTTCAAGCCAAAGTGGGAAGGACCCTTCAAGATCATCCAAGTAATGGGAAAACTTATGTACCGCCTCGCCCTCCCACCTTCCTGGAAGATTCACCCTATTTTCCATGCAGGGCTCCTGTCGCTGTACACCGAAACTGATGAACACGGCCCATCATACACTAACCCGCCACCTGACGACATCGAAGGTGAAGACAACTACAAGGTCAAAGCGATCGTCGCACACAAGGGAACTCGCACGGGTCGACGATACCTAGTGCAGTGAAAAGGGTACTCCACGGCTGAATGAACATGGGAACTGGAGTCGAATTTCCGTGGCATGGCAGATGACATCCTGAAAGAATATAAGCTGAGTCGCCACCTTGGTTGCCTGAGGCTATCTCCAACATGAACCCAGACACTGACCGCAATCTCACCCGAGTCACTCTCCACCCTCAGGGTCCTCGCCCGCCACGCCCCTTGACCCCGACATGACTATCCAGCATATTTATACTCCCACATATGAAGTGCTACTACTGTCCTAACAAAACCCACGACCTGGTCAACTGCGAAATCTATGTCTGCCCCAGCTGCAAGCAGCGCCAGCCGGGCCACACCCTGCTCAACTGCCCCACAAACCCTGATTGGCCTCGACCAGCTGTCCACCAGGATACCCGCACCCTCTACGAGGCCAGCATCCTCAACTGCACCCAGGTACCCGTCTTCATGAATCAACGCAACTGCGCCGACGACTGTGCATGAAGGATCGGGGAACAACTCTCACCACCCATCCTCCACCCCACATGCTGGGCCCTTACCTTTACCTCAGATAACACACCCAAGTATTGGTGTGTAGCCAAAGGACGAATCCTCGGCATCTTCATATGAGAAGAAGAATATTGCCGCGCCCATGGCCACGGTTCATATGAGGCTACTACCAAGTGCATGCTGCAGGAGGCAAAAGCGTGGATGGACGCTCACTGCACCCAGGGATATTACATGCCATGCGGCCAGGGGCCACATCTACTCGAGATCACTGACAAGGTCGCGGTGGCATGACGACCCCCCACCCCTCCTTTCAATATACGCCCATTTCGCTGCACAGCCACAATCCCGCTGCAGGATTGCCCACTCACCGGCCCTGCCCAGCTCAGACTCCTTATCGACGACCCCACCGAAGACCCTCCGCCATATGCTACGCGCGAACCCTCACCCATACCCGACAACCCCATCGAACGACAGAACGCTCTATGTGAGACCAGCGAGTGGCTCACTCTCAACATCCCCGATGCCACCAGACCCTCATGCATAAGACCCTCACTGACCGACCTCGAGCAGTCTGAAATTGAGGTCGATGACCTGTTGAGGGCCACTGTCACCCCTGAGCATGAGTGGACTCCACGCCAAGTTGCTGCTGCTCAGGCAGTATGGGCAAGCCTGTCACCTTCCTCCAAAAGCACTTATGTCACGGCTGATGAACAGCTCGACGAGTATGCTGTTGAGGGAGAGTATGATGAGAATGGCATCTATTGGGGGCAAGTTGGCGAAGAATGGTAGCCCATGCAAGACCCAGAGGCCTAGGTTCGCCAATGAACATGGTAGGAATCGAAGCGGACTTCGATCGTAGTAGGGGGGTAATGTTACAAAATGCTTAGTTCATTTGATATGGAACTTTTACATAGTGACGTTACGATACCGCGCCGTGTGCACTGACTTTCTTTCCTTTTTTCTTAGTCATACCCAAGATGTCCGCCTATGTCATCAGATGTACTCCTTATGGAGGCGGCTGCCCAAGGACATCCACGAGCAGCTAGGGGACAACCCTCATCCTGTCATTTACAGTACGCTTCTCTTCCTTTTGATCATCTTTCTTCTACTTCGGATGAGATGGGGTGGGCACCCTGTTCCTTACATATCAAGGGCCTTTCTTCTAGCCTGAATCCCACCATCGCACATTAGCATAATGATGGACTTCTACATTACATTCCTTCATTCCTCTTCATCTTTGATCTACAGTTTATTTATCATTCTTCCTTTCTTCTCATCTTCTATTTATCCTTACTATACGCCGAACCCTTCACATGACGGTGAAGGTAGGCCGATCACGAACTGACATCAAACCTTGGAGGAGGCCCAGCAGTCGCTGAAGGCTAAGGGTAGTGAACCCCCAGGTTTGCAGAACACAGGAACTCAGAGACGATAGCATCCAATGGTACGCTGCCTCTGTGATACTCGTAGCTGGGGCTAGGGACATCTACTATTGTCTTCAGAGGTTGACTGGTAGAGTACTAGAATGGCCAGTGCTTGTATATAAGCAGTAGTGGACTAGGTCGAGCCCTAAGCTCGATCTGACTATCTTTTGGCTCGATAGGTCAGCAGTGCGAGAAATCGACAGGGACCCAGCCCTCATCATCAGACCAGAACCTTAGATCAGCGCCCAGGACCTCTCCCTTGCCGCCTCCAGACACCCCTCCGCTGAGTATTAGTGCCTCATTGCTGGCGCTAACATCGAGTGTTGTAGCACTGACCTACTCCACGGTTTGATGTTGTTCTGTGATCAGCCTACCTTCACTGTCGTGTGAAGGGTTCGGCGTATAGTAAGAATAAATAGAAGAGATACAAGGAAGGAAGAATGATAAATAAAGGGTATATCAAAGATGGAGGGGATGGAGAGATGTAATGTAGAAGTCCACCATTAAGCTAAGATGCGGTGGTAGGATTCAGGCTAGAAGATAGACCCTTGATATGTAAGGAACAGGATGCCCATCCTATCTTGTCCGAAGTAGAGAAAGATAATCAAAGGAAGTGGAAAGCGTACTGTAAATGACAGGTCATGGGATGTCCCCATGATGCTTGCAGATGTCCTTGAGCAGCTGCCTCCAAGAGGAGTACATCTGATGATGTAGGCAGATGTCTTGGGTACAACTAAGAAAGAAAGAAAGAAATGTCAGTGTGCTCTACACAGTACAGTAGCGTCGCTAAGTAAAAGTTCAGAATCAATCTGTCTAAGCGTCTTGTAACAGTGTCGTGCCCACAGTAACTTGGAAGACAACTGCCAGACCTGATGATTGAGTGTGGATGAATCTGTCAAATATGGCCTGATTGCTGATGGTTGGGAAGTAGTAACCATCCTCCAAAGTAGTGTCATTGTGAATGACAGGTCTCTGTGTCAGGGTCCTTGGCTCAAATTTGTGTGGTGGCAGCACTGACTCAAATGAAACTGGGGGGTCCCAATTACCATCGACAATAAGATATTAGCCCTCCTCAATTACAACTTATTTCTCCAACTTATTTCTGCTCACCATCAATATTGTGATTGCCAACCACTGGGTTCATTGATCATTGATTGATCATATTGAGCATGGGCATGGCATCCTGCAAACCCCAAACTGGGGGTGAGTCAGACTTTGAATATGCTCTGAGCAGCTCACAGCAATGTGCTGCATGGCGAGGTTGGAAGTCATTGCATCATTCATTGTTTTCATCCTATGCTATGCCCCGCACACAGATTCAGAACCGACCCCATGTACAAAAGCTCTCAAATGCAGATCACCTCAAAGCATTTGCTACACTGTTGCTCACTGATGCTAAAGATGATTACAATTACACACTGTATCAGGCCGGGATCTCAGCCACCCTCCCTACTCAATCAGGCCAGTACCATGGGCTCATTGTTCAAGCCCACCACAAGATGATCATACAAGTAGGTAGAGGAAAATCAGTACATTATATTGGTGTACTCCTGGAGCTAAAACCATCAAGATTTGGTTCAACAATGCTTGAATGACTGCATAGGGAAGGTGGCTGAGATCCTGGCCTGATACAGTAATTGCATTTGCAGTCCCCAATCTTGTGCTCACATCCTGCTGTCTAAGTGGACAGCAGTGGTCTGGACCTCCAGGACCCTATATTTGTGAATGCTGTGAGCAGTTCTTCATATATCTTATGGATACAGCACAGGGACAGCAATCCAAAGCCTCAGCAGCTCTTCACTTCCAACTTTGCCATGCAGCACGTTGCTGTGAGCTGCTCTGAGCATATTCAAAGTCCAACTCACCCCCAGTTTGGGGTTTGCAGGATGCTGCACTCATGCTCAATATGATCAATCAATGATCAATAAACCCAGTGGTCAGCAATCACAAAATTGATGGCGAGCAGAAATAAGTTGGAGAAATAAGTTCTAATTGAGGAGGGCTATTTTGAGATGCCTTTCTTGTCCCTCCACCAATGTGTATTTTTTGCCTGAGACCCTTTCCTCATCACATCAATGTCCCATTTTCCACCATGGGAGAGCATGCCAGGAAGTGCATCATCAAGTAGATAGCCAGCATTGATCCTGGCACAAGGTAGCAGGAGGAGGAAATGGAAGATGCTGTTATGGTCTGACTGCCACTCCTTGCCAAATCACTTCTTGATCAGACTAAAGATGTATGGCATAGTGAACCTGACAATCCACTCTTTGTGGCTTCTGCCAGGCTCGATGAGGAAGATTTTATGAGAAATGTCTGTCTGGAAGGTGAAGTCATCCGCACTCTCAATCGCCGACTTCATAGTCGATATAGACATGTGTTTTACTTTACTCTTCAGCTTGTCGGCATATTTGTTCATGTGTTTGGTGTAGGCGTCACGGGCAGAGGGTCCATACTGGTCACGGAACTGCTCCAATTGGCATTCAGTACAGAGATGTCCCTGAAGTTTGCGCCTACAATACAGTCAGTAAACGTGGTGTAGTCTCACAATAGGATGTACCCTTGTATAAGCCCCTGAAGGGTGGAGGGCCACATAAACCACCATGTCACCTCCCTGCTCCCACTCAGTTTAGGCCACTCCAAATGCTCCTGACGAGGAGAAGCAGCCTGGACAATGAGTCCTGGCTGCTTCACCAGCCATTCAGGGACAGTCTGCACCATTTTGTTCGAGTCCAACAATGTCCACATTGCCTCCGAGAACAACAGTGACAACAGGTCCATGACACCCAGTGACGTCAGGTCAACATGGAAGACACCGTGGGCATCAAAGACGAAGAATGACTGTCCATTGGGGTCAAACATGATAGTTGGCCTTTGCGCGAGTAGTCGCTCAAGTATGTATTGCAGGAATAAGGTCTTACCTAGAGCGGGGATCAGTTGAGATCAAACTCCCGAAAGGAACCGCTTACCGATGCCTGGATGGCCGACAATGATGGCACCCCTGGACACAGGAAGGTCGTCCTCGCAGAGGAGATCAACATAGCTCGGATCGGGATCATCGACTGGCGTGCCACTACTGTCCCCCCATACACACCAGCCCGCGATATCATGTAGAGCCTTCTGGTATTCTGACCTGATGAGAATGCCCTTCAGATTAGACTCCCCGCCCACCGCCTTGAGTACGATATACGGAGGAATCTGATGATGCGCGAGGTTCATGCTGCGATCTCCCCGTTCATCGCGGCGAACGGTGCGCGTTTCGTAGAGGGCATCACGATTTTGGACCCTCCACGCGAACTTCCACAGCCTGTATTGCCAGAGCTGTTCTTCGACCTGTTTGGAAATATTGATTTTGCCGTTTCGTAAGGTATGAAGAAGGTGGTCGTCGGGCATGACTGGATGGCGAATTGAAGATGTACAACTGTGCCCTTGATCGATTGATAATCAGAGACAACCAGAGTGAGTGAGTGAGTGTTTATCCTTCACAACGTGAAGCGCACTTGTTGGCGCGCTCGTTGCGCGCTACTAGTAGGCCTGTAGTATATGGACCCTTACCTGTGCATGATCGTGTTTGGCGACGACAGCGCACGAGTTATGCTACCAACCACCACCTAACATGATCACAGACGGTGAAACCAGTGCGTACTTGAGCTTCCTCGATAGTGAGCGATGCTCATGCCCGGTCCTTCTGTAGTTGTGGACCCATTCCGTGACGAGCAAAGTCCAAGTCCTAGCAGCACAGAGCCCGAGTCAGTACATTCGCTCGCATATAGTCCCCACAGAACAGGCCAGATGACATAGATGTCCGTCAGATATGCATCCCGAGCCTCAACACTTAGATGTGCATCCAGTCGGACGTCAATTGACACTGTCTCTCGCCCTCCGCGGTGCGCACCATATATTCTGACCTCTCGGCCTCTCTGACGTCCAGTGGTTGTCCTCAGCTATGTCCACATCGAGCGACCAGATACGCGCCTTATATACACGTTCATGTCATGGAACACGAGGTCTATGTTTCTGGTCCCTCCGCATTCAGTAGACCTCGGTCGCGGCGCCCTCTACTTCATTTCCGTGACACTCGACCTGAAACCTTTCTCACCATTGTCGTACGTAACGTCTGTGCATCGAGGCTCAGGTCCAGAAGGCGAACTGATAGGCGAGTTCGAGTGAATCTATGTATATCTTCTGGCGGCTGTACGTTTCTCTTCCTCGCTCTTCGCCCAGACTGGGAATTACGCACCCTCGTGCCACCGTCACGATCGGAAACTACTCTACCCGTCTGAGGAACGTTCTCAGCGCCGATCCCAGCACTCCTGTACGTAATCGTGTTTGGGAATCCTTTTTTCTGACGGCCGTGTCAGAAACTCTTCACATGGCGGCATGAGGCTGTAGTCCTGTGTTGGGATTGTCGATCAACGCAGGATGACGGGTCGGCGATGTGCATCGTAAGTCATATATTTGACGCAGCACTTTTTGTCCTCATGCTTCCCTCAGTGCTCGGACACGAATTCTCAACAACTAGCTTCCTTCGTACCACCTCCTCTCGATGTGTCCCCCCACTCCCTGATGCGACCTTGACCGTCTTTCCAGATGGCCACCGGCTCTTCGATCAAATCCTCTGGTGGTAGAGCGCAAAATGACGCTTGGTGGATAGGATTGCATTCTCGCTATCCTGCTCTGAGTTGCGTAGACTACTGGTGCTATAGGCCTTGCGCTCTTCTGTTTACATTATTTATCTTCAACAGGTCTCCTTGATACACGATCGCATCATCAAAGGCCCCGGGAGCTCACTCGAAACGCGATACATGATGGACATCCACCCAGGCCCCATTCGGTGACTCGAAGTAATAGCGCTCTCTATGACCCTTGAAACCACCCCCAAAATTCACGCTTTTGTCCCATCGGCTATCCACTGTCATGACCAGGTAGTCCAGCTGCCTTGCCAGCTCCGGGAGGTTCTGCATGAGCGGCTTCGCCACGGCCGTAAGCCACCGCTCGTACAAGACATCGGTACAGATGTTCAGAACAAAATGAAGCCAGGGATGTCTGACGACCAAATGCGACAAATCCGCGTCAATAGCGTTCCACGGAAATATGACCTCCTCGCTGCACAGCCTAGTATGCAATAGGCTGATCATGAGGTCGGTGAGCCCACTCGATCCGACGTGCCCACGAAGCTGTCCAAGTGCAACCAACATCCACCAGTACGAGGGCCTTCTCTTGAACAAGCTGGTTTCCTCGGGTTTGGAAGCCTGCACATCCTGCGACATCAGAGAGACGTCCTTCAGGTGCACGCGATTCAGCAGTCCGAATGACTTCAGCGGGATTGTCTTGATCACATGCCAACCTTTGCCAGAGTCGGCATGTCTGGACGCTATGACCAGCTCACCCACCGCCGATGTTATGCTTGCGAGCAGCTCGGGGCACAAAGGGAACTCCCCAACCTGAGTGGTGCTTACCTCCAGCCTCTGGATGCGCAAGTCTGAGCAGGAGGTCAGAAGGTGCCACAAGGTATGTGCTGACTTGTAGTCTGATATGTCCAGGAGCGAGAGCGAGTCGATGACCGCCCTGCCTTCCGGCGCCCTGAGAAAGACGGGCCAGTAGAGGAGGACATGCAGTCGAGGTACAGCGTGGTGAGCGCGGAACATGCGAACGTCAGGCGGAACAGCATGTGAACCCTCATGTTGTAGTCTTCCAGACGGACAGTATGAACGTTCGGGAGGGAGAGAGCGGGGTTGTCGCCGGCCTTCTCTTGGGACTCGGGAAAAGGCCATACGTGCTTGAGCCGCAGGTCTGCGACCTTGTCCAGCATCACGAGTACCTCTGGCCACTCTGGATCAACCCCATCTGTCTCTTCATCGTTCGCCGTGGCCGACAGCACGCGGACATACTGTGCAAGTCGGGGCTCACTCTCGAAGAACTTTCTGAACTCGTGCCGCCGTTGAGTGGTGATGGAGATGAGATACTGCTGAGCTTGCGGGGCCCAACTGCGGCACGTCGTCGAGCACGCTCTGAGCGATGGTATGTCTGGATACCCGCCGCCTCGCTGTGACACTGATGGTGGACCTATGTGATGCGAGACCACCACAATAGCACAACTCTATTCCTGCCACCGTCTTTGTTCTCACCACCAAGAGATGGCCACATAGCTACTCTTAGCTGGCACTGCTTGGGCTCTCGTACACGCAGTGACGCTCGTCACTAGCATGGAGCGCATCTACAGAAGTGTAGTCAGTGCAGTGCTTCAATGTCATGATCGTTGGGTAGGACTCATGTCGCATACGCTCCGCTTCGTTTATCTCACGAATCGAGTAAAAGTGAGCGACGTGGTGCGAAGTCATATCCTTGTCGAGGTTTCGCTGACAATCAGAACACTTTCACGAACATGGCTTCCGGGGACCATGCGCCGATGTCAAACGTGGACCTACGTGACACTACTCCGACTGTTCATCGAGAAGTCAGCTTGTTTTCGGTCAAGAAGGCCTGTCAAAGTCCCTTCGCACATAATCTCTCCGCAATTCTGTCGTAACTCTCCTTTGCCGTCTTCGTCCACCTCCGTGGCACCTCCGGGTCACCTCTGGACATGATCACCGATCAATCCCACCTACCTCAAATGACCATGGCCCTCTCCACCCCGTTCTTACCACTGCTTCACACACCTCCACGGGTAAGTATCCACCAAATGTGTTCTCCCCCTTCCTACCTTCAATCTCATCCTGGAACGAGATTGGCCACCATGCGTTCGACCACGCGTATAATGGGTCAATACCCTGCTTCTATGCACTCTCTTTCAGGGGACCAACGCCGTGATTGTGGGAGATCTGGAAGTGAAAGATCTTCTGGAGCGGGATTGTCTGAGTGAGTGAGTGTAGAGAGTGAGTCGGCTAGCCGGGACTGTGCATCAAGGAGCTTCCCATCCGGGGAGGTGGGATCCGCGGGAATGGGTGGCAAGCAATAAAGGAGGAAGAGGGAACACCTACAGGTAATGTGGAAGGTGTCGAGGCAGAGCCCGAAATTGGGGCGGTTGACGCGCTTGCAGACCTCCCAGGTGTGCTCCCAAGTGCTCCTGCAGCGATGTGAGGTGAATACCATGGATCCCGGCTCGACATGAAAGGTTGACTTACACCTCCGACTGTGTTCGTCCCCCCCTCGGCTACTTCCCATCCACCCGCTATCACTACCGCAGGTTCAGGCAAGGACTTCTTCTTCAAGCTACCGACTGCCAACCCATTCTCACTAGCTACTGCTATGACCCTTAGCGTGCCCGCCAAACTGCCGCCAGGTAGCCAGAGAACAGCTCGGGGGCTATCTGCACACTCCAGCAAGGGGAGCCTGTTTTCCGACGCCATTTTCGACAAGGAGGATAGTATCCCCGCATGGATGCCGCAAATCCAGGACACAGAATACACCCAGCAGTCAGGGTCCCAGCCGAAGTTTGATGATACGGACGACGACGACAGCTGGCATGTCGACGACAAGTTTGCCGGGAATCAGATGTGGACGCCGTTTGGTTTCACTCCAGGCTCCGGTGAGAATAGGGACGACACCTGGAGTACGTTGCCGAGTCGGAGCACAAGTCAGAAGGGTGGTGATACTGGTTTTGTCAGTATGAATTTCACCCAACGTCACGAGCAGTACACTAGTGCATATTCATTGCGAACAATTCGCTTCATGGTTAGTCGAAGGCAGCAATATTTTGAAATAGACTCGTAATCGGATTGTGAGGCTGAATTCCAAAAGTAGCCATTTTACTGTCAAGAGAGTACATTATTGCGATTGTCGCCTTGAGTGTCTGAAGCTAGGAAAACAGTGATCTAAATGCACGGGAATATGTGATAATGTTCGTGTAAAATGAGGACGTCGCAAGTGTATCAGTTCGTGAAATCCTCTAGATCCAGATGCGTGTAATAATGATAGGAGTTGTAGGAATGCGAGTGCACAGAGCCATGCACTCCCATCAAATACCAACAGGATTGTCAGCAAAGAAATTGCCCGAGAGCGCGGAGTTGTGGTCGAACTCTTCCATAGCTTCGCGGTGCAAATGATACTTGCTCAGGATCAGCATTACCTCCTCTTCATCATACTCCCTGGGTTCCAGTGAGGTCGCGTCCGGCATAGGTGGTAGCGTCTCGAAAACGGTCCTCGCGAGACTGACCTGCGCGAGGTATGTCGCAAGATCTGCCCTTGGCTGATACTGTGTTTCGCGTTCCAGAACACGCTCGATCGATCCATGGGCTCGAATGAAGCGAAGCGCGCGAGCGGGTCCGATGTTCTTGATGCGCTGGGAAAAGTCTGTCCCAAGCAGCAGAGCAAAGTCTACAAAGCCAGCGCGGTCGAGCTGCAGGGTGGCTCGGACATCTGTGCCCGATATGATGACTAGAGGCCCGTTGCGGTTGGCAATGTTGCGTATTAGAGGCGCCTCGTACACAAGTACATCCTGAGGAGCAGTATTCGTGGTTAGAGGCACTTGACTTAATGGAGAACATCCTTACCGTATCCTCGCTCGCCACATAGTCGGCGTAGCCATTTAAGACCAGCGAGGAAGCAAGCGCCTCAGCCTCGAATGGGCCTGTCGACTCGATGCAAGGTACCCCCATTGCACGAAGGATCTCCTTGCTCTCCATATAGGTCTCGGCGGTGGGCGGATGTGTACGGCGTTCGTAGGACTCGGATATGACGTTGCTCTTCTCCGCTAGTACAGCCAATTGCTGTTCGACTGTCTGCGTGCTGAGGTCGCTCAGGTTGACATCAGAAAGATAGTTCCAAAGTCGGCCTTCATCCCCCGCTAATTCACTTTGTCTTTTCGACATCGCATTGACAGTCCGTTCCTCGTCTTGGATGGTAACTATTTCCTGCTCTGATACAACTGGCGTGGCTGGTGCTGAAGGCGTGAGGGGCAAGGCGGCGAGCTTTGGAACGCTTTGACAGTATTGGAAGTAGAGCGAAACCAGCGCCGACTTGATTTCGTTCGGAGGGGGATCGAGTATCCCATGGCTACTCCCTGCGTTGTCCTGTGTTTCATCAGTGGGCTTTTGAGCTTCCGCGATAGATAGCGAGGCCGTAGGCACGATGACATGACCGATGCTAGAACTTACAATATCTTGCACGTTCGCATCCATGGGCGGCACAACAGTCGAATCCGACGGCGACTCGTCCATGGCGTTACAATCATTCTTACCGAGAGTGCAGTGAGCCAGTTTGCCCACAGTATCCTCCACGCTATCCTCCACGCATTCGATTGTATCTTCCTCCACGTTCTCGTCTGTTTCCTCCTCCACGCCCTCATCCGCTTCCTCCCCCATGCTCTCGCCCGTTTGCTCTTCCATGTCTGCTTTCGTATCGTTCTCCATAAAATCCCCCATCTCGTCCACCTCAACTTCGTCCGCATATAACCCGGCCCCGTCAACGTAGGAAGCAGAAACGTCCTGCTCCAAAGCGACACCAGCGAGCTCATGAAGCTCGTCATCTAATAGCATACCTTGACAGTGGTCGCCGAGTGTACCCTCATCCGGTGTAGTCACTTCCGCGGCGTCTGAGACATATCTAGCAACGAATGCAGCAACAACATCCCGTCTTAACGCCTCGGAAATGTCTGGACTGTCCAGGTCGCCAAATACCTCATCAGGTCTCAGAGAGTTCCAGATGATGTGCTTTGGTACGTCTGGCTGGCGCACAGTCCTCCAAGGCTCAACAGCGGGAACCCAAGCGGGAATAGTGAGCAGTTCAGATGGAGTGTTCCCGGCCTGGTTAGCCAGATCTGGCAGCGTGCCTGACACCTGTTCCTGCCCCGACCTGCCCAACTTGCGCCACATTTGTAGAATCCCAGCCAACTTGCGGAGGCGCTCTAGACGTTCCAATTCAAGAGCACCGCGAGCAGCGGTTAGTCGACGAACAAGTCGCCTGCGCTCTATCTAAAAGGGGACGTTATGGCATTGTGAATACCGCCCAACAACGCATGGCACTCACCTCCAGCTCCTTCGCTGAACTGCGCTCCTTTCCATCGAACACACAGACTGCCTGCACGCTGCACTCCCTCAACTCTTTAATGATCCGGTACCATCCCAGAATATGCCGGTACCGGTGAGGCATCGGTGCGAAGTGAAGACGTTGGGTGATGAGCGTGCCATCGCTGCGGTAAAGTAAGCAGTCAAGAAGAGACGTGTAACAAAGTGGCTCACATGACTACTGTCTTTCCACTGAGCTCACGCAGCCTGTCTGGAAGGGTCCTGATAATTCCGGGACTACGAGTGTGAGGACAACTTCCGAGGGAACGTTCACCAAGATGGCTTACCACGTCTTCTGAATAAATGGTGCAAGACCCGCAACGCCCATGCGCAATCAGTAGAGACAAATCCTAGCTGCTAGACTACAGAACATAGACCAAAGAAGCAGAAGGGAAAGGATGTAAGATCTGAAGAATGACCTGAAGTTGACCAGTTGTGGATCTCGCCACCACTGTACGGCTTTCCCCGACAGCTTATTTATCTGGAGATTCATTCACAATACTGTACATATGTACAAATCATCAATGATAGAAAGGCATGCACTTTTGTTGTCTCAACGTTGGTGGGACACGATATATTCCTCAGCGAATGGGTACGAGACAACGCTTATGTATTGTTTCCTAAGGTGTACGACAATCATCGAAATACGGTGTTGGATTCAGGGCGCGTTTCGGGCGAGCGGCGCGACTCGGGGCGGTGTGGAGATCAGAGACAACGAGGCGGTAAATGAGACAAGAAAATAATTTTCGGGCCTGTAGTTACATTTAAGACCTGTATGTACTGGGCAAAGTCCCTGCGCGTTTGTAACCCAACTCCCAGAGTCACTGAGAACGGAGAGCGTCGGCGCACGACACAAAAACTCTCACATACGGTAGCGCCAATAACACGGTGTTTTGTTGTTGATACAGATGCTACCGCCCTTTTCGAAAGGCCTTCGTTGTATCCTCAGTCTAGCTAATTTAGGATGGGAAGCAAGTCTGCGATTCCCACAAGCCTTGCAAAGAAAGATACAACAAGAGTCATTGGATGTCCCTAGTATTCATGCTACAACTCGGATTCCTTAGTCTACGTTATTAGCTGAAAATATTCAGGAATGCAAGGAGAGGTTGCTAGATGTAATGTGACACATTCAAATTGTAATCATCCTGAACCACTCGATGCCACACCAGCGGACAAGTATGCTCAGACGGAGGACAGGAGGACTGCATGGGTATTTCGTAGGAGTCACGTCCACACTGGGCTATCCCTCAGTGATGATAAAGGGAAGCAACAACAACAATCACCCTGAAGTATCGGACGAGAGAGAACATATCACAATGAGATCTATGCGGCGAGGCCAAGACCAACTGTTCCGCTTCAGATATCAAGCGGCATGTTCATCACCTCGTCCTGCAAGAACACGCACATTAGTAAGGCATCAATGTTGCTCGACACTCCTAGAGTCAGCTTACCATCGGATGTAAACTCTCGAGCTGAGGGATGGGGTTGAGTCAAAATGACACGATGAGAGAATTGGCAGAGCGCACCTCAGGCCTTGGTGCCTCGTAATCATCATCGCCACTGTGCTTATGCGCGTTGATCTTGGCAGTGATCTTAGCGATTTCACGTCTAGAAGTCATTGATTATCTATAAGTCAATGTATGTGTGATGTGCGCATATCAACATACGTAACGGTAGTAAGCAACAGTGCATGATTTGCATCAGGATGCTGTTCTGGACACACATGATCATGATGCGGGAAACTCCTGCAACAGGCTCACATACTGAGTGCACTAGCTAGGGCCTACACCTCGCGTGTCAGCAGTGACAAACCCTGACGAAATGTGACTCACATTGATGAAGACACCACCCCTTCTCCCTCCCAATGTCACTTGTGAATCTTGGCAAGCACCCCACGATGTCTGACACTCATTACAAACCGCGGGCGACTGCATGAATCCAGCACTCACTACGTCGGCAACAGCAGGATCGAGATGATGCGGCAGTGGAGCATCTGATTCAAATGACTCCTTCGTCGTCTTTCGCTCCGTACCCTCAGGTGTAGCTGACGAGCAGTCACGTATTGATATACCAACACTACGCTCCAGATGACTCGAATAGATACTCGCCTACGTCGTGCGATCCACGGACACGGACTGGGCCGATATGGATGAGTTGAGGGCATGATGAGCGGCAGATGACTTACTGCTCTTTAAATTCTGTGTCGTAGATATCGTGCTCAACGTGGAAGATGCGGGAGTTACTGGGGTCAATGGTACGGGGTCATCGCTGTCATTGGGCAAATCTGCAGAATGGCGTTGAAGACGAGGTGCTGGTAATACTAAGCAACACGCACCCGCCATAGTACCAGAATGGCAACAGTCAAATACCATCTGCAGAGCGAACATGAGTCCGGTTCCCTTCTCGCACAGTTGATCTTATATTGACCATGAAATGCGCGCCAACAGGTACATGTTCGACTAACACATCGTGGATTTCCTGATTTTTAAGGAGAGGAGTCAGACGGGCTTGAGAAACAGAACAGAGGCTCAGAAGGCTCACATCATCTTTAACGAAGTTGTCGAAACTGCCATCCTCGTTGTATTTCACGTCAAGGGGCCAAATAACTTCCACCGCGTGAATACTTGATCAGAGCCTGGTAGAGACACCTGACAGGGTGCAACATACCATCGTCGAATCCACTCTTCTCGGTACCATCCTCATTTGGTACTTGGGCACCATGCCCAGAGACTACGAATGGTAGTCTAGCTCAAGCATGCATCGATAGAGCGCGCTCACAGTGGAAGACGAAATGATCGCCTGGCTGTGCACCAGTGATAAGATCGCGCATCGCACGTTCCTGGATGCCATACTGCAGTCAGACTGTGGGCATCGCTGAATGCGGTGGACCGCCAACAATATTCTCTCTCGTGGGCGGTGGGTGGTCGCCACTGTCGTCATCCATTAGAATTGCGATGTCCTCCCGCTTGTAGTTGTAGACCTCTATACAACGTGGACGACAGTGAGCGACCAGCACAACGTCTATCAGTACGTGATCTGCACTCACCAACCAAGAGATCCGATAGTATCTTAGAATCGTTGTGGGTCCCGGCCAGATCCATGTTGAATTGGCTCAGAGACGCGTACTGGACCGCGATGCTGAGGGCCTTTCGGACGGGCGATCTCGTCGGGACTGGCATAGCTGTACTGTGGGTGTCGTAGGGGCGTGCTCAGCACCTTGAGAATGCTCGCTCTTATAACGGGCCTGCCCACAGTGAGATCTGTTCGTGCACACCACCTTCCCATCCCGCAGCCGGGTTCTGAGTGATGTCTGGAGATACGCCCGTGCGGTCGAACTTTGACCGGGGTAATATTTCTACATAGGCGCGCACCGCACCGCGACTGCATTGAGCGTCGGAATTCCGGCTGTATGGGTGTACAACAGCGCTCAGCCACAGAACATCGCCTCCGACGCCGAGACTGAGCGCAGTGAGCGGCCAGAGTGAGCAAGATGCACCACTTCAAGACCTACATCAAAGACTTCTCCGCGGGGAACACCGTCAGGTTGAGGTACTAGCGAGGTCTCGGCCTTGAAAAGTTCTATCTTTGCCTCAAAGCATACTAGATCCATCATCACGTGAGGCCACACTCAGACTTCGCAAGTTCGAGTCTATGCAAATTTGGAACACGCGTCCTGTACTACACAAATGACGATGCCTAGTTAAGCTAATGGCCCTCGGATGTCTAATACAATAGACTTTCATTGATCATGCGCCAAACTGTTCGGGATTGCCATCTCTTGGCCCAGTGGTGAGTACCCTCTGACGCATGTGTATCTTGTGCTAGCTTGTTGTAGAGGAATCAAGATGCAGGTCTACTCATCATCATCGAAGCGCTCGTCGTAGGCTTGATCCTACAGTTGCATGTCAGACATCGATTTCACTGGCGTAGTGGCACAGCTGCGATGGAACCTACCAGAGACTCCTCGGATCCAAGCTGCATATCGAATTTAGTACTGAACTGAACTACATAAACTACTTGCTTACCTGTACATGTGGGGTGTGCAGCTCTTGTACACCAACGTCCCGAAGTTGATCGTCGTCCTCGTCATACGTCCTCTTCAAATTTTGCCTGTTCACCTTCTGGTCGATCCGCTTCCTGTATCGTATT
The DNA here is from genome assembly GCA_964035675.1 of Fomitopsis pulvina. Lineage (NCBI taxonomy): Eukaryota > Fungi > Basidiomycota > Agaricomycetes > Polyporales > Fomitopsidaceae > Fomitopsis > Fomitopsis pulvina. Next base: position 899,580 of record OZ037967.1, on the reverse strand, counting down.
CGTCAATTACATGACAATATCTGCGTAGATGCCACGAGCGTACTGCATTGCTCTGAGCAATTGCCCGCGTGTTGCGTGAGGGTTCTTTTCTGCAATAATCTCATGAATCTCAGCTGAGGGCTCAACTGTAAACACTCACCTATAACCCTGTAGAGAACCTTCCGATAATTCATAGTCAGCACGATGGGGTGCGGGCCAATTGACACCAATATTATGAGCTCACACGTAGGAATACACCGCCCTTTTTACCTCCATCAAACGTTTCCTCGTCGTCCGCGCAAGCCGACCACGAAGTCTAACAGGATCATTGAACAGGGCTTCTCCGAGTAGTCCTGGTTGTCTTCGCTTACCACATCTGGGAATTGGACATGCTGTATGGAGTTTGTACTATTTTCTCCTAAGGTGTGCGTGAGTAATGCGGATATTCCAAGACTGTGCGAGTAATTGATGCCTTACCGTCCTCCGTCGTTGCTCTGATGGCTAGAGGGAGGGTTAGCTGTTGAAGATATGTCAGTGTGTGCTCGCTTGCTCACCGCTCTTCCGCGGAGGTGGGTGCTGGTAGCTGTTGCTTGGGAGATCTGTGGAAAGCTTTAGCGTCACTCAACATCTGCCCCACCGCCTGACATACCAGCGGCAGTACCTGAATGGCAGCAATCGAATATCATCTACAGTAACGTAAGCCGGAAACAGAAACCAAGACAAGGAAACCGCGGATGCCATTACCGTGAAGTGCGCTCCTGGAGGGATATGCTCGACCATTATGTTGTGAATATCCTGTTATCACAGTCAAATCGGAACTCCAGGCACTGCTAGCTAAACTGTCTGCTGATGACGTACATCGTCCTTGATGTAGTTCTCAAGCTCGTAGTTCTCATCGTTCCTACAAACGTCAAGCGGCAAGATGACTGTCCAACAAATCTTTATTATCTATAGGGTTGCGCTGCGCGTCAAACTCACCCTCGTCTAGCCCGTCGTCTTCAGTGCCATCCAGGTTTAAGACCTGGGCGCCGTGGCCAGCGACTATCTCACAAGTCGGTTACGCGTCCACCCATGTCGGAGACATTCATGACTCACAGTGGAAATAGTAATGTCCGTGAGGCTGAGCGTCCCTCACCAGTGCGTACATCTCCTCAACCTATCTCGTTGTTACCATCTTGAGAAGGTGGTAGGTCGCACGATGCGTACTCACGATATTCTCCCGGGTAGGTGGCCGGTACTCGCCATACTCATCGTCCATCAGAATGGTGATGTCATCTCCCTCAAAGTGCAGATATTCTGCCATCGGGTGATTAGGCCCTGTGTCCTCAAGGAGAGTAGAATCAAACCTGTCAGCATCTTCCTAAAGAGAGGCGGGTCATGGTGCGTTCCAGGAAGTCTTGGGACACCCCACTCTGCAGCTTCCGCATAGCTTATTGCGACGCTAAGGGCGCGATGGATGGGTACTATTGGGGAAGAAGTACTTGAGTCCATGAGGGCTTAGGTATGAGGTTGAAACATCACACTGAGTTATATATGTGCGAGTTGGCATTATTCCCTGGCATCTTGCCAGGGCCACTGCTTCATCAGAGAAGCGCGCACAGCTCGGTGGTCAGAAACACAAGATGCCAGACCTCTGTGGTTCAGCGACAGGCGCGAGGCGCAAGTGAGTGACAGCACCGCGGCGTTCGCATGCCAGCATACTCTTTTTTTTATTTTTATTTTTATTCTGCTTGTTTAGACTCCGTACGACATAGGTACATGTAGAGTATGGAACGCAAACGATGTGGGACCAATAGTCTTAAGAGCCCTGTATACCGGGGAAGAAGCCGGGCGGCGGGGGGCCGTCCAATCTGCGCACAAACACGGGTGGCACTTGGGATGACTGGTAGGGAGTCGGGAAGGGAGCCGGCCCGCCCGGGTCGGGTGGGAAACTCGGCGTCTGAGGTGATGGATCTGGGTCTGCACCGTCCTCCGGATCCGGGTCGTCATGGTCGCTGCCGTCCGAGTCCTCGTCATGGGAAGACTCGTTTTCAGGATGGAGGTTGCCAGCCTCGCGATCCTCGCTGCGCCACGTTTCATAGAGTTCGGCGGCAAACTTCTCCAAACCACCGTTGTCATGCAGGGACCGTATCCACGCTCTGGTGGGGGCCCCGCTCTCGAGGATCTCGCCGACCGCATCCGTTTGGGGATGGGGCTGCGCGCTGAACGTCGGCATGTGCCACCCTGTGAAGTCATGCCTTGGTTTGATGGTCAGGACACGCGCTTTCGTGTGGTCCTCTAGCGCCTTCCACCGCCTTTTCTTCCAGACGGTGTGGGCGTATAGTCGGGCGAGGGCATGGGAATGCTCATTGCCCGCGTTGCGATCCGCAATGACTTGTGTCACCAGGTCGGCCCATTCAAATGTTCCCGCCATGGGGTTCATGTGGATGAACTCAAGTACATCGAGGGGCGTCCAGCCCCCCTGCATGCGGCTGTACCATGAGTGCCACTCATCATCTTCGTTGGGTGGCCCCATGTGTACGCGGGGTTCAGCGTGCTTGATCCTAATCCAGTAGGGGCACTCGAACAACATGTGCTCGCGTGTGTCTGGGGAGGGCACCAGATCATCACACGGGCAGTTTTGCGGTCCAGGTAGATGGAACCGCTCCCAGAACTCCCCGCAAGGGAAGTGATTGGTCAGAACGCGCACCCAATGGGCAGCCTTAGACTTATCATTCCAGCCGTCAACGCCGAAGGCTTTGAACAGTTGGTTGTTCGCACAGACATGGTTCGGTTTCAGTTGTTTGTGCCACCAGAACCGCCTGCCGATGTATGGGTTCGGTCCGCTCTCGGTGCCTGCATTACACCGTGCGTTCCATGCAGCGTTCATGCGCTCAAAGCCCTTGGACCGGGCGTATGAGTACGACACGTAATCAGGTTGGGGCGCATGTTCCATGGCCTCTTTGGCAAGCTCGTCGACTTTGTCGTTGAACTCGACACCCATGTGGGATGGGACCCACATAAAGACAACTTTCCGATCTGGGCGGTTCTGGAGGAAGTCGGTCAGGTGCCTTCCAGCGAGCAAGGACGCAAGTTGTCCCGGCCCTATGGTTGGCTTGAGCGCTTTCATCATAGCGCCTGTGTTGTCAGCCAAGATGACAAGCGTGTGGTCTGACGGTTCAGCGGCCCGGACAGCATGGTGTAGTCCAGACGCCAAAGCCATCATTTCAGCGTCCGAGTTAAGCGCTTTGCCCACTCCGAACTTGCCAGACTTGATCGTGTCCTTGTGACGGGACACAATCCAAGCAGCGCCGGTACGCATGGTATCGAGCTGTCGGTTTTCCATCTTGGCAGACCCATCAGTCCACAAGACAACAGTATTGGGGTTGCCCATCAGCTGATCAGCCTTGGGTTGCCACTCAGAGGGGAACCACGCCCGGAACTCCAAAGAGTGTTTGGGTGGGTGGGTCTTGGTAGGATCTTTGTCATCGTACTTCCCGGTTTGGAAGTACCAGGACCTGATCTGGTGGGGGGCCTGGGATTGGCTGCGCTGGTCACACAGTCGGTTGCCGGGCCAGGCTGCCGCATTGAGAACGTCGAAGTCCTCGTTGCTGGCGCTGCCTAAGGCGTCAATGTAGCCCACTGGCGTCTCAGCGATCTTTTTCCGCCCGTGCCGGTTGCGCAGGGGGAAAGTCACATTGTACTCACTGGTGGCCCACCTCTCAGGGAGGAGGGCCCGCAGCGGGTGTCGTTCGGATACAAGACGAGCCCGTAGGGCTGCTCGTTCCATGTATCGGTCAATGTTGATGCAGATCGGCACAAGGCCGGCCAGCGTCTCCATGGCCCCAATAGGGGTGGTTTTGAACGCACCCGTGATCCATCGAGCGGCTCGCGATTGGGCACATTGTAGCTCGCCCGCGATCCACTTGATGCGTTTCCACCCAGGTTGCCACCAGAGCTGAGCTCCATAGCACATGAGCGGTATGATGTGGGCGACATACAGTTGTCACTTCTGGGCGGGTGTGAACCCACGCACGGAGTTACCGAGCGCCCCCATTGCCACCATGGAACTAGCCGCTTTTGCGGCGTAGAAACGCATGTGGCTTTTCCACGATAGCTTGGGGTCGAGGAAGAATCCCAAGTATCGCACGTTGATGCTGGCTGGTATCTCGAGGTACTGAGCCCCATCGTCTAGCCAAATGTGCGGGCCGTGGGGCCGGTTGGGGGCCCATGGTCGGTGTTTGTTCCAGAAGTGGATGAAGTCCGTCTTCGCCGCTTCCGTAACAAGCCCAATGCGTGCCAAGTCGGCATTGAGCGCTTTAAATTCGTCCGCTAGGACCACCACGTTGTGGTCTAGCTGGGACTCCTCGGACTGTCCCCGTTCTCTGGGACAGGCAGCCATCAACATGTTGTCATCAATGTAGAATTGTGAGGCGAGGTGACGTGTAGTGATTCCCCAGGTGACCAGGTATCGGCGGTGGCAGACTGGGGACAAATAGAGCCCGGACAGCATTTGTGACAGGGAGGACCCCTGGCCGAGGCCTATGGAGAGCTCCGCAAAGTCAGTCAGGGTTCCATTGAAGAGGTAGCGCGTCAAGCGTCCTCTCAGATAGGACTTCATGAGGTCACAGAGGCTCTGGTGGAACCCCTGCTTCTTCATGATGGCTTCCATCATGTCATAATTAACGGACGGGTAGAACGAGGCAATGTCGACCAGCAGGGCCGATGCCACGAGGTTGTTGTCCCACGCCGCCTGGACGTAGTGAGACAGCTGAATGCCTGCGTCAGTGGTGCTATGTTGCATAGCACCGCCGAACTGGCACGGGTGGAGGATGCCCCATTTCTGGGCATCGAATTGTAGCCATTTGGCCACCATCTTTTCCCACAGTTTGCCGAAGACGTTGAGCAGGCAGATGGGCCTGTACGACTTGGCAACCGTGTAATCAGTCTTCCCCGGCTTCGGCAAAACTACCGTCGTCGAGCGTTTGAAGGCGCTCGGGTATACTCTGAAGCGCATGATGGCGTTGTACAGGCAGCGGAGGAACTCCATCACCTGTTTGCCCCAGAAAATCGTGTCTGTCACGTTGCCGTTCTGGTCACGCACTTCCTCGACCCAGTAGGCCATGCGCTTTGTCCACTCCCAATTCACGTGATCGGGCCCGGGGGCCGATGTGTTGGAAGTGGACTGCAGATTCTCATGCACTTCTTCGGTGCTGAATTCAGGGAACGAATGCTCAGGGAGCTGGGGCATCTCCTCGGCGAACGTCATATCAACCGGCCGTGTTGTGGCTGGTGAGAATTGGTTGTGGAATGCAGACCGAAGGTCAGTCTTGTTTTCCACAGGGGACCCGTCTGCCATCTTCAATTGATGGCTGGCCTGGGTGCGTCGTGGTCTGGTCCACTGGACAAAGTCCGAGATCAGAGCGTGATGCGACTTCTCGAGTATGGAGTCGAAGAAGGCGCGTTTAGCGGCCCTGGCGGCACTTCGAAGTGCACCGTGGGCCTGTTTTTCATACAGGCGGAGATCCGAGATCTCTGCCCGTAGGATGCCGATGGCTGGCGTCTCTGGAGGGGATGTCCCGTCAGGTAGGCGCCTGGTTGAGTTTCGGAACTGCTTCCGTTTCGGTCGCAGTTCGGAACGTATGTTGTGCAGGCTGTAAGCCGCATCGGAACAATCTGCATTCCACCACGATTTAGATCGCTTGGTGGGCTTGGGGGTTGCCATGGTCGCTTTCCATATGGTGGAAATGACCGCGTCAAGTTGGTCGCATCGTTCCTCAACGTCGGCTGGGGAGCAGAAGGAGCGGGGGAGTTGGGCAATCGCTCTCGCCAATCCTTGGCAGAATCGGTTGGAGAGCGGCCCAACACGGGGGATACGTGGCTCGGGGTCAGATGCCCGGTCCGCGATCTCCATGGTCCAGACCAGCGGCGCATGATCGCTCTTGTGCCGATGGCCTGGTTTAATCGCAAACTTACTGGGTTCCCAGTGCCACGGGGTCCACAGTAAGTCTAGCGTGCGTGGGATCGCTCCGGCATTGTTTGGCAACCAGGTTGCCGGGCCGTCGGTAGCGTTAATGAGATCGAGGTCCAATGTTGCCATCAGATCGCGAAGTCGGTTTACTTCGGCTATGTGTGGTGGCTGTCGCCCCCACTTTGCCGTTTCTCTGTCCCACTGGGCGTGGCGGAGATTGAAATTGCCCGCTATGAACGCAAGTTCAGGCAAGTTGTGGGCAATGCTCTCGAGGTATTTGACCGCCTCATGGGAATCGCTGTCGTTGTACACATTGAGGAACGCAAAGCGTCCCTGTGGCATGTTAAATGAGGCTAGCAGTACATCACGGTGTGTGACCACTGATGTAAGTAGCTGCGGACTGGCCGGGCCCCATCGCTTGTGGATGTAGACCGCGACTCGCGATGTTGCCGAAGCGCCAAAGCATCGGAAATTACGGTGTCCCACGGTTTCTTCATAGGAGTCCCCGTGTTTGGATTTGGAGGACGTGACTGTTTTGATCCGTCCCCAGAAGGCTTCTTGCACGCAGACAACGTCGGCATCCCGGTATTTCTCCAGCAGCATGTGCGTGTTCTCTGAAGAACGCTGCACATTGGCGCTGACACACTGAATCTCCCACGCCGGCTGGGATACAGCGGGTGGCGGGGAGTAGCTCACTGGCTTGCCTAAGGGCGGTTTGTCCTCGAGCGTCCAATGCATGGTCCCATTCGATTCATGTTTTAAATACACATCCTCGTACGGTTGGTCATAAGGAGGCACGCGCGTCCCCCACTGGGTCGAGTCCCGTATAGCGAAATATACATACTCATTGGCGGCACTGTTGAAGTACCGCTTGTGATAGCAGCCGCTGAAACCCTCGGGGTACGGCGGTCCGTCGGCTGGCCTCCCCGCAAACGACTCGCGTTCTGTGGGGGGACGGTGGGCGTCAGGGAGGTTGTTACTCATTAAGGCAACTATCTCACCATCATAAGACCTCAGAAGGCGCTTCGCTGGCGGAACGGGGGACCGGTGTTGCCGATCCTCGCTCATTGCCGCTCAGGAACTCGCCCTCTTCGTTGCCGTACGACACCACGCTGGCGCTCCTTTCGGGCGCTCGGGAGGTGTCAGGTGCCTCGCCCTCCTCAACGGGGAGTCCGGCCGCTTTTGCTTTTGCTTCCTTGGTGAAGCGAGTGCGTTCCTTGGCCCTCTGCTGAGGAGCCGCCTTGGTGGCCGCCTGGCACGACACCTTCGGAGGGTGTGCCGCGAGCCATGTCGAGAAGTCCTTGTCGCCGCACCGTCGCCAGTACGGGCACTTCTCCCGGTTGTCCGCTCGGTGCTTGCCACCGCAGTTAGGACACGTGTCGTGGGCGTCTGGGCACCACGCGGTGGCCACCTTGAGGTCCAGTCGCCTGCGTACACAGCAGGACGACAGCTCCTCGTGGTGTTCGAGCAGGTGAGGTTCCCCGCAGCGGGGACAAAAGTCCGACCACTGCGTGCACCTCGCTGCAACGTGTCCCCAGCGCCAACAACGCACGCAGGGCCTGGCCTTGTCCTGGTAGTCGACTACCTGGAGCGAGAACTTCCGCCCCCACATCTCGACTGGCTGGCGGGCGAGACGGAAAGCGTTGCTGCCACTGCGCGTGTCACGCACGTAGCACTGGATGATCCCGGAGCCGCCGCGGCCCGAGATCGAAGCACCTGGGGTGTTGCTGAAGGGCACGGCCGCTTCGACAAACCCTTGAGTTGCTTTGTTAGACTTGGCAGAGCGTAAGAGCTCGTGCCAGTAGTCTGCCTTGGAGTACTCTGCGCCCTGGCGAGCGCCGATGGCGGGAGTACGGAAGAGGGGCACCCCCTTGATGCGGAGCATCGTGAGGTGCTGGGCCCGCTCGAGGAGCCACTCAGTAGATGTATCGGCCATCTTCCCAGGTAGTTCCGCCTGAAGCGACTCCATGATCTTCTCGATCTCGGCGTCGGTGGGGTGCGCGAACAGCCGGATTCGGTAGTCCGAGCGCGCGTTGTTGTGGCCGACTTCGACCACATGATTAGCGGATGATGCGAGGCGCAGTCCATCCATGGCGGCGTTCGAGATGAACTCGGACGTGATTAGCTCGTCCATGTCTTTCTCGAAGCGGAGCATCAGGGTCCGCGTGAGATTCGCGGCCGGACCCTGGTACACGTGTTTGGGCGCCGGCCGCTTTGACTGCACCACCGTAAAGGGGGCAGGAGCGGCCGGGGCCGGAGTCTGAACCGTCCCGAAGCCCACGCCGAACGGGTTCGAGAGGTTTGCGATGGGGGCCTGCATAGGAGCAGGTGGGGGGGCAGCCTTGTTGGCGCCAGGGCGGGCTCTGGGGTCCGTCGCCTTGGTGGCAACCGGGCCAGAGGAGGTGGTAGCAGGGCGGGGGGGGCTTACCTCGACCACGCCGAACTGCTCGAGTCCTTTCGCGATCGCAAGTGCGTTGGTGAGGGCAATGTGCGGGGCCATCGACCCGATGGTCGAGGCTCGTTGGAGTTTGGCCCAGTCCTCCATGCTCTGGGGAGCAGCGAAGGTGGGGCCAGTGGTGACTGTCGGGCCGGGGGAAGACGCACGGGCCTTCTTCCCAGCCGACGGGGCGCTAGAGGGGGTACGGCGGCCATCGGACGCAGTGTCGACGGCGCGCTTCTTGCCCTTGGGGTCAGCGGGCGCTGGATCCTCGATCCGCACCTGCTTCTTTTGCTTCTCCGTCGACGATGCCGTTGCCTTCGCAAAGGAAGGGGCCGTTGAGGAGGTGAGCGAGGCGTCAAGGCGGCTGGAAACCACCACCGTCGCGCTCGTGTTATGGGTGACCGCGCGCTCCATTGCGTCGACGCGGGTCATTAATTTGTTGCACGCTTGCTCGATGAGCTCGTGTGCTTGTGAGTAAGCGTTCTCATGGAACGCACGGTGGCGGGCGAGGGCCATGGCCTCGTCACGCTCCTTGGTCAGCAGGAGGATTTGCTGCCGCATGTCTGCCTGCAGGGGGGTCATAACCACCGCCTGTGAGTAGCCGAAGATTTCGACAGCATCCGAGACGAGATCCGTCAGGGCGTTGCCGAAGGTACGCCAGGGGTGTTCCCATAGCGTGGGGGCGTCGGCGTCTTCGCTGTGACCATCGAGGTCCCGAGCGACTACCCGCCGAATGGCATCCTTGCCGTGCTGTAGGAAGGCATGAATTCCAGCAAGGGACTGAGCGGCGACCGTAACCGCGTCACTCTCCTGCCAGTCATCATGCTCCATAGCATATGCGAGGGTGCCCCGGAAAACCTGGGGCTTGGCCTCGAAGAAGTCCTCTGGGCGGTACAAGGGCGTCGCCGTGGGAACGTAGGGGGCAGGCTGTGGGAACGGCGTCATATTAGCGCCGCCCGCAGGCAAACATGAGGCCGTGAGCGCAGCACTCACCTGGGTGGGCGGTGCGCTGTCTGGCACGAGTTGTGTCCCCTCTGGTACCCTGGCAAGACCGAAGTCGAGCGCAGTGTCCATGGTGGACTCATTGGTAGGCACGGCGGGCCCCCCTGAGGGAGGGTAGCCGGCTGAAGAGGCAGGCACTGCAGCACTCCCAGTGGGAGGCTCAGGCCCTTGGGTGCCCGATAGCGGGGCGTTGAAATCGTACAGTCCCAGCGACGACTCTCGAGAGAGTGCCCGGGACGGCAGTTTGTTGGTGTATTCGCCACCTGCGGCAGCGACTACAGGAGAGTCGCGACCTCTAGCGGCAGAGGTGCCCTGAGTAGGTTGAGGAGTAGAGGACGGAGGCATGAGCGCTAACAGGAGATGGTGGTGGTTCAGGGTCAAGGAGCGGTGCATGCCAGCATACTCACGAAGTGGACTAGTCGACTGATTGAACCACACGACAGGGCGTCCCGGAGTTATCTCAACTGCTTCGCTGCATGATCAATGATACAGGGTGCAGCATCCAAGAGCGGGCTAGCGTTCGGCTAGGTGTTGTCGTTGGCTTCATTCAATATCCACGGAACTGGGACTCTGCAGAAGTACTGTGGTGTCATGACCTTATTAGGCGACGCGACAAGCCTGCACGTGAACCTGTGAACCGCCAGCCACAGGCGAGGGCGGCTACAGCGCGGCTGAGCCACAGTATTTGTTATTATTCATACATTAATACAGTCTTGAATCTCAGTGTACAAATCCTCTATTGCCCAACATGGACGGAGACCCAGGCTACAGGAAATGGGAAAGGGAAGCCAAGGATAGCGCAGAATGGTCTCGTACCCATCCCTAGTAATCGGTCGCACCCCACCACCGCACGATAACAGGTCTGGGGCACTTCATGCGGCGCACCCCCCATACATGCAAGTGCCCATTTAGCGCCGGACAGTAACGGTCACATCAACTTCTAGTGCCTGGGCACGTGTAGACATCATAGATTCTGAGATTGGCAGTCCCGATGAAATCCCAATATGGTAGTCACTAGAGACATGAGTTGGCGAATATCCGGCCGGAATTCGGTCTCAAATTGTGACCATTGCGACCGGATATTCACCAGGTAAGTATGCTCCAGTTTTCAATTCAAATATTCCTTTTTTGGAAACCCTATCGGGCGGTCTGAAATCCGGTCTCAATGGTCACAATTTGAGACCGAATTTCAGCCAAATATCTGCCAGTCTGACATCAGCTCATGTCTCCAGTGAGTACTAATGCGCGCGAGTTGCAACACAATTTTTCATACAGTCCACTGCCCACCTCAGTGCATATATATGAGCTTCTACAATGTTACCAAATGATGTGCATGTGCAGAGGCCTCAAGCCCTCAATGAAGGATACCATCAGTCTTATGCAAACCTCCAAAATGCTTGCTTGGCTGCAACTAGGAATGTGACCTATGACTTCGAGAGAATACACAGCATTATGATGGCTGCCTTTGTGAACACTGGTGGAAGAAAACCCCACAGCTGGCACCCTGATGTGGCCAAGGCTTTGATCCTTGGGCTTGACTGTACTGTGCCTGCCAGGTTTGAGTCTCAGCCTGAGTCTGACCATGCTTAGAGAAGAGCTCCAGCAGCATGTGGGTGATCATGTTATGTGTGCAGATATACAGCTTGTTGATTTGACAGTAAATTGATATATTTGAGTCAGGACAATGAGCCGGGCAGCAGACTGTACAAAAAATCGTGTTGCAACTCGCGCGCGTTGGTACTACCGTATTGGGATTTCATCGGGACGATGTCTACACGTGCCCAGGTACTAGAAGTTGATGTGACCGTTACTGTCCGGCGCTAAATGGGCACTTGCATGTATGGGGGGTGCGCCGCATGAAGTGCCCCAGACCTGTTATCGTGCGGTGGTGGGGTGCGACCGATTACTAGGGATGGGTACGAGACCAGCGCAGAAGTGAGAGGTAGATGGTAGCTTGCAGTCAGGGGTCCCAAAAGATGCACGGAATAAGTAATCAGCTCTTTGTGATGGCTCACGCGATTTAATATGATTTTTGCGATATGTTCTCGCTATTTCACAAAGAGCCTCACCTTTGACGTCCGCCAGGCGACACAGGTACTGCGACACGGGTCAAATGAAGACATAGGCGACGGCGACACAACCCTTGGGACACAGGGCGTCGTCTAAGACACCGCAGTGGAGTCCAGGTGGTCATGATATTCCATGCCCGATAGAGTTCTACCTTCAAGTTTAAATTTGTGTGGCCCAGGCGTCTGTCGCGACCGCCACTGTCATCCCGGTCTAGCGACCCTGCTCGTCCCTCGCAAGGTCCACTGTGCGGTCAGGGAACCGTGAAGCAACTTTTACAAAACAGTACGGCATCTTTGTGCGATGTTCGCATAGACTGCCATGCGAAGTCGAGATCTGACGTGCTATCGGCGACAACAACTAGGACTAGTATCGCAACTTGTTGACGCAATCTTTGATATCATTAAGCAACTTTGGCAGTGCTCGACATGAAGCATTCCTGTGGCGAAGCCAACATCGTGACTACTAGGGTTCGCCGTCGTTAAAAATCGTTTAGTTCATCCTTAAATCTTGCATCTACGCCGCGCGTAAAGATTCAGGTACACAACTACTTAATACATCTATGATTGTGACTACATCCTTGGTACATCCGACTGATATCCAATTGAGAGTATTTTGGACGGGCATCGGCATAGCATACTCGAAATGGGTGTTCATCACACGTAAAGTCTGCATCACACCGCACATTCATCGATGTTCCGATGTCTGAGAACGATGGCCCTGAAACGAGCAAACAGGCTCGCGGCCGAGAAGTCCCAAGAGAGTGGGAGCAATCCACTGCAAAGGCCAATAGCGGCTAGAAGGAAGAACATGGCAAACAGCGCGTATGGGCTGGTGACCACTGCGAGCCACACGAAGCCGTGCAGCGAGGTCAGCACGAGTCCCCAAGCAAGGAGCGCTTTCGGTAAGCTGAATGCCAGGGCAGTCCAGCAGAAGCCAGACGTGTCCCCCTGCACATGTGCAAGATAAGTTGCCTGGAGATAGCCGTGTCAGATATAATTCAATATGACGCGCGAGAAAGACATACAGCAGCGTTGGCATCAGCCGTGGGCGCCCAGTGGTGCTTGACAAGTAGGATCAATGCCGATACAACGGCAGTGTTACATATGAGCATCGAGGCCAATGCCAAATAGCGAGGGCCATAGGCGTGGCGAAAACCATACGGGACAATAAGCATCAAGATGTCGGCGCTGGGAATGTTTGCACGTGAGTTGGTACTGGAGGATTCTTGGAGGAATGCCCATACATAAGGAGTACAAGAGCCCACGATGCACACAGCAGCCAGTCTCTCCGCAGTGCCTTCATAGTTGCTTGCCACGGTTGCTCGTAGACCAAGTTGTCAACATACAGCGCATTAAGTGCTTGCACGCTGGCTTCTGGTACGCCGAAGCAGAGTCGTGACATCAAACGGAATACCCGTGGTGGCGCCACAGGGGGGATGTCCAGTATTGACTGATCCCTCGACAGCCGGGCATGTTGTTCTCCATAGTGTATCGTGATGCGATGATGCACTGCAGTGGTGGTCAGTCAAGAGCGCGCCAAAACCTACGACCATACTCACAGACTAAACTCCAAATACGAGCTAGAAGCTTGCAAGTCAATCCTTTGCGCTGGGAATGGGTGGCGGTGGAGCACCTCACCTATGCTTGCGATTTGTGGCCCACTTGGACGACATTCTGAGAGATCTAAGATAAGCCGCTGAAGCAGATATGACTCGACATACACACCTTGTGCGGACTGAATAATGCCCATAAACTGAGCACACTGCTCAGCTGTGTACGGGAACGTAGATGCAGACGAAGTAAGCTGATCTGTTCATGATCACAGGTCATTTGCGCCAGAGTGGCGAACCAAACAGCCGTACTCGCCTACTTGTGAGTGGAGGAAGATAGCCTTGAGATCATTCAAAGATAGATGGGCGTCTTGACACCGGTGGGAAGGGAAGTACTCCACATGCCTCCAGTAGTGCTCTTCAAGCGCAATTCGCAGATGCGAGTCGGTAGCAGTTGGAGGCAAGCCGACCTCGTCAGTAGACACCTCTTCCAACCAAAATACCACCCGTGTGGCATGGTCCACCAGATAGTAGAGGCAAGCGTTGGTAGTTTCAAGCGGTTCCAAATACAACTCTATGGCGTCGGTCGGAACGAATTGCCGCTCGGCGCATTCGTGTTCGAATACCTGGATCCAGGATGCGATTCTTTCCTGCATCACCGTAGAGTATAGGTGGGCGTCTGTAACAATCCGAGGCATCGATTGGCGGGAGAAGTACATCTGGCCCTCTGGTTGTATATGGGCAGACCAGGAAAGCGGTAAGTAGGGAGGTCTGAACAAAATATCATTGAGCTCAGGCGGGACAATGAGATATCATTGGAAAACGCACTCTGGTTCTTTGCCTGTTGAGCAGAATGCGGGTAGAATGTTCGTGTGCCCTGGGCATACCCTATGGCAAATGTGGTTGAGTGCCAAACCGTGCGCGAATGGTTAAGTTGATTTGCCTACCTAGCTACTTGGTCGTAACGGGTGCTCCGCATAGGCGTCGTTGGTTGGAAAGCCCCGATTGGCTTATCCCTGTGGCTGGGCATTTCGGTCTGCATTTTGATTTCGGATGTTGGCGGGATGACAGAAGAAACCATGTAGGAGTGGTCTTTATAGGAGATGCGCATGAGGTCCGGTGTGGTCTCAGGTCACCAGTGGAAGAAGGCGTGGGTTGACGGGGCGTATCAAGTGTGAGAAATTAATGACACCGCCACACAGTAATACTCACAGCATCCTGTTGTGTCAACCCTGGAGCCCTGCCCAGAACCCTGCCCCGGACCTAGCCACCGCCTACCCTTGTCCACCCGTTACTCGGCCGCTGCGAGAATGCACCTCCAAGTCGATGCACTCGTCAGTTTCACATTGACCACCAGGCGCTTGAAGCAATCACTCTAGCGCCTGGTCACCACGAAGCGCATACTTAATGGAGTAAGATGCTCTGGCTATGCCAAGAGACGCCGTGACCTTGGTGTGACCTTCTTTTTGCAGAACTGGCCTGAGAACCGAGGTGTCCGACGTCAATATACTAGATTACGCAGATAACAGCTTCAAGTGCTCTCGCGACTCTGACAGACTTGTACACTCGTAGTTTTCTCCCCCACGAGGACAGCCACCTGCATGACCGACAACAGGTTCGTGGTAACCGCTCCCATGCGCATGCAGTCCTTGTAACATGGCATTACTATGTGCAGTGCCGCCCAGCGCCCAGCCGACACAGGTGTCACCGGGCCAACGACTGTGTCCACTGCATCGGCGCCGACGACGGAGGGCGCCCCGGTGGAACCAGAGACGAGGTGGGTACTGCTGGCCGAGCTCCTCGGATTCACGGAAAATTGAACTGTTAAATTCCAGCAATGAGCCGACGAGCTCCAGGTACGCCCAGTTTGACATCGAGACAAGTGGCAATATATGATATGTGTCCAGCAGCACTGAAGATGTCGATGAATATGAGGAATGGAAACCCCGTGGTCCAATCAAACAGCCTGTTAGCTCCACTAAGAAACCGCGGTGAAGAGAGGTCGCACTGCCTGTAGGCTCACAATAGTAATGGACATAGGGGAAGAGAGCATCCAGTATGTAAATTAGCACGTAGCTGGAATCAATCTAGCATATCCTCGGAGAGAGATTGAAGACGTTCACAGTACAAATCGAACCCCACTTCCGTGGACATCATTCATATTACCTGTACATTGTGCACAGTCCATTCATTTTTTTCTCGTTCCGGTCACCCGAAGGCCAGCAAAATTGCCTTGCGACACGACAAGCTGTAAGTTCCTCGCACAGACCGATGACGCGTGACAGGGCATCATCTCAGGTTTTCAAGATATACAGAGATTCCTTCATGTGCGCCGACCCCGAGCATGCCAGACAGTAACTTGGTCCCTTCACAATTGGTCTGTTACACCTGACTCAGAACACAAGTTAGCAGTTGAATGTTGAACAGTCACCACACATGATCGATCAGAAGTAATGGATAAGAGTCAGAGCGATGCATCCTGAAAAAGATTTGTGTACAGGAATATAGGACACTAACTGACACCGCTAGAGAGACATACCTATGTACCTGTGAGATTTAGAACGGCGATGCTGTGGCATCCGCGTCTTGAGCACTGTTGGGAAGGTGGAGATCACGACCTATTGACAGCAACAAGACCAACATCTCAAGGATACAAGTACACCCTGTGATAATATTAAGCAGTCTCTGAGCATAGAATGGTGCGCGCATCACAGGAACTCGCGGAGATAGCAACGAAGCCACATAAGCCGTCCATCACAGCCGATACCGGTGAGACCGTTCAGCACGGCCATATCCCTATATCATGATGCCAGACTCCGGCGTTCATGCATCTGTAGATTCTCTACATCCATGTCCACGTCCGGGGCCGCTGTGTCGCTCGACGGACCTGACGCAGGTAGGGGTTTCTTGCTATATAGGTTATGGGCGACCTCCCTAGCTCTCGCATTGACTTGTCCCCATGTATCAAACAGCCATTGATGTATAGAGATGTTGCCGCCTTCCCAAATGGTGTACAGGCACAGTACAAGGAGCATAGCAGCCAACCCCCATGTCACCGCAGTTACAATGATGGCGCTGTCGTCGTGGTAATGGAAGCACTCGAGCGCAAAGGCGACGAGGAAGGTGACGACACTAGGACATGCGCGGGGATCAGCTCACTCAGCCGCAAGGGTTTCAAGGCTTCTACTTACGACCACATTAGCAACGCATATGGTAGGCTGTACATGATGGCCAGTGTTTCCAGCCCAAGTGTGGGATGTCTCCGACTGGTCAGGTACGTCACCTGCCATGGGCATTAGAGCGTAGGTCAATAAGGTGGGCCTCCACTCACGGCATCCTTGGCTGTCTCTTTGGGTCTTACACGGTACTGACGAATCAGTAGCATGCCGATGACCACCGCGGCAATGCTAGAGATGGTGGACACGAAACTGGCGATCTGCGCCGGTGTCCGCACAGTTGAATTACCACTGTCGACGTCGTTGATGGTCATGAATGAGATATTAGCGTTGAGCAGCACAGTTGCCTATACCAAATATCAGCGCGTGGCGATCCGTATGATATCGGAGGCTTACGGTAAGTACGGCCTCTTGCCAGTCATTTTGCAGCTTCTGGATGAACTGGGTCCAGGGTATCTCATTAATGATCTTGTCAATCCACAATCTCTCCAGTGCCTCTAGGTGGACATCGGGCGCATTGAAGAGAAGAGGCGAAAGGACAACAATGAGCGCCGTCCGTTTGCCTTGATTCTCGAACAGACTCTTGGTACGATCCAGACGTGCAAGCTTCTGCCCGTGATAGAAATGATACCTTTCTTGTGCTGAGGGCTCATCAGCATTCAGTAGAACGCTGAGCACATTGTGGGAACCATACCAAATAAGCACATCAATCGACCTTGGACATGTCGTCAGAACAACATGACGAATTCGGGAGGATAGTCCTCACCGATAGCACAAGCCGTGTATTGGTTACTACCAAGGCCTATGATGGTTTAAGTTAATTCATATCACTGTGTAGATGATGAACGCCTACCAACCTTTGCTTGTATTGACCATAGACGTCAACTTCTGCAAGTCCTCAGGCTTGATGCCGACCGTGGATGCCGCGGAGGTTAACTGATCTGTGGGGACACCAAAGCCTTCCGCGTTAGAGCAACTGCCGCCTATCGCTCCAATTGAAAGCCTCACCAACGTTCTGGTACACCATGATACTCAGGACTTCCTCCCTCAGCGCCTGCGTAACCGTGTGGCCAACAGGGAAGTATTCCCAGTGTTTCCTAGCCATTCAGAGTTAGAGGGCACCAAGACGCTGGGTACGTGCAATTCAGGTTAGCGTGTCATGGAAGATTATGGACAATACATACAGTGGTCGTAGATGTTTCACCAATAAAACGATTCGATTCCATGTTCTAGAGCAGCGATTAGTGTCTCCATGCCCAACCGATGTTTGCAACAAGTAGAAGACCTACTGATATGAGTTTGGGAATGAAACCCTCTTAAAGATTCAAGTTCGTGGGACACTTCGTAGTCCCGCAGCCAAAAAAGAACCCTCTCTTGGTGATTGACGTAGTAGTATGTCCAGAAGTATTTGACAGGTTTATCAGTTGAGTCAAATCGCTGTGGCGAGTCTTCGCTGAGATCTTCCAACTCAAGAACCAGCTCGGAATCTTCTGGGAGTCTAATACTGCCGTCGTGTACCATCATTTCCATTGTACCTGCAAAATCTTCTATCTCGTCCAAAATATCGGGATCGCAAAGCCATGCTTCGGTGTATATTTTCTTAAAGATGCAAATCAATATATACTTCGAAGGATGGGGGGGCTGCACATACCCGAGTGCGATGGTAGAAATACAAGGCACCTTCTGGATGGGTATGATGTTCCCATGTTTCGGGGGCATTTTCACTATCCGCCTTGTCACTTTCATAACGCGGGGAGTTCGAGCTGCAGACTTACAGTGGATACGACAATTGTAAAGCTTGCACAGTAAATTGAAAAGGTATCTCTTCTCTGCGAGAACACGTCAGCTCGGAAACTATTTACATTCCGGGAAACCATTCACAGCTTCATCCGTCTATCATATCTGCGCGTCTCAAGGGTTTCGTACACTTCCTGTGACCTTTTCGGCCTCGATATCGGCTGGTCGTACGGCATGTCGCGAGCAGGCGGCGCCTTATTATTCCCACTGTTCACCGAGGCTTTGTCGATCCCGGATGTAACTGAATGTATGCGCGAGCTCGCAGGGGTCCGCGTTCCCGTCTCCAGTCTTGCTCGTGATCGAGACCGTGAGGGTTGTCTACGAGAGTCCGCCGCGGTTATCATCCTGGACAAACGATTTTCTGGCGCACGCACAGACCCCCGAGACGACGGACGGGTGTGCGCCGCAAGGTGGTCACCGTATATACTATGCCGTTGGTTGTACTGCGAGCTCCTGGTCATGAACGAGTCAGGAAGAGTCTCCTGAGAGGCGCTCCTGACGGAGATAGAGACACAGCTCTCTCCATCGCTGTCCCTCTGCGGATAGTGTTGCCGAGCAGATGGTGGGCGACTGCCAGGTCGACTTCCCGGCCGACCGTCCCCAGGGCCGAGGTGCAACGAGTTTCTGGCATGCTCCAAATATGAAGTAGGGTATGTGGCAGGCTCTTTGCTCGAATAAACGAATGCAGGCTCAGTCTTACGGAACCTGTTGCCTGACACCACCTGCCGCTCCCTCGGTGAACTATCGCCTCCACCTGGTTGAGGTGGTTTCTTCCGTCTCCCTGCTTTGAGGCAGCGCTGGATTAAAGACCATAGTCGCGCAAGACGCTGTGCCGAGTTTTGAAGTGGTTTTGACAAGGCAAGGAACCGTAACACCGCACGAAGCCATTGTAGTACAGTTGTCCCAACCATTCGTGAGATCATGAGAGATTCGTAGAGTCAACACAGCTAGGAATGTTCGGAGGACCCTCAGGGGCGATGCATTGATGAGGAATAGCTTGGATGGTCGTGCGGATATAGAGCATACTTCGAAACCTCGATATTCGCTTTGCATGATGGGCATGAGGCTTAGCCTTGACATGATTAGGCGCCATGCGCTTACTCCCTCGAGGCCTACTGTTCACACGTCCCCACTCACTCACTCACTGCCGCTCGTATTACATGAAATCATCGCACATACTGGGTTCTAGGCTGATGGTATTAGGAGTATAGACACAGCGCGCAATCATGTCCGAGTCTCGCAATCTTACTGTTTATAAAGGCTGCCAGCTTACATCTTCTAGTGCTTGACAGGCTGTGCACACATTGGCATCTCCGGACCTTGTACATACAGCCTTCTAATCTTCTATAACATGTGTAACATCGCACATGAGAGCTCAATCCTTCATCTCGCAAAGTGGCCGAACGCAATCTACACACATATTGCAAGCAAAGCAAAACAGGTAGACTCATAGGCTGGCTCAAACCTTGGACTGCCTCCTGGACTTAACCTCTTCGAATGGTACGAGGACTCCACGATTGTGGTTCATCTGACACTGGTGCGGCGCGTTCTCGCATTGCAAACCCTACGGGCGGAGCCTGCTGAGGTGCCGTCGTGCCCTTTGCAAGGCTGTCAGAAGTAGGTGGAAGCCCCACCGGCTGCACAGGACTCGCTGCATCCTCCTGTTTTGCGATGTATTCAGTGGGGGTGTTTAGGGCCCCATTGGGGCTGCCCTGATTAGAAGCAGCAATTTGCTGCTGCAGTGCACGCTCCTCGCGGTCGCGCGCCTCAATCAATGCGGCATTCTCGAGGACACGCCGCTGTCGTTCCTGATCTGCATATAGCTCCTGTTAATGCATCATGAATCCAGATTTCAATTAAAACAACATGGAGGCGCAGTCAATTGCTCACCTCAAGTGCTGGCGGATGCGCTCGCGTATGTGTAAGCCATGAGGTCCACTGCACTGATGCGGTCAATTGTATCAGGGCGCAGGAACTGTATTAGACAAGGACGTGCACTCTTACCTGGCAGTCTTCTCTTGCCTGCCACGTAGGTCAGCATATCCGCACCGGGCCTGTACTTTACGACGCGTTTCGTTCGCATGGATTCTGAAGATGATTGATCAGCATCAATATATTGATGATTGAACAAAGTCGCGGACCATTCGACACACTGGGGTATTCGTAGTATCTGTTGCCTGGATTTCAAATCGGTGTCGACAGATAAGCACAGGCTTTCTGTGCAACTGAGAGACACTATGACTTACCTTCAAAGTCTCTACCTACCAGATAGGTCTATAGTACACAGTGTGTAAGCTCATGTACCAGCGATGAGCGCTTGCGAGTCTTCACTCGTGCGACGCCTCAACCAAGTTCGTACAATGAAAGGCACTTACAGGACGTCTTAATCTTTCGAATATACGGCGGAGAAAAGACATCTCCGGTTCACAGGCTTGCGCTACTAGGTTGAATCAACTTGACATGGTGGCGCGGAACAAGGTGTGAAGACACGCTGCCGCACAAGTTCGGGCTTGCGTCGGCTTCCCAATCTAGTACATAATTGAGTGTCTTCGCTCGACTGGGTCTTCGTACATGATTGGGCATGTCCACACAGGTCTCAGTGGGATGTGTTTGTGGCAGTATGTCAAGGATGATAAAAATCTGACTCCTATGTGTCTTGGTCCGCACAGTTCCAAAGGTGCCAAGCCGAGCACAGCAAGTCCGATCCGACTCTCATTGACAGTTCTTCTGTTACAATATGAATGTTAAAGTGCCTTTGTTCAGGCGCAAATAATTTCCTACCCCTTTGCCAGAGCAGACTAGAGCCTAGTACTAGACTTGACGGCCAACTCCAATAGTTCCGACCCACAAAGTTCAAATATCCCTGTGACAATCGTTGTACGAGGTACGGCTCTGGCCTTTACACAACGACAGTGAAATGAATCTACAGACTTCTGGCGAGAAATGCTACTCGATATAGGTTGCACGTCATCATGAGCTTCGAGGATGGGCTCTCTGCCCAAGAGCTATGCCACATGCACAGGTTTGAAGGACCATTGCATGCAACTTGGCAAGGGAGATATTCAGGAACGTCATGAGGTGGTTGCAATGTCCAGATCAGCATCTCACCCCTGACATCTTGATTGCGGTTTACTAGGACAGTGATAAAATGATAGTCCGCACAATTATGAGGCCACATCGACGATGTCACTACTGTATCCCCGACAGGACGCAAATCCTAGTGAGAAATGCTACATAGAATTAATGCGCATACGCAAACGAGAAAGATATACGACATCACGAGTAATATTGGTGACAGCTGAGGACATCGGAGTTTGGCGTCCACCGTTCATCGCCTTATTCGTTTCACATCCCCGCCCTCACCCACATCCAACGCCCCGAGCGGCTCCCTTGTAAACCTGTGAGACTGGGCACTACCACCGGGAAGCTGCCCCGACAGGTTGTTTGGGGTAACAGCCGAGGGCTGTGCGAGCCCCATACCTTGCATAGGTCTGCGCAGAGGAACACCAGAGTGACCCCTAGCATATAATAAGACGAAACACATACACCGAAGGGTCGTCACAGACGTACTGCATTGCATCGGCGGTACGCTTGATGCCGAGGCTGCTACCGCCGACAGCTGTCGATGCTTGGCCAGCGCGCGTAGTCTGAGGATTGCGCGGGTTCTGTTGTGTCGGACCATCAGTAACTGCGCAGCGACCAACGACAGTGGTGCTTACCAGCCTCGACGGGAAATGAAACCCGCCGAGAGACGAGAGCGCTGACGACCCGTCACTGGCTGACGTCGAGGCAAACCTCGCATCCCGACCAACGCCTGTGACCGAATGCACTTGCGGCTGCTGCGCAATAAGTGGTGAACCTGCGATTATGTGCTGCAGCTGCGGCGGGTTTGGTACTCGTTGCTCCAGAGGTCGATGTAACTGCGGCTGTCTGGCCTGGTATCCCCCCTGTTGCGGTGGCTGTGGCGGCTGTTTTGGCTGCTGCATGGAGTCGTCTGCTTCATGTGCCACGCCAGTACCTTCCTCATTATCGATTTGCCTGCCTATTTCTTCCTCGCCGAGGTCAATTTCTGCAAGGAATGCGTCGTCGTCCGAATTGAAGGGGAACTCTGACTCGTCATCTGGGATATCGACATCTTCGTTCCTAGGAACAGCAGGCAATGCGGTGGAGTCTACGGAAGCGGAAGCGTTGGCGGCTGATTGGGCCGCGAACGCCGCTTGACAGTCCCCTTGTGGTGATAGGCTTGGGTGAGTGAGATTGGATTGCTGCACTAGAGATCGCTGGATGACTGTGGACGTCGAGGCCTTAGTTGTACGTTGCTGTCGTGAGTGGTTTCGATCGCTTGTCTCCACTCGAGACACGGACGGTCCAGCTGGGACATTATTCACAGCACCCTTGCCCTTGAGGTTAGGGGTCGAAGTCGCTGTTGTGATCATTGGACCCGACGTCGAGCGTGCATGCGGTTGCACAGCCGTAGTAACAGATTGTGCCTGCTGTTTCGACTCGTTGCACGCACTCAAGATGGCGTCCATGCGAGACATGGGCTCAGACTTCACAACGAGAGGAACGGATGTAGTGGCGACTGTGAAAGGGTTGTTTGTAGTGCCATTTGTCGCGCTCGTGCTTGGTCCTGTGCGAGTATTCGAGTCTTCAAACTCGGGCCGCCGATGGAGGTCGCCCTTGTCAAACTTGGGCTGCAGACAGCGTTGAAAATCATGGTACCTCATAAATCAGACCGCTTCGGAAGGAAAGCGCGGGGTGGACACACGGGTTGGACTTTCATCTTAACAACCTCCTGGGTATAGCTCTTATCGTAAAGGCAGTTGCCCAACAGATTGCCAAAATTCCTGAGAGCGCGCTTTACAGCATCTGTGACGGCCTCTTTCTTACACTATATGCGCGTCAAGTGAGTGATTGTGGAATATCGTAATAGGTTATCCATACTTTGTCCAGAGCAGCACCCTTGCTCTTGGAGTTCTCGAGCAAGCCATAGCCTACGTCTTCGTGGAAGACGCCGTCGCGTAGCGTCACCCTCACGATTGCCGTAACGCCCACGGAGAATCTCTGTGATTGCTCATTAAAGTCAACATAATCTGTCGTCATGTTCACTACATTCGAACTCCAGCCGTTAAACCCAAAGCTGGGGAAGTACGTCAAGACATGCGGGAGCAGACGGCTAGTAACTCACACTTCGTTAGCAAGATTGATGATCTTCCATCCTGCACACTGTAAGCGTTGACAGAGACCGGCCGTATGAGAAGTCCCACCCTCAGCATATGTCAATTTCGGGCCACCTCCTGGCCCGGGCCTCTGCGAGATGTATTCGGGACCAAGCTTCTTGTCTAGCTTCGCTTGGAGAGAAGCGATCTTCTTGGCAGTCTCTTCGGACAGGTCCATAAGTGTAGAGTCTAGGAAAGAAGAAGAAACCGGGGAGGTAAAGATTCCATGCATCTGTGGCATGAAAGACATCGCTCCCTGTACAGAGATGTTTGGTGTGCAGGGCAGAGGTTGGCCGAACGGTCCTTTCGATGCACGCTGCGCGGTTTCGAAAGAATTAAGCAAATGCCCGCTGAATGCTCCAGCCATAAAATTATCCCAAGAGTGGTCCCCACGGCGACGACACAAGCAAAACCGCAGGGAGAACAAGATGGTGGCGGGAAACAACAAGATGGGTACCACAACAATGAGTGAGCGCTGGCTGGACGCGTCGCGTTGACCAAAACACGTGCTTGTGTGGTTGGTGCGTGTGGTCTGGTACCGGGGTCCCGATCGGAGCTGGCTGGACACCGGAAGCGGTGCGTCATTAACCATGTCCGGCGCTCATCGAGTGCTTATAACGTGGTGGCAACCCAAGTATCATACTAGTATTTGCTCAAGGTGGTGCAGCCTAAGTTGAACGTTGAACGTTGAAGACTGGCGACGTACACGTACGATACTTCGTGACCTACAGCAATTGCGTTCTATCCACTATTTTTTCTCTGCTCTGTAAACTATCGACTGACATAATCTGTCGGCGACCTTGGAACGCAAGACAACGTCCCCAGTCGCGACATACTCAGGAATTCGGTGGTCATCCGGTGGGTCTATATGGCGTTCGTGCTGTCTTTTCCTTCACCTGATGTCTCTTTATCTTTTCTTCAGACGAAGCGAAATGTCTAACATAAACGACAGTCGATCGACCACGATGAATAGACCGACCACTCGTCGACCTGGTCCCACTCGCTCCATATCTGCGGGGGCTCCCAGAAAGCTCGGGCGTCGTCCTTCAGTATCAGGTCTTGCTCTCACAGGCAATATGAATCCTGTATCTGGCGCGCCAAAGGCTCAGCGTACCTCCAAGACGACGCACAAGCTCGTCGTTCTTCCATCTGAGCCGCAGACAAAACTGCTACCCCCTCCATCTGAAGATGACGATGACCTGCATGGATATGAGACGGACCGGGGTGTACGAGATCACAAGAGCGCTGGAGAGCGGATGAGCAAGGTGCAGAGAGAGAAGGCCGGATTCAAGCGCATAACAGCTTATTGTGTCGCTGAGGGGTTGAAGATGAAACTACTCTCGAATTTCCTCAAGCGTGAGCACAACGTACAACCCCGGATATTTGACGAAGCGATGTATGTGGTAAGCGGCCTGTTTGCCCTCGCTATTTTTTACGTCAATATATGCACAGATATACTACCTACCGTTGCTGCCCGGCTACGGCCCACATTCGAACATCCGTTCTTCTGCCATGCCGACCTCATCAGGATCGGACGACCCCTTGTCATGGTTATCGGAGGCAGAGGAGGAAGGGTACCAAGGTACTTACTTCGACTCGCCCGCACCTGATCCGAGTGGTGTGCCACCAGATGGCGGTTGGGTTGCGTCACCGCCGACTGTTATAGGCGGCGAGCCAGCACTACACAATACTTTGCTTTCTCCTGAGACAGCACCGACAGAAGGCGGTCATATCCGACCAAGCAGGGAGAAGCGGAAGAAAGGGGACCACTCTTTGAACGGGGTAGAGCATGTCCTTCAAGGGGAGGATTATGCCGAAGTGATTTTCTTTGCTTACGGTGTGGTGGTGTTCTTTGGCTTGTCGGAGCAGCAGGAACGAGGTATTCTGGAGGACGTGGACGGTGCTGGCGTCATGCGGAAGAAGCTCGTAGGGGATGATTGGGAGGTGGAAGAGTGTCACTACGCGGTGTGTATGCCAAACACAGCCGATAGGCTTCTCCCCAGAAAACGATGCTGAGAACATCCTAGCACGACCCGACCATCGCATATCCGCGCATATACAACGACTTCTTCAGTATGTCGACCGACTCGGGTTGGGGTGTCTTGCTAATTAGTGTCGCCGATACCAGCCTTCAAGAGTCATTCACATCTACTGAAACTGTCCGTTGCGCATGCCCTCGCACAATCCACTCTCCTTGCTCACTACGAAACACACGCAACCCGCATCCTGTCCTCGCCGCGCACGGTGTCCATACCCCAGCAGCTCGCGTCGACGGGCGTGCTCGCCCTCCCACGCAAAGAGGCGCTCCGTCTTACCGGCCGGCTGTTTACCCTACGGCGCGATGTAAATCTCGTGAGCAACGTGCTCGACGTACCGGAGCTGTTCTGGAGCGAGGCGAGCCTGAAGGCACTTTATGATGCTGTGCGGGAGTATATGGAGATCGGAGGCCGTGTGCAGGTCCTGAACGAGAAGTTGGCTGTGGCGGAGGATCTGGTTGGTCATTGTCCAGTTGTTGGTCAGTCGTGTGCTGATCGCGTCTTACTGGCGTTAGCTTGGGGCAATCCACGACCATCTGAACAACAATGCCATGGAGCGTATAACATGGATCATTATCTGGTGAGTGTTCCCTCTTTTTGTCCTTACTGAGATGGTTGACGCCGTTAAGGCTTATCGTCGTGGCATGTATGGTCGAGATTGTGAGTGTTCTGTGTCCGTGGCTTCTCTTTGGATATTGCGTTCATGGCTCTACCTTGCTGATCTGTTGCGTGCTTACTGGACTACCATGCTAACTTCTTCTCAGGGTGAGGTTATTGCGCGGCTGGTTGTACATGCCACTATGAGTGAATCAGAAGCTGCATCGGCTGCTGCGGCGTGTCAAAATGCCACTGTGGCACTGACCTCGCTTTCAAGAGAGGAAGCTCTGCAAATATTGGAGAGTATAGCAAACGGGAGCTCAGGGCTATAACTGGGGGGACACATTCACGTATCATGGGGTATTGCGGTAATGTCACAGACGAATCAATTGAGGTTATATGTCCGACCATACACAAACACGAAAGACGAACAGTAGAATGCACCTGTACAAACGGTCAGCGGTCCAGGGATGCGCATGCGACTCGGATGAGTCAGGGAAGTGTCAACTGCCTTCCCTCACTACACCAGTGGTGTGAAGTGGCAACTAAATCCCTGTATGACATCGAGTCATGCTCCTTGCCGTCACCTTGATTTCGATGTGCACCTGAGATGCATGTATATTGCAAGTGGTACCACTAAGCACATAATATAGCATGCCGGTAGGTCCTGGTGTCAATAATAGCCTGAGGTGAACTGCGACGAGAGCTCGTAGAGTAAGCAATTGTTCACAGACACTCACTCACGGACGTCAGCCAGCAGACGACAGGCATGAACTGTTGGAAGTCACCGACAAGTTCGACAGATACAACGTGGACACCTGTCTACGAGCATTAGGACTTGGACGAGAGCTAAGTATAAGATCAGTCGGCCGAACTAAACAATCATAATGATATGCATGGGGCGGGACTAGCCAGCCGCATATGCTGAGACTATGGTCAGGCATAGCGAGCCACTATGGTCCCTAAACGAGAAGCAAGGCCATGTCATTTGAGAACGCATTTGCAAAGGTGTTTTGATGTCGGAGACTGAAAGAATTTTCATATCAAGGATGAAGAGTACCATCATGTGGCAGGAAGTGGGACAGTACATGAAGCTGAAGGCTTCAAAGACAGGAATGTACTACGCCAATGATCCTGCTAGTCGTCATGGCACACTGAGTGGTAGGTAGGTATGAGTGTCACGGAACTGTTGGATACTAGGTTTTCGATGCAAGAAGTAATCAGAAGCAGCTGTGCGCATCGACATAACTTACCTGGACCACTGACGTTCGCATCGAGCAGTACGTGCGATACTGGCACAGGTATCGGATGCGTCCGGCGGAAAGGTCTTGACAGCATCGCATGTCTGAAACGCTGGTCTGCTCATATCCAGCGTCTGCTTCACCGCATATATACCGCGCCTCAAAGCTCGAGGTTGAGGCAGTAGCTGTGAGATACGTGTGGATAAAAATGGTTCCCCCAGCGATAGCGAACCTTGTGCTGTGGAACAATAGTGGCGGGCGGGAGGCGGCTGCACCCAATCTGAGCGATGTTCTCACATGTCGATAATGGCATTCCCTTTCAGTTGGCAGAACGCAAGGCACGCCGCGTGAGAGGACGCCCACAACGCAATTGTCCCCGTGTCTTCTGTATTCCAGCGCGCAAACGAGTCCTTGTCTTGCTCTACTAAGGCACTGGACAGGGTGAAAAGGATATCCAAAGGGGGTGTACATGGTAATCACGCCGTCCTCGCGAGTGGTTGATGATCAGAGAAAGCGCGATTGACGCCATCAGAGGTGACCTGAAGCAATTGGGAGCCGAGCAAGTTTCAGGCTGGATTGACGAGGAGGTCAACCAGAGTTGGGCGTGCAGATCCGGAGCACAGGTAATATGAGAGGCCATATGGATGCGCTGCGCGGGAAAGACAAAGAGCCGCGGACTGTTGCTGGGTTACACAATCTCACTCACTCCCCGAGCGTCGGTAACTAGACAACAAACACTTCTATATAGCCACTCGCCTCTCCCCTTGTTCCCCGTCTTTCCCTCCACCATCATCATGCCTGAGCAGACCTCCTCCCAACCTGCAGCCAATACTGCCTCCAAGTCCAAGCACAGTCATGCCGCCTCCCAGGCGCAGCCCGCGCCCCGCAAAGTGCGCTTCAATGTCGGTGAGCAAGAATGACTCGCCACGGATGTTCTCATCTTATCCTGACACCCTTGAACCCAGGCTCGCAATACCAAGTCCTCGATGTCGTCGGTGAAGGAGCGTATGGGATCGTGTGTTCTGCCGTGCATAGACCAAGCGGGCGTAAGGTTGCCATCAAGAAAATCGCTCCCTTCGACCACTCCATGTTCTGTCTGCGTACGCTGCGCGAGTTGAAGCTGTTGAAGTTCCTGAGTGAGGCGGGTGTCAGTGAGAACGTGCGTGTTCGTCTTCCGATATGCTCTCCACCCCGTCAACTCCCAACCAGATCATATCTATTTTGGACATCATCAAGCCATCATCTATAGAGCAATTCAAGGAGGTTTACCGTACGTCACCGCCGTCTTCTTCATCCTCCCACATCGTCCATACACAAGTCCTGTAGTTATCCAAGAACTCATGGAGACCGACATGCACCGCGTCATCAGGACGCAAGATCTTTCCGACGACCACGCACAATATTTCATATACCAAACCCTCCGCGCGCTCAAGGCGCTCCATTCTGCGGATGTCATTCACCGCGACCTGAAGCCCTCCAACCTGCTGCTCAACGCTAACTGTGACCTAAAGGTCTGCGACTTCGGGCTGGCCCGATCCGTCAAGACCGCAGAGCCTTCAGGTACCGAAACGGGTTTCATGACTGAATACGTCGCCACACGGTGGTACCGTGCGCCGGAGATCATGCTGACATTCAAGCAATATACTAAGGTGTGTCGCTCGCCCCTGTTGCACCTCTATGACATACATCTTACGCGTCCGCTTCAGGCGATCGACATCTGGTCTGTCGGGTGCATCCTTGCGGAGATGCTCTCGGGCAAGCCGCTCTTTCCCGGGCGCGACTATCATCATCAACTGACGCTCATCCTCGACGTGCTGGGCACGCCAACGCTCGACGAGTTCTACGCGATCACGACGCGCCGTTCGCGCGATTACATCCGCGCGCTGCCCTTCCGCAAACGCAAGCCGTTCGCGCAGCTCTTCCCGAACGCAAACCCGCTCGCGGTGGACTTCCTCACGCGCAGTCTGGTGCGTGCCCGTTCGCCGTGTAGGGCCTGGTGCGGAGTAGCTGATGTCCACGTGTGTAGACCTTTGACCCTAAAAAGCGTATCACTGTTGAAGAGGCGTTGGCCCACCCATACCTCGAAGCATACGTAAGTGGCATTGTTTAGTTCTGAGCTCATCCCCTCTTTAACCCTGCCACACATAGCACGATCCTGAAGACGAGCCTGTCGCACCCCCTCTCGACCCCGAGTTCTTCGAATTCGACTGTCAGTCATTCTTAACTGATTATGATCACCTCAACTGACGCTACATCTCACGTACTGATTAGTGCACAAGGACGACATCAGCCGTGAACAGCTTAAGGAGCTGCTCTACGAGGAGATCATGTCTTTCCGCGCACCGCCCATAGCATGATGGCGCGCAGCTGGTCTCCGCGCTCCCGGCACCTCGTCGACCCATCTGCCTAACTCCATCTGTCCAAATCTCTGTCAAATCTCCAACAAATCTATATTGTCATCAATCATGTTGCTGCTGTCATCTCGCTTGTATACGTACGTCGGATCCGTGTGATATCTGGGCTTGGGCATGCCGGACTGATTTCGGTCTTTCGGGATTCCCTTCTGCGCTCTGGTCGAGCAGCCTATAGGTTGTGCTCTACGTCGCTTCGCCGTGTACTATACACTAGGCCCGAGCATCCACACTGCATATGCACGATGCACCCCCCTTTCTCATCGCTACACTTGGCTACTTTCCCTCGTCGCCTCGGTCGGATTGCATAGGAGCTAGATTTGACCCGGGTGCGAGAGGTAAATGGACGCTTACTGCTAGGATCATGCTACCTGATATCGATATCTCTGTTCGTTGTCGCTCCTTGCATCTGTGACATTGACACCATTGATACTACTGGACCTCCCGGGCTCCTGTACTCGTACATCAATCGGACTTCAGATGCAAATGTTCAACATCGATGCGCGCTCGCTCCTAAGGAAATCTTATCTTCTGTCGCTGCACAGCCGTGAGCGAGCATCATCTGTAGACGTGAAAGTATGCCATTTGCGAAGCGTTGCAACAACAGAAAGCGACGAGTAACACTAACTACGCAGCCCAACATCAAGATCGTTAGAACACACAAAAGTTTGGTACTTTTCGCGGCTCGACAACCGTCCACTGGAACCTGGTCTATCCCACCCATGAGAAAAGCATCAACCCACCAGTCCAGGCCGAAGGGACCGTCCCAGCCCCCGCATCTACCCAGTGCACGCACCCGCTAACGCCTACTTTTGCGGCGGCGCACCGCGTCCGCGTCCACCAGGGGCCCCACGGCCACGGAATCCACCCCGTCCCCGCTCGCCGTTAATCGGCGCTCCGCGCGGCGGCCCTCGCTCATTACGCTCCTTCCTCGTCTCCACGAGTATCCGTGCGTTGCCCTCGGCACCCTCGATACGGATACCACCCTCGCCGCCCTGGTTAACTGGAAGAGACGCGGCGATGGCGCGTCGTGCAGCATCAAGCTGGGTGAACTCGAGAAATGCGCACGCCTTGTTCCGTAGTATGTCCAACTCTTTGATCGGCCCAAAGCGATCGACGAGCGTCTTTCTGAGAGCAGCCTCGGAGATATTCTCCGTTACGCTCTGGACAGGAAACTTGAGCATGCTGATTATGGATTTTGTAGCCAAAAGTTACGTACCTTAACAAAGCACTGCGCCGTCGCAACGGTCTGGGCAGCAACCATGTTTGGATGCGCGTGCTGCACCGTCGGGCGTGTCGTCACATGGGGGGCAGGGGACTGCGGCCCGCTCAATGGCGTAGGGATACCAGTGACGGCAGGTGCCTCGCTTACGCCACGCGCGTCGTTTGCCACCGCAGCGCCCCACTTGTTCGAATCTTTCGCTGCCAGGTTGGCCCACGTCTTCCGTTGTGGAGGCTGCTGGGGCTGTGGTGCAGCAGGAGGCTGAGGAATTGCTACAGGTGCTGGCTGCGGTGGTAACTGCCGGGGCACCGGAGCAGGTGGTGTCGGCAGTGGCTGCTCTTTTGGCGCAGGAGACATAGGTGGCGGCGAGGCAGTAGCAGGCGGCTCTGGGGCGGGCGATGGCGACTTCTCACGCACCGACGGCGCAACCGACTCCAGCTCCTCCTCATGATGCACGCCATTGGGCTGAGGCTGCTGAGAGACTTCAGGAGCAGGCTCGGGCTCTGGTGGCGCAGGCGGTTCCTCCTCTTTCACGGGCACAGGCGGGGGGGTTGGGGTCAGTACAGGTTCCGGGTGGTACTCGACTGGTACCGAAGGGGCAGGCGAAGGTGCCACTGGTAAGGACACAGGTGGTGCGGGTGACGGCTGTGCAACCAGTGGAGCTGGAGCAGTAGCGTCTGTCTCACTGGCTTGGTCGTCCTCAACAGCTTCCTCCTTGAGGAAGCGGAAAATGTCGTTGAGGACAAAGTAGCCATTCGGCTGCTCAGCGAGGAAGAACGTCTGCACAAACTTGCGCCATGGCTCCCCGTGATTTGACATCTCACCAATAACCTGGATGATAATACCGCCGTTTGCAGAGGATTGAGCGTCAACCGAGTGTATGAAGACTTTGCAGTCTTGGAAACCGATGGATGTGATTTTATTATGGATTTCCTGGCATAATGGGTGTCAGTATGCGAGTGGCCCACAAGAATGATAACCAAAGTATAGTGGGAAATCGACGTTGATAAAAGTCAAAAAGGATAGTTGGGGGAACCGCTCACGCTGATGCGCTCGAGTTCACTCGACCTCCCACGCGTATTACGAAGCCAGACGCGTCACCTCCGGAAGAAACAGTACACACCTGTTGGCCATAACATGCCTTAGTTTCCTCACCCTCCAAACCATGGACAAAAGTAGAGGATTTAGTGTAGAAGCAGTGTAAACGATTGGGCTGTTTGTTGACAAACGTGTAGTATTGCGGGACGAACTGCCAGCCAACTTCGGAAGGATTGACGGTGGAAGTGCCGTTGGTGGTCATGATGCTGCTATCTAAGGAGTCAGATATGCCTTCTACGCTCGCCAGGGTTGTCCTTACCGTGCAAATGGGGAGACGGTGAGAGACGAATGTGCGAAGTGGGCTACGGAGACAAGGTACAGTCGAAAGACAACAATTTCTCAGACGCCCACGGGCGCGACCTCCGTGCCACCCACATCTCAACTCAGACCATCTCCGCCGCACCAGCCCGCGGCCCGCGGCCGCCGCCATGGTAGTCATACTAGATAATCTCTTCCTCCGAGTCTCAAAAGGCAGCTTTATTCCATACAAATCGGCTCGGCACTGGGCAGCCATCTTCCGCGAACAACATGCACTTCTTGGATATGTTAAGCCGTGAGCATCGTTGCAAGGACCAAGGAGTAAGTGTTCGGCCGCCACTGTCGATTGCATCGGAGTCTAATCTTGCCATAAACCCTAGGTAATATTTCATGGCTCAGGATTTGCTCGGGATGGATGCATCATTTGCATACACATCGACGCCTATGACCAGTGTGGGTGGACGTCTTCCATCTGTACGGTGAATTCTGGACTCGCGTGTCAACGGGTCTGGTCTGGAGAATGAAGCAGTTCCTGGCTGTAGCCGGTAGGTGCTGTTACCTCTTTAGGAGACTTCATACTTAATTGCTCAACCCATCCCACCAAGTCAAAATGGGACATTGAATGTGAGGTTGGAATGCTCACGGACTATGGACTCGGACAGGCGAGTGAGATCTTCGCGGATCAATGGGGGTAGAAATGGGACGCAAACTATGTGACGACTCGCAGAGTTTCATGAAAAGTCTGCTGATTTACATCGCAGGGTTGGGTACTAATGAGTGAGTCTACCCATGATACTTGTCCGCCTTGCTTATTCTAATATCAAGTCACTGAACGAGCAGCTGGTTGTTTCCAACAGAGCTCTTATATGAACTCAATTGGCTTGCACTTCAGCTCACACTGGATGCAACATCGTCGCCCCCGTCTCCCCATCCTCGGCTCCACCGTCACCATCGCGGTTGTCATCATCGCACAAAGGTTCGTTGCCAGGAGCAGCTGATGGCGGAATGGTGACAGTGAAGGTGCACATACCGAGCAGCGTAAAATGCTCTGCGCCAGCGCGGCGGATAACTTACTGTTGCCCTCCATTATCGGTGGGGGTAACAACAATTGCCGTCACAACGAACGCCCTCGAGACAGTCTCCATGGTCTGCGTCGTGTGGGTGATTGTGAGAGCTCCGGAAACGGGTACCACAAAACAGTAAGCCATTGGATGGGTTGACTGGACGGCTAACTGCCCCCAAAAGCAGATGCAAATCATGACGGCCATTGCGGTAAGACAGGCAATTCTGGTGTCGAAAAGCATCATGAACCAGTCGATGGGAAGTGGACGTAGAGGATGTAAGCGCAGTGCAATTGCGATTTTTGGAGTGGACCGTTCTGACTCTTTCCATCGCCTCGCAGATATCGCAGCCTGGCATCAGCGTTTCCAGACTAACCCCCGGGTCCGCCAGGCTGCTCCAAGTCCCTCACATTTCGCCTGTGCAGCACTGCAACACACGTCATTTCCGAACCACTCATCCGCAAGATTTGACTCTATCATAATCCACTGATTGTGTGTGGGCAACGATATGGTCTGGTCTATGCTACGTCGCCCTTCCAACTGAACTCGCCACCTCCGGCACGGCGACTCTTGGGATGATGCAGTGCACAGCTTGGATGCATTTGATGTTGAGTTCTCCAACCCAGACCCTTCCTTGCTACTGTCTGCTCCACCCTATGTCTTTCCTGTTGGTAAACCTGCGTGCCTTACGTGAGATTGATAGGCTAGCCAAACAAGATGAGATTTATGGTGCGTGTGCTTACTCATCGACATCGCCAGGCTGGAACCACTGATAGGACCTGGATATCATAGGTAATGCCCTCAGTCAAGTGCACAATGATCCCTGTGTCATTGCAGTCGGGAGCAATCTATTGGTGCCAACAATGTCAGCCAGCAGACAGAGGTCTGCTGAAAAGACTTCTTGATCGAACCGGTGCATGACCCATCTTGGTGATGCTCGAGCACGACCGCGGAGATGCATACCAGCTGTGCTAGCACTAGTGCGCGTGGAGATCTCAGGCAGGACAACAAGTCGGGGAAAGTGATTCCATGACGACTCGGAGGTTTTGCCTGATTAACTGTGTTTCGTGGTCTTGGGAAAGGATGCCGGCTGTTGGGGTGGAGATTTGAGTGGTGACACGGGGCATGTTGGAGTCGTAATCGCCATAAAATCTGAATCGCCACCTGTATGATGTTCTGCATCACAAAGACCTGTTTAATTCGCCCTCCTCGTCACTACCTGGGCGGCCACCGGTGTCTGTGGGGGTACGTTTGCTCACGGTACTCCAGGCTGACACATCGGCGCATAATTTCCCTTTTAAATGCGGAACTATGACCAAACTGCTTTTCATTTTGATTAGTTTGGCCTGCAGACGTGAAACCCGCTGTTAGCATCCAGGCGCGGGTGGAGCTGTCGGTCCTCTTGGTCTGCTAGATTTGTCCTTTCTCCATACAACTGAGCATTACCTCGAGTTTCTGTCCGAGTTTGAGAAATACATTCACCAGTTCTCATTAGTGTTACATGTACATATATCATCCGATGTGGAATCGAGGTGAGGCCTAGCCAGAGCCGCTCAGTGGATCTGAGCATCTACAATTTAAGAGTACAGTGTAGATGCAGCCGCGGCAAAGTAACAGTGAAGAATTAGAGACGTGCAAGTTGCTGGAGCTGGAACTGAACGGGCAGAGACATAACAGTCTGCAGCCACTTGAGGTACCTCTTGCAACCTTGAATAGACCTAACCTCATGAGCTGATCGTACACCCGGTGCTTGCCCAGTGCCCGCTGTTGGAGGACTGTACAGGCGAAGCGATACCCGATTAGGCATAGGGATGGCACCGAGCGCCGAACTTTCGCGAGCGTCCAGTCAGTTCGTCCTGACTAATATGTTTGGTTCGCGGAAACACATGTCCAATCTTGCACGAAAAGTTCATAGCTATGTTTATACAATCCGAGACATCTGACTTATTTATTCCGAGGGCAAAAAGCGGCAAGTTGAAGTGATGAAGCGAAATTTCCTCTGAGCACCTTGCGAGACTTCCCATCAGGACCCAGGAACCAGTTGGGGATCCATCCCCTAGTGGCTTCCACGGAAACGTGTTCCTGGTTAGCATCAAGTACCGGAAACATCGCTGGGCATCATGCCTATCTCACACTGCTCCGAAGGGACAATAGCATAACATGGATTTGAGACGCTATTGAGGTCTTCGTCGGACATGTCGCGTAGTCTGGACCACATCACGGAGGCTCTTCAGTATCTGGAGTACCTGTTACCCGTGCTGCCTGTGCTCAATCACACTAGAAGGACTTTCAACAGAGCCTTTACCGCAAGGAAGCAAATCGCATTGCTGTTTTTAGCAGGATACTCTCATCTGTCGTAGCTATTCAACATGCACAAACCAATGTTGCTCAAGGCTTTCTTCATCAGGCAGTCTACAGTGGCTTTTTCGCGTAATTCAAATGGGGCCGTCAATCAAGATCTCAGCTCTACCACGTGGAGAGGAGTCGCGCAAACGGTTCTTCTCTCTCAGACTCTTTGCCTCTTGACCCTAACCTTCAATCTGACGCAGACGTATGGATGACCTCGCCTTTGCTTTCGCCGGCCTTCCCTAGTCTGTCTTCTGCCCCTACTCACCAGAGTCCGACTGACGCGTCATATCATAGCTTCAATCCGATGATGATGCTCAACAAGAGCGAGACAAGCGCGGCGCGTCGGTTGCTGCAGTGCACTGGCGTGGGCCTGTACATGAATGACATCTTATCTAAGTTCGCACCACCCGCCCAGGAGTCATCAGATCTGTCGCGCGAGGACTTTATGGCACGCCGGACTGTTGTGAACCATGTTTCCGCCTGGTGCGAGAGCGCTGAAAACAAAAAGAATATAGAATGGGTACCCATTTTGTATTTGTATGAGGTGTGTCCTTTGTTCATAATCTAGCGCGCACCGGCCAGGGTCTGAGCCACTCTGCAGATCGTTAAGTCGTCCGCAAAGAGACAGGTGTGCGGCGCATCTAGCGGGTAGCTTGCGAGGACTCATCTGTGCCAGCGCGACTGGGGACATCTGCTGTTCACGGAGCCTACTATTAGCCGCTTCCTCATCGTGATGATCATGCCCGAGCCGTGCGACTGCGGCAACTATTCGCACCACGACCTCGACGTGATGACCAGGTACCAGGCGGACCGGATGATGTCCCTCGTCACCTATCTGCACGACGCGTGAGGCTGGGGCAACGCGCCGGACGGTCTGGTGCGCCGACTTTCTTGTCACGCGATGACTCGACGCACTGACCGTCAAGTCTCCAGGGTGCGAGCGACGTACACTACGCCGAATCGTAGATTCAGGGTCGATCCTGTCTTCCTGTCCGGCAACAACGGGCCCATCTCACTGTCGCCGGGTGCGCCTCCAATCTTCCATGTCACACCCGATGCGTTCGTCCCGACGTTGCTAGCGAGTGAATCGGAGAAGATCGACAATGTGTGTATGCAGGGCTGGGAGAAGCAGGCGGGACCAACGGCCGTTGGGGCGGCGCGGAAACGCGTACTTGGGACAAAGGAGAACCGGCCAGAAGTCAGCGACGCGTGGATGCAGAGGAACCCGCGCGAGTGCGCAAACTGCCTGGCGGTGAAGGACAAGGCACTGATGGTGTGTTCGAGGTGTAAGCTGGTGCACTACTGCAGCAAAAACTGGTGAGTGGGCACCTCTCCCCGATGTTCATACTATTCTGACTCGGTTGTATCTCAGCCAGAGGGCCCACTGGCAGAAGCATAAGCTATGGTGTAAGGCGGTGGGCGAGGTCGCTGAAGACGCGTGAACGGCCGAAGTCACTGAAGCGTGTCAGACGCGTTCTTGAATGCACCCTGTGCTGTAACTTACTGCTCCGCTTTGTAAGTGTTTCCAAATATATGCAGTGATCAGTGCCGATGCATTAATTGATCAGTATTAAATAAGTAATCTGTAAGGTGAGTCTCCTTCAGAGTTGAGCCTGAGTCTGCTTCCGGGGTCCTAGGCGTTCAGTACAGGCTGACGTCAAGTGGCACTGCTATAAGAGGGCTTGGCATCCGGACTCGTATTATACCGTGTATGCCCAGCGCGATGGTGGTGATAATTCTCTGTGTTCTTCTCCTGTCGCCGCCATGACCCTCACGACCCGCTCGCACTGTCTGTTAATATGTTTCTGTGTTTTTGCATTTTGTCTGTCGGGTAGCGGAGTGTACGCTTTTGGCGCAGGCAACATCCCGAGGTGCGCGCAGCGCCCTTCCAATGTGGTTCGCGTGCGGACTTTGACCAACTCACTGATCGAAACAGCTTCGCTTATTTGGAGGGCAGGGCTTTCCGCCATGGCGACATTGTGAGTTGTGGAGGGAGGTTGTTCTGTGGCGGGACGATGATGTTGACCAGAAGATGATAGGAAGACACGCTCGCGGACATGGCCAAGCGCGTCGCGTCTGGTGGGTTCGCGCTGGGAGCTCTGCTAGGGGCGAAAGGGAAGAGGTTCAAGGCTCTCGATGTCAAGCGAGTTTACTTTGGGAACTGGTTAAGGGATTACAGTCAGGTGCGCAAGTTGTCCTGTTAGGGTATCCGTAAACTAAGGCGCATATAGGCAGTGGACACAGCAGGGCTGTCCAAGCTCCAGCTTCAGGTTCGTGCCCCTTTCGCGGTTGCTGTACAAGCTATGCACTTCGTGGGAAGCTCACGCGTACGCTCCTAGACGATTGTGAACCTATGTATGGTTCTGGGTTTCCTCGCGCATGGCTACGCCACGGGCGAAGTCGAGGTTACCATAGAGCGTCTCGGTGTCTACTTACCCACGGAGCATATCGACAACCCAAAGGGATACCCGGACAACGCGCGCAGCTATGACTCCCGTCTCCGCGGGCCCGTCGACCCGCGCGAGCTGCAAGTCGACCACAAGACGGGCATGAAGAACTACATCGCAAACGAGCACGGAGCATGGGATACTTCTAAGGCGCTCATCCGGCGCGTGTTGCATCAAAGTATCGATATGGGCAGGGGGTACCACCAGAATGGCCGGAAGGAGGATTTGTATGAGGCATATAGGCTACTTGGGACGGGGGTGAATGGCTAGGTTCCTTGCTTTTGGCCGCTAGCCATGACTCACAATCACCTCAGCTGCACACCTTGGAGGATTTCGCTGCTCATTCGAACTTTTGCGAGTTGGTCCTTGTAGCAATGGGTTACACGGACGTATTCGTGCACGTCGGGGATCGTGTGCGGATCAAGGCGCCTGATGGCAAGTATGTCGCGCCGCTTGTTACGGGTTTGTTTTATTACTTGGTTGGGTGTGGAGAAGACGTGACAAGATGTACGTTATAGGAACATTTGGTTCGAGCGATTTCATCCACAGTCTGCTTGGAGGTACGTTGCGCGACTTACTATATAGTAGTACGGCACACTCACATACACACACCAGAGGCCAGCGACCACATCGTGCGTCTCTCGTCTTAAGTCCGTGTGCCTTGCAATGCCCAACGCTCACATCCACCTACCCTACAGAGTCAAGCATCCGTGGTTGACCTGAACTCGCGGCTCGAAAAGGCGCGCACGTCGTACAACACGGGCTCCGCGAATACGCTGCGCGAACTGCTCGCGAGCCTGCCGAACGGGAGCGGCGGCGAGCTCACGCGTGAGATGGCGGGCGTGGAGCGTATCCGCGCTATGGGCAAGTCGGGTCAGGTGCGCAGCCGCGACATAGGTATGGGTGGAGGGACCCGTGCGGGAGGGTATGGTCCAGGTGAATATGGCGGTGGTAGTGGATATGGCGGCGGTAGTGGATATGGCGGTGGAGGCGGGGGCGGCGGAGGTTATGGCGGGAGCTATGGAGGCGCTGCGGGGTATGAGGATGCAGGGGAAGACACGAAGGCACCCGACCAGATGAGCCCGCAGGAGCTGCATTCGGTCTTGTGGCAGGTCTTGAGCTTCAGGGATACTGGCGAGTATCCAGGCCCTGTGATCAAGTCTGGGCGTTCATGCTGAGCATTCCATAGTGACGAAAAAGGTCTCGGTTATCATCGGTGCGTCGCCTCCTACTGAATGCGTAGTCGAGGGTGCTGATGGCTGATTGTGCGAGCAGAGAAGATCCCAGGGTTAAGCTCCTTGATCGAGAAGATTAGTGACTCAGTCACTGGTACGTCATGTCACTGCTGCTGCGGGAATACTTTAATGCAGGTTGCGCACAGTCTTCGTTTTCACAACACTCGAGGTGTGTTTATTGCCATGAACTACTTGTGAACAGACTCTAATCATGTGTGACGAAAGCCATTCTTGAAACCCATCATGACGCAGGCAACCCAGGGATTGTCAGCTGCGTCCGGCCAGGTGATCAATAAAGAGGACCAGTTTGAGGTGTTTGACAACCCGGATGCAGTGAGTCTCAAAATCTTCGTCCTAACGTCAAAGAGCAGGTACTGACGGGGGCCAGTCGGATCCTACTCACTCGTTTTTGAGCAAGGACCATTTTGTGAGTCTCCTTGCACTGAAACACCATCGGTGATGTCTAATTCTGGTACAGAATCTTATCTTGAATGAGCCCGCTGGTCACTTGGGCAAAATCATGCTGGTCTGTAATTGTCGTGTCGTGGGGACCGAGTTAAGGCTGACAATCTGCCAAGCAATACACGGTCAAGCGTGTCGTGAAAGCTTGGGATGATGTCGGGATCAATCCGCACCAGCTCACTGAAGACGTCCTCCACTGCTTGTGAGTTGTCCACGCCGCCACTGCTGATCACTACTCTTCTAGTACTGATCACGCTTTGTCGAAGGTTCCACCCCGATTTCCACGTGCGAGGCTCGGAGATCCAGCGCGAGATGCTCGATTATATGAAGAAGTGGGTGGACGAGCTCGGCCCAGAGCGCAATGAAGTTCTCCGTCGGCTGACGAAGCAGTGCGTACGGAACCACAAGAATGTGCGCATCGGACATGAGGGACAGGAGGGCGAGACGCAGGGCTTCGGGATGGCACAGCATGCGGCACACGATGTACAGAGCGACTTCCTTGGCGCGACGGGGTTCCGGGGTAACAACCCGCACGGCGTTGGCATGGCGAGGAGCGGGCCGGGTGACTTTCCTGCCCTAGATGCGGGTACGCCGGCTGCACAGCCATATCACCGTCACCACCATGGAGGCCATGGGCACCACGGCAGCGGGCTCGCGCAGACATACTACGCTGAGAGCTAGACGGCGCGCATGCCGGGCGAGGAGGTGCGCTCGAGCTACGAGGTGACTTACGCACCGCCCCAAGATCCACTGTCTGGGTTCCCGAGTGCAGCGTCGAGCTCGGGATATGCGCCGTCGTATGCTGGTGGCGGCGATCTCGGGGGAGGAGGGTACGGAAGCGAGCCGGTGTTGGCGTTCCCGTCTGCTCAGCATGACCACGGAAGACATCATGGCCATCATGGCCATCACGCGGGTGGACGGTTCCCAGAGCCAGAAGGATTCTCGTCTGTGACTGGTTTCCCGCAGCCTGGAGGACCGCCTGGGTTCCCGAAGGCGACGAGGGGGTACCCTCCCCAGCGATCCTTCAAATAGTAGATGGTGAGCAGTGCAGCGCAGAGACATAATATGGATTGTGTATCAACGAAATGAGAGACGATGTATCAAGCACGTACTTGTAGGTGTCCTTGTATACTCTGCTGGTACTGCGCCAAGATATTATATTATAAGCGAGCAAAAGACCGTGCGTTGCACGGGATGTAGTACAGTATACTTTAAGAAGCAACAGTAGTTCATTGAACCTACATTTCAAGCAGAAGGTAAACGGTCCGACCAGTGCTCTCCCGTTGAGCGCGCTCACGTGCAAAGACGGAACGCAGTCGACCCACGGGCAACCTTGTATAGTCTTGATCAATGATCATG
Organism: Fomitopsis pulvina; assembly: GCA_964035675.1. Classification (NCBI taxonomy): domain Eukaryota; kingdom Fungi; phylum Basidiomycota; class Agaricomycetes; order Polyporales; family Fomitopsidaceae; genus Fomitopsis; species Fomitopsis pulvina. Next base: position 858,622 of record OZ037967.1, on the reverse strand, counting down.
ACACCCTCCATCCCTTATTTGTAATGACTGTCACACCAAACAATGTGCTCTGTATACTGTTGGGCAGGGGATGGCTCTGCCCATCTTGTAAGACAAAAGCAGCAATATATGCTCTGTGCAGCAGAAAGCGTACAGGATGAATGTGTATGACTTCAGCGCGGATATGTTCATTGAGATCCGTTGAGCTTGGGCACAACTCAGGTCCATGCTCGCGTCCCGAATCTGTGTTTGCTCCATGGCAGACGTCGCCTCGGAAGATATGGTCCCACGGACGGCGGGTCTCGGTACACCAACAGACAATGTAGTCTCTTCCGACTGAACAAGTAACAGCCATAATACAGGTGGGATGTCTCCATTGTCGGTCCTGACGGTTGTCGGCCTTGACGCCGAAGCTCGACACACGCACCAGCGGTCACGTTCAGACCAGCGAACGCAATACATAATTTCGCTCCAAGCCCTGTTGCCGTTCGACGTTCGCGTCGAGATCAGTGGCGATGCGATACTTGTCGGCCTGCCGTCGAATCGACCTACGTCAGGGGTGCCATCGCGTTCATCTTCGTTTGCAACAGTCGAGGCCAGATGTGTAGGCGGCGCAACCAGTATAGTCTGTGCTACATCTGCACCTCCCACGCGCACGGCATCCGTAGGCCCCGTATCCATTATGATGTCCATCCCACTCTTTCATCCATCTTCATCCCGAGCAGTGCAGACATGAGGCCCTTGTGTTGGTTGGCATCTGAGTTGAACGCAGCGACTCTGCCTTTCTCTTCGCAGAGACCAAAGACGCTCCAGAGGAGGCCGATCGGCATTCGTCTCGTACACACCCTCAGGCCGATGCGCCCATGCACTGTCTTCCGGTTCCTGAGCGGAAGAGGCAGCGGACGCTGAAATGCTTGTCTGGGCCTTCGAGATTATGCGCTTGCGCTTCGCCGGCTTGTCCACAGCGACCGGTGCAGCTTCAGCTGGCGCCTCGAGCGTGGTCGTGTCCTCATCGGTCACTATGAGTAGTAGCCGCAGAGGATTTGATCCTGCCAGGCAACGGGCAGTTCTCATCCAAAGCGGGCTCCGAGTCTGATGCTTTGCGTTTGCGATGCACGCGAAACGGAGGCTATCCTTCGACGTCACGCAGGCGTTGGGATGGGGGCTTGTTTCAAACACGCATTTGCTCTGGACGCCTACGAAAGGCATTCATTGGTCTCTCTCTGGCGCTCCTGCGAGCTCAAAGGAGCGAGGCTGCCTCAACTGCGTGTTCATTCGACTGATCTGGGTGGACGTCGACCTCCGTGACAGGCGGACGCAGAGCGACGATAGTCTCTATCTCCACTGCAGTATCAACCGAATAGCACAATCGCATGAGTGAAACGGTGTCGCATAGTTGAAGCGCGCGGACTTACAGACTGTATGCACACTGGATTGCACGAAACTAGGTTGGACAGCGTGTTTGAACCTGCCAAATCACATGGTAACCTGTTCGTCTGCTTCAATCTACCGGCACAGCCCCAAAGAGTCCGAGATTGGTCGGCCACATGCAGGAGCGGACGCCCAGACCATCTGGGATTACCTCCAGAGCAGATAGAACGTCAATGCCCGGCAAGAGCGGGGTCTGAGCAAACAGCGGGGAGATGATGAATCTCGAGCAGGAGAGAGACGACGTCGCGGGCGGAACACCGTGTAGCGTATCTTCCGACCGAATGCGTGCGCTCCAGCACGAGGTTATGTAGAACTGCGACGAACGTGCGTCCAGAAGTGGTTGTGCCACGGGTTGAACTCGGGTGGACGCAGCGGCGTTGCTATTGAACGAGTGACTCGAGGTTATCCCCCACCTTGCCGATGCTAGAAGGGGTCATTGTAATGATGAGTCTGCGATTGCAGGTTGCGACCTGAGCACAAGGTGACAACGGCGGGTGACGTGTGACGGTTCTTTGCTCCTCTGAACACGATCAGATCGATATCGGGGTGGCGGTGGCGGGCAGGCGCTCGAGAGCCAAATATCGGGATCATCCCCATAACTTGAACTTCAACCATTACCAAGAACCTAGACGTCTGCTTGTCTCGCGAGTTTACTGGAAATAAGAATCCGAAATCACCAGATATTAAATTATACCGGGCGGCTGGGTCAAAAAATTCTTTGCGAATACCTCACCGCTCATCGAAGAGGCCCAGTCTGCATACCAGTCGAAACTAGCGCTTGGGGCATGTAGGAACCACCTCTTCTCGATGCGGTGTGCTCTGGAAGCCGAGACTTGCGATAGGGCGTGCATGCATTTTATGCCAGCGCACCAAGCCAAGCAAGGTATGTCCAAGGCCATGCTCACTGCTGGGAAGCATGAGAGGAGACCAGACGCCGCTGTTTCAGGGCGATGTCGTAAAGACAGCGACGTATGTGGGGCATCTATGCGGAACACGTACTTCCCCCTTTCCCGCTCTGGAGAGCAATCTGCTTGGTGGGCTCCTCAGGGGGGAGCTTAGCATCGCACGGTCGGGCCGTCCGTGCGCGAGCGTGAAGAGCACGCCGCATTGACTATCTTCCCTTCTCAGTTCTGTGGCCCTCGGATCCGAAAGCCGTCGATTCAGCTCAAGCGTGGTAACTCCATCATGGCATGACGCCATCCTAATCATGCCCCCGCGAGCTGAGGATGCTCTCAGTACGAACCTTCGATGCTGAGATCGATGGTACCTTCATTCTTGTTCCTGCTTCTCTCCTTCATGTGGATTACACGACTCTCTCTACATCTGCATGGGCTCTACGCTATGCGGAGGCGCCTTTCAGATCCGAGGCGAGAAGTCGGCGCCACAGCAGCGCCGATTCCTGCTCTCGCATCGACCAGACGTCGATCCGTATCTCTCACCAGAAAGCAGCATCGAACTTGCTCCTACCCCCATCCAGACCATTCACCCACTGACTAACTGTCAACTCCACAGTCCTCGTGACGGATAGTTGGCTATCTGACCAGATGCTTTGAGGAAGTCCATCTCACAATCACATACCGTCCACCTATCATCTGTTCTACGGCGAGCTCGATACAGCCCAGTGGAACAAGGCGAAATGCCGTGTCTTTCCAACGACGGTGACTTTTCGGCTCCGCACATTCCTCACAACTGGCAATGCAGGCTCCAAGTAACTCCCTCGATTATCGCGATAGCGCGAACCACGCCCATGACTCTTAGGAACACGCCGGCAACTCAGGTGTGCCTCTTACGCCCTCGAAGACGGCGCAGACGCGGTCTGCTCTGCGTCGGCTTCTGGACCTCCGCGCCACCAACGCCGCGAGGCGATTGGGACACCCAGGCTTCGAACGCTGGCCCGGGGCTGCCCGCTGAGGTGAACTCCAGGCCCGCCGCGCGTCACGATCAACTTCTGCCTTCGAGTCTGATCGCTTTCTGATTTGGCACTGGCCGCCGCGGCGCTGTAGCTTCGTCGTCAACGGGTTTACGCAACCAATACGAGTCTGATAGACTTGGACAAGCATGCGTGCCGTCCCTCTGAAATGGCTCGCAAATGGTCGCGCATGAACCCATCGAGTCTCTCATGACCGAGGATTGGATCGCGCTGGCACAGGCGTGACCGCCGCGCTGGAGCCACGCCCCGCCTTGGACATATTAGCGACATCCCTCTCCAGCGCGAGAACGTGCCCGGAGGACGATGTCACTGGCACACAGTATCTTCTGCTCGGCCCAGCGTTGGGGCCCGGCAATGCCCATCGCAATCGGGGACGTCCCCCCTGTTATCCCCTAATCGCCGGCGTGTGGCCTGCAGAGCACAGAACAGACGCATTGACAATTCGCGGACTCTTCGCCCGGCGGCCTCATGCGCGCGCAGTGGTTGGGTCGCATCGGCGCTGGACACATGCCGCCAGTGCCGGTCTGCGGGACATGCACACTAGGGCCTCGGTATACCGTGTTCTAATGTCCGCACCACGCGTGCTGTGTCCGCCGGGAGATCATTCCATGTTGCACCACAGTGCGCAGTGGCCTGCGCCGGGAAGTTACAGTCAGTGGTCTGGCGATCCCCGAGGATGCCTGCTAAGTATCACCACGACCCATTTCCGTGCGCAAGTTGAAGCATTGTTTGCGCGATCGAGTACCAGTCCTGTTTTGCAGGCGAACGCCGGCAGGGCACGAACGTTCCGCGAAGGCGAAGCCTTCCTCATCAGTTCGCAATATCCGTCATCAACTACGCACGTGTGCATCATGCTTGTGATGGCTTCAGTCCCCCTTTGTGGCACGAATCATACTCGTTTCATAGCGAAGACGAAAGTGTAAGCAAGTAATATGTACATCGCCTTGTGAAGCTTCTAATCGAACACGTACAGATACACATCTATGGGCCCCAGGCCGCATCCAATCGTGAGACCGTTACCGAACCGTTGAAACCAAGCAAAACAACCATGCCCGCGGCACCCTTCTCCTAGCCTCCCGCGCCTCTGCAAGCAGAGACCCCGATGAGGGACGCCCAGGCGCCGAGGGTCCGCGAGCGACCCGTAAATGCAACGTTAAATATCCAAATAACCTGAGCGTATAAATCGATGTGTGGTGGGATTCTTTGAGGTTGGGTATACATGCGCAGACGCCAGGCCCGCACGGTATGCTCTTCGGCGCGTCTACGACCAGACCCAGGTCATGTCGTAGAGTCGACCAATTGAGAGACTGGCCATGTCCTGGAATGCGGTCGGCGTGAAGTCGAGGTCTGTGGTGGCGCAGGCGACGCAACGGTCGGTCACGGTCACGGTGACCGAGTTCCCGTTGTCTGCATGCCCATCAGCATATACCCGGTAAGAGAGTGTGGGATACGAACAAGTCGCAGTAATCTGCTTGTTGCAGACGGGGTTGTCATTGGGGTTGCTACCAGTATAGCCACTGGTGACATCCAAGTCAGGGTCGAGCGCACGGGTGCTGACGCAGAGACTTACGGGTAGTTGTCGAAGAGGTCCGCTGACACTGCGACGATATAGTCGCTGTCGGTGTTGGTGATACCGCAGGCACCCAGTCCAGCCTCGTACCAGGTAGCTGAGGACAAATATTACATCGCCAGTCACAAGTACGTGCGGTACCCTCGAGCTTACCATCACCACTGTTTGTGCCCGTCAGCCAAGAAGGCTCATCAGCTGCAACTGTCGTGACATCGGTCGAGGTGCTGTTCACAACGCTGGACGCGCCGCAAGAGTCGCTGACGGCGCGAGGAATGCTCATCGCGAACGCAGAGAGAGTGAGGGCGAGGAGAAGGAGAGCCTTGGCGAACATGGTCGAGGGTCGTAAAGATGGAGGTGAGTACAAAGGCGAGGAGTGGCAACTATATGAGGTCGAGCGGAACCTGAGGACAAAGCAGGACAAAAGACGGGGTTTTATACAGAGGCAGCCATGCTTGGACCGAACACAGAACGCTTTGTCAGGAAGGAGGACCAATGGCATGCGGAGGCGACAAGCGGCGGACGTAACTACGAGCTCAGGAGCGAATTCGGCGCATTAGGCAAATTTTCATTTTTGGAGATTCTTCCTCCTCGCATGCATTCGGCTTCACAAGGCAGACGTAGCACCGCTCGCCCACAACGTGTCCTGCGAATTGCTGTGTGTAGCCGCGATCATTCGCTCGAGTGTGCGAGGCGCCGCGCAGGGGGGCGCGAGCGCCGAGTGCCGAATGTCACGCACAATGACATAGAGCATGGCGGCCAGCTGACGGTCTCTCTCCGGCGAGCATCGTCGGAGATCTGCTGGGGTGCACCAATTGACCAGGTTTGCAGGCAGGTCTCCGAATGGAAGAGGGAGCAAACGTAAATCGAACGTTTATGGAGCGGCCAGCGAAGAATAATAATATAAGCCTTGAGTTCAGCCGAGTACGAAAAGACGAGTTCTGCAGGCGCCGAAGTCTTTGGCCTCTATAGCTGCGCAGCGTAATGGCGGTGCCGTCAACTCCCCAAGACCCGGCCAGACCAAGATGGTTCCTCGTGTAGGCCACGACCATCCAGGTAGAACGGTTACCCTGGTTATATTTGATGCACGTGGTAGCCGTCAACGACGACCGTCTGTTCGCAAGTGCAGTGCCCAATCCGTGACGTGCATTTCCTACAATGCATGCTGCATGACCACATACCGTCGAGGGCTGCGATCCCGCAAGGGCCTCCAGGGATATTCGTTAATATCGGATAGAATACCGGCGCCCTATACGTGAGCTGCACTCGGGCATGAGAGATCTACAACGAGTGGACTCCGGCCCAATAGCTCACCGAAGGGATGCCCATCGATCTCTCCCCGCGTCAACGAGGGATTTTGCTCAGGGCTCCGGTGGGCGGGCGAAGTCTTCCAGGACTTCGTTGAAGGCCGAGGCCCGCAGCGAGCTCGTCCAAGTAGAGACTTCATCGAGAAACGTGGACGCCCTTGTGCGGTAGAATCGCCAACGACTCGGACTACCTCCGCGCCCCAAGCGTCCGGAAGCCGTGGGCAGCAATAACGAGAGCGCGCCAGGCAGATGCTTGCCTGCGTGTAGCAGACGTGCGAGACTTGTCGCGAGACATGGTGGGAGAGCAGAAACCGCTGGGCCGCAGCAGCGCGGTTGAACTTGGGATTGGTTCGGGCAAGGCCGATCCTCGGAGCGATCGTGGATGGCACGCCCGCGTCACGCATTCAAGCTCAGGTCTGCAGCGTCCTCTTCATTCGCTCGGACATACTGAACTAGTCAACGGGCATCGTGTAGCGCTATAGCCCTCACGGTTGGCGCGTTGGATTGATGAATGACCCCAGTGTGTATCTTGCCTGGGAGAAGTGAAAAAGTATGTTTCATAGTCCATTTCTACATGCACACTCGTGTATAACATAGAGAGTAAAGGAGATGAAGACTGCGCCAACTCGAGAAACAGCGCATTCAAGGCTTCGAGCGGCCACTGGTATACGATCGCGAAAATGTTCTAGGAAGGCTTTAATGCGTCGGGAGTTTATCTAATGAAGAAGCTATGAGCCACGGCAAGGGCGCACGCTATAGCGCACGCAATGAAGCCGAGCGGGTATCCTGCGGGTCCGTTTTCGACGCTCATAGACCAGAGCTACGAATAACGTGCACTGTCAGAAACTTAGGAAACGGCCCTGGAGGGCATCCGACGTACCGTACCGCCCAGGATCGGTCCAAAGAAACGCGCAAGGCTGACGATACTCTGCGCAACGCCGTTCGCAAGGCCCACGACATGCGGTGGCGACACTGCTAAGAGTCAGCATCCGCACGTTGTCCAGAGAGGATGGGGAACGTACTGTAGTTCAGCAGGACGGACACCGCGGTGTAGGCAAATGTGATGCCGCAGAAGCGGACCGCCCTACCAGCAATAGGAAACAAATTAAGCTCGCACGGCAGTAAGAAGGGATCTGCGTTCGGACTAACGTGCTTAGGGTTAGGGCTGTAGCGCAAATCACCGCGATTCAGCCATCGTTGACACGCTAGAGACACGATCTCATAGTACGTACCAGCCATGAGAATGGGGTTCCCGTCGTCGTTAGGGCCCGTAAGAACTCGGTACAATATGACGGACAGGTATGCTGGGATGAACAGGAGTGACCCAATACGGAACATGGCGAGATGCGAGAATCGGCCTCTCGGAGGGCTGCAGCGTACGTAAATGTACGTTAAAATGGTCCGGTCATGCACGGAGGCACGTTACACACCCGATGTTTCTATGAGGCCCGACACGCGGGTTAGTACCCGGGGCGGGTCACGGTTCCAATGTGATGGGATACGTACGGATAGAGATAGAATTGGTATGCGATTTGCGCTAGGCACATCAACGCAACTACGCAAGGATCGTCACTTCCTAGATCGTCCAAGCGGGCAGAAGACTTACTCAGCTGCGAGAAATGGCCGGCGTTTAGGTTCAAGCCACCCAGAGGATACTTGCTATAATGGAAAGGCGACGTTAGTAGCCGGCGACAGCCTCAGGGTTGCGACGCACGACACGAGGTAGAGGTAGAACACCTGATCATGCGTAGTCGAGTGCAAGGCGAGCAGCGCGTACTGGATGATGATCGTCACGGGCAGCAGGGACATCAGCGACGGTTCCCTCTCTGGCACTCCAGCCTCCACTTCCGCGACTTGTTCCTGCTGCGCTCTGCCAGTCTCCGCGATCGGCTCCAGCCCTTCCTGGGCGCCCTGCTCCTCGAGCTGCGCAAGTAATTGCTGGGCCTCCGCTACCGCTGGGGGCGTCCTCACGCCCGCATGTGCGAAGATCGTCGGGATGGCGCCCGAGGTGCGGCGGTGCAGGGTCGGAGAACCACCCGGGTCCTCGCTCGGCAACCTCGGAGAGAACTGCAACGACCGCTGGCGGTGGATGGGCAGACGGGCCGGGTGAGACGGGCGTCGGGGCGAGCCTAGCTGCGACGAGCGGCGAGAGGTCGAGAACGAGGGCCGTTTTGACTGCGACTTGAGCGAGGCGAGGGACTCGCGCCTAGAAAACGGGTTGTTTCGCGGGGTGGCCGCCCGCGAACCAAAGACATCTTCCTCCTCGAGATCGTCGAGCGCTCCTTCGGCCTGAACCACGTCAGTAGCTCTCTCCTCGCCCTCGAGCTCGTCCTCGTCCACGAACGGATCTTCGTTGTCGACGTTCATCGCTGCGGCAACCCAGAGATCGGCGATGTTCGTCACCGCGTTCTCGTTCGCCATGAGCAGCCGTTGAGCGAAGTTTAGGTCGCCGTTCGTGGCCACTGAGGATGGCAGCCCGTCGAGGTTGCTCTCCCGCCTGCGTCGAAGGGAGGCCGCCACGCTCGCCCTATTCCCAATGCTGTAAGCACTGGTCACTCGGCTCCGATACGCACTGCCGTATCCATACGCGGATCCGTTCGCGCGGCTAGTTGACGAGGCCGTCCGCATCTTGCTAGCACTAGCGGACGGGGTGAGCAAGAGCGGCACGGGCTCTTGCGCCTCCTCCGGGGTCGACAGTCCCTCGAGCGCGTCCTGATCACGAGATGTGAAATACCCAGAGAATGGGCCAGATAGCTTGCGCCTCAGAGTGCCGTACAGACTACGTCGTTCAGGGCTTCCCAGGATGGGGGTGCTCGGGACCGACTCTTCCTCTGGGATAGTGTGGATCTTTTCAATGGGCAGGCGGATAGCGCCTTCTCGAGGACCGCCGTCCGGGCCCAAGAACAGGCTGAGAACGGCACCTGTCAAGAGGTCAGCTACCATTAGCGTACGAGCCTCCGAGCCCTTACCAATCAACGTCACCGAAGCTGCCACCGCCGTTGGCAATAAGTACGGATATTGCACGAAAACGGGAACGTCGCCGAAGACGGAGGGCCACTTCTGAGCTGGCGATTCGACTAGAAGACGTCAATCGACTGGCCCTTCGCAAGTTCGCGCTCTCGACGTACATGTTCCACCCACGATCGCACCGGCAACGCCACCAAATCCCCAGCAGAACCTGCGCCACTGTCAGCGCTGTCTGATAAACGCAAAATTCGGGATTCCTGGAAGCTCACCCTAGGATGGCGTACGCCCTTCCCTCGTTGCTCTGGTCGGTGATCATAGTGACACATCCGCGCGCTACACCGATCGCACCGGCAAATATCCCTTGCATGAGTCGAATGGCCATCGCTTGTTGGATTGACGTAGCTGTCCCGAAAATGCAACAGGTAATGGCGCTCCCGAGCAGAGAGATGAACAGCACGATTCTTTGCCCATGCTTTGCGGCGACTGTCGCCTGGTCCGGGTATCAGATCCACGACAGCGCTGATACAGCTGGAGAGAGCTCACCCAGAGCAATGACGTGAGAAACTGTGTTAGGAAGAAAGTAGACACTGCAGAAGAGACGTGTCACTATGAAAGGTTAGTGCGATGCGATTTGATAGCCATACCCAAGATGCCGGTCCAGTAGCCAACTTTGGCCTCGTCTTCGAATTGATTGAATCCTAAGCAACCACAGTCAGACGTAGCCCAGAAGATTATGCTGGGGCCCGTAGCGGAGATGAGCCGTCCGCGTGGATATGCAGAGTCGTTGTGATTTCACGTTACGGCAGCATAAGGTCAGAATGCTTCGCGGAAAGTCGCCGCAGTGCGACGCGCCTTGGCAGAACGCGCCTCCATCGCGTCAATTTCATTAATGCGGGGCAAGCACACAACCTCATGACGTGCACCGCGCGTCAGAGATGAGCGACTCCCGGTGCCCAGGGAGGCGCTGCCGGGTGATGGACGGATAAGACTAGCAGCACAGGCGCACACGCACGTACGCGCGAACGGCGTCCCCGCCAGCCACAGACAATAAGACGAGCAGACGAGCGCACCTTGCACCATGAACAATATGAACGGCGCCGAGACGTTGGCCGACAGGAACTCCCCGAGCATCGCCTGGCGACAACAATAAGTCGGTGTCCGCCGCGCCGGCAGCACAGCACGGGGGCACTCACAATAGAGAGGACGGCCATCGACAGCGTCGGCAGCGGCGTCGCGTGCGCCTCGCCGGACGGCAGCGCGCTCGGGATGGCTGCCTTGTCCTGCACCGCGGCGCCCCCTCCCGCCTCCTCGTCTCCCGCGCCCCTCCGTAGCAGGCTGAGGCTCGGCCTCCGGAGTGCCGAGAACGACGTGCGTGCGGACGCGCGTCGCGCGTCCGGCGAGCTCCCTGCAGACCGGTCGTTGCGGTCGGTCGAGGACTCGTCTGGTCCGAACGTCCGCCTCGGAGCCATCCCGCGGGTGTATATACCGGCGCTCTGAACCGCTGTGCAGAGTCTGAGAGGGAGTGGGTCAAACAGGGACCGTCTTAAGAGGGCGGTGCGATACGTAGGACGATTTCAAGGCCTACGGGACGGCGGGGGGAAGCGAGGTGACGACGGTGAAGTGTGTGGCCCGTCCACGCTGGACGTTTGGCTTACGTAACAAACTAAGCTCCGTTCACGCACTGGCGCAAAGCACTCAGCGCACGCAAGATCGCGCCAGTCTTCGTCCAGCGCAGGACGCGAGAGGCGGCCGCATGAGTCGTCTACGGTGTTTCTGGCGTGTGCCCCGCTATCCGCTGTCCGCTTTCTAAAGTGGGAGAAGATACAGTCGTCGAATGCGCAGGACATCTAGACGCCCGCCCCATATCTGGCAAGCCTCCCAGCATTACAGCCTCCGATCGCGGTCGATTGCGCACTCTGCGCTAGCAGCTCTCTCTGTCTGGTCGACCGCGACCGCCGCCGAGCCTCACACCTGCACATGGCTGCTTGGCTTCAGAGTGATGTATGTGCCCATAGAGCGACGACGTGCACAATCAGTCGCCCCGCTCACTTCCGCGGGCCTTCCCATCTCAATCTCGAGCTCACTCAAACTGTCGTCCTCAAACTCAAGCTCAGCGCAATCCGCACGCTCCACGAGGCAGGAGCGGAACCGCGCCGCCCCGTCTCTCGCACCGTCGCAGAGGCCCCCCGCTCTCGAGACAAAGCTCCCATCAAGCCTCATTAAACCACCAGCTCGTCCTATCGCCGCCATCCTTGTCCGCCATCATCGATACGCGCGGCCGCAGCCTCCCCATAGGCTATCGCCCTCTGTCTTTTGTCTTTCTCCTGCCGCGCCGCACCGCCGCACGAGCGAGCGCTGAGGCATGCCGGTCGCGCCGCCGCTTGTTCGTATCGAGAGCACCCCCAACGTACGTCCCTCGCGCGCGGTCTCGTCGCAGTGCCTGATCTCCCGGCCCCTGCAATTGTCCTCGTCAAGCACCCTTCGCGCTCCGCGGCCCTCCACCACCCGCGCGTTGGTCCCCGGGTATTGATGGAGCCGCGCCTTGTTCGCCTCGCCGGTGTCACCCAAGGTACGGCGTGGTCACGGAGGGGCCTTGTGGCTCCTGGCACCACCGGGCAGGTGCATGGAACGAGACACGGGGCGGACAGGCTCGCTACTTGGCCGGCCGGCCCAAGACAGTAGTCCCCCACGTCGACCGCCGCTCGGATAAGGCGATATGGCGTTCTGCACGCGGGGGCGATGCTGCGCCGTTCACGTCCGCGAGCCAGACACGATCGGGTGTGTGGCCCGCGCTGCGCGTTTGATGGCCGGTGGAGAGAGGCGTGTTCGACGATCGAACGCGCCCAGCGGTCCGCCCATACGTCTCTGGTGACCTTTCTACGGCGGTGAGGGGGCTGCGCCAGCCTGCTTCAGTGCGAGAAGGGGTGGACGTGTCGTGTTCGCCGTGCGGGTTGGGCTGGGAAAGCTCTCGCCGCCGCCAATGGCGGTGGCCGCACAGACAGAGCATCACAGACCACCGCATTCGAAGTCCACCATGCCACCTACGGACTGCTTGTCTAATAGGAGTAGCTCGGGCAGAGTCTTTCGGCCATTGCTTCCGTGGTTTGAATCCCACTCGCGGGGGAAGGGAAGCTTGTGCTGCGTGCCCAGGGGCATCGTGGGCCAATGAATCGTGCAGGGCGCGTTTATCACCGGGTGATCTGTTATTGGCTTTGGCTGTGTTCGACGTCTCCCCCTGAGTCTTTGTCCATGCATCGAACGAATTAAACGCCTCGCAAGGGTGCGTAATCTCTCATTGCGAGTGCACCAACCTGCGGGAGTACTACCCAATTTATCTTAGAAAGATACACCCTCGGTTTCCCGATGAGTTGCGGTACCTTCGCAGGCCACTGACAGTCGCTCGGAAGTCCAACACATACGTCCGGCTGCGACCAACGGTAAGTCCCGGATTCCCTAATGTATAGAGCAGACACGTCAGGACGCTGACATGAAACGCGACCTTGGTGCGCACAGTGGGATAGGGGCTCACATTTCTAGGTGCGTTACGACAGTCTCGTGCTAAAGTGACGTGCCCGTCCATGCTGTAAGTTGCACAAACTCGCGAGCCAAGTCCAGATCCTGAGCAGCCCGACGTCGACAGGGAGGCGCGCAACACGAGCTAGCACGAGAATACGCGTCAGGGTGTTAGGGTGGCACGCGTGCAGGGTGGGTGCGGATCCTCCCGTGATCGGTATTACGACCCTGGAATATCTCTCCCTGTCGCCAATTCCGTCGCCGCGTGCGCCGGGACCGAAGTCACATCGGGCCACAGTGCGAATTCATGTGGGGGTCCTGTTCACCTCGAGCTGCCACGCACACCTCGCGGGATCGCAATGCAGAGAGGCCACATGCACCACTGGGCTCAGCGTCGACCCCGCGCACCGGTCGCGCTGGATCCACAGGTGTGGATGCGAGGAACGCTCAAAGGCCGCCGCGGCGCCCCGTCCTCCGTGTGTTGGTTATGGACCTGTGATGAGATTGGATCAAGACTAGGCATGCCGGCGACGTCCGAGGTCGTCGCACTCGCGGGCTGCCGAGCCTGGGGTGCTCGCTGCTCAGAAGCTGTCGGCGATGGTGGCGCGCGGGTCTTGGCCAGAGCCGCACGTCACGTCCTATGTTGGCTGGAGTGTGTGGTGCGCGGGCGGTCCTCTGTGTGCAGGGCAGGGAGGACACACGGAGATTGCTCGCTCTGGGGCCCGTCCGACAGGGCGCCTGGAGGGGAGGCGAGGTTGGCGGTTGGCGTCTGGGAGACCCTGGCCATTGCGCGCGGTGGCGGGATGGCTGGTCGCCACGGAGCGGGTCGTGCGCCCTTGGCGAGATCTCGATGAGGCGTCTACGCGCCATTACGACATTCGGTCCGCCGCGCTACGCCCAAGTTGGGACGTTGGAGGAGGGCGTGGCCACGGTGGTTTGTTTGGGATGCACACGCCACGTCGTCGGGTGCGTGCCTGAGCTGCCAGTTGTCGCGCGCACAGGCACGACGGTGTTGGCTGTGCGAAGGCCGTGGCTGCGCGTGGAGAGGACAATGTGGAAGCACGCGTTTGGGCGGACGGGATTGCCAGAAGCGGTGCGTGGCATGTCCGCGGACCGCGATGACTTACCGACGGTGGGTGGCCGTCGAGGTCGGCTCAGGACGGTTGTGGTGCCGTGAGCCGGGCATCGACGGGGACCCGCTGCTGCCGCCATATTGGAAACACTGAACGGGAAAGACGTGCGGGCAGCGTTTCGGGGCCGAGTGGAGGGCGGAAAATCGGTGTGTGCGGATTTGTATTTTTTTGCAGAGTCCCATGCGTGGGTGGGCGTGGACGGCCGTGCGGCTCGAGACAGGCAGAAAGATGGTCGCTGAGGAGCGTGGGGAGAGAGAGTGGAAGAGCGAATTGGCGCGACGGGTGTTGCGTCACCGATCAGTGAAGGGGGTAGGACGTAGTCGGCCGCCCATTGTGGGCAGATCGCTGGTGTCGATGTGCTCTCACGAATATTTTGCTGGCAGGGACCGCCCGCGCTGTCAGATGTGTCATTGTCGGACGCTGCCCGTGCTTTTCGGGGTCCGCCGGCACGATGCTGTCGCTCAAGTCCGTCTCTGAAGCGAGCAACGACGAACGCCCGGCGGCGACGTGCACGTCGGATCTTGGAGAGCGATGCGGGCGACGAACGACGCGAGCACGCTCGGGCAGCGTCCAGCGTCGGGATGCCAAGCGGTGCCGCGGAGTTTCAAATGTCACACAGTGACACAGCGGGCGCGGAAGCATATATCCCGCCCTTCCCGAATAGGCAGTTTTCCGACGGCGTGCAGCCACATGGCGATCGGAAACGCAGCCGTTGCTGCAGCGTGTCGCCCCATGCCGTAACGATGGAGGAGGTCGCGTAGCTGGCTGCAGGGGGCGCGGCGAGGCGGCGCAGCGCAGCGATGGAGTGGCGAGATGGCCGTGGACAGGAAATGTCCTCGAACATCGGACCCGGTGCGCGGTGGCTTCGTGAAGTTTGATAAACTACAGCGTAACGGTTCCCAAGATCTGGTGCGAATCTCACTTTGGCCCCGGAAATGGCACATTCGCAGCAGGAAGATGTCCGAGATTTGAAACGTATCGATCTGTCCTTGCCGATGTTGTTTTTGTCCTTCCCAATCAGGTCCGGGCCTTCTCCAATTGACTCATCCATGGCTTGCGCCGCCAGGGTCGCAGCACCTACCCACGCGCGCCTCCCCACCCCAGCCTATCCCCAATTTCTCTTCAGATAATAATATTCCTTTTTACGCGTGCCGCCACCCCCTCCTCATATAAGGTCCCCCTCCTCCTTCTCACTTCTTCGTCGCGCTTTCGGCTTCGCGTCATCCCCTACCCATTTGGTATATATTCCTTCCTCTTTCCCCCATCCCGGCTTCATCTCCCGACCATGTCCTCGCCAATCCCCTCCACCACCTCGGCACCAACCAAGATCGTCATCCCCGACCTCGTCTCCCACTGCACCATCCCCGTCCGCTGCAATCGCCACAACAAGCAGGCCAGCGTCGAATCCAAGCAGTGGCTCTTCCGTGGCGGCAACCTCAACCAGAGGAAGCGCGACGCCTTCCACGGCCTCAAGGCTGGCTATCTCACCTCGATGTGCTACCCTCTCGCCGGCTACCCGCAGCTCCGGGTCTCCTGCGACTTCATGAACTACCTCTTCCACCTCGACAACATCTCCGATGAGATGAACGATCAGGGCACTCTCGGCACCGCCGTCCAGGTCATGGACCCTCTCTACCACCCCAACTCCTCGCGTCCGGCCACGCGTGTCGGCAAAATGACCAAAGAGTACGTACCCGCCGTAATCAGACAGCCGTTTCGTAGCGCTAACGCCTCTTCCCAGCTACTGGCGGCGCCTCATCCAGACCGCCTCGCCAGGTGCCCAGCAGCGCTTCATCGAGACCTTCGACATGTTCTTCCAGGCGGTCACGCAGCAGGCCAAGGATCGCGCCAACGGCATCATCCCCGACCTCGAGTCCTACATTGCTATCCGTCGCGACACAAGTGGTTGCAAGCCATGCTGGGCGCTGATCGAGTATGCCAACAACGTCAGTGATTCCGCCCGTGGTCACGGAGCGCGCTCGCTTACTTACCTCCTCAGCTCGACCTCCCGTGGGAAGTCATGGATCACCCCATCATCCGTGGCTTGGGAGAAGCCGCCAATGATCTCGTCACCGTTAGTTCCCTTTTGTCTTTCCTGAGAACGCGGTTGCTGACTTGGCCCTCCGCAGTGGTCAAATGTCGGTCTTGGCCCTACATTGACTACCGGCCGTCGGCAGCTGACTTCTCTCTCTTTTGTCTAACAGGACATCTTCTCCTTCAACGTGGAACAGTCGAAAGGTGAGGCGAGACAGGCTCTCGCGGTGCCGGCACAGGATGTGGTCGCTGACAATAAGGATGCACTTATCAGGCGACACGCACAACATGATTGTTGTCGTGCAGAAGCAGCAAGGCCTCGATCTCCAATCGGCCGTCGACTTCGTGGGCGATCTCTGCAAGCACAGTATCGACCGCTTCCACTTCCTCAGGGAGAACCTTCCATCTTGGGACCCGGAGATCGATCGGCAGGTCGCCATCTACGTGGACGGCCTCGCCGACTGGATCACCGGCAGCCTCAAGTGGTCGTTCGAGTCCGAACGCTACTTTGGCAAGCAGGGCCTCGAGGTGAAGCGGACGCGCGTCGTCACGCTGCTCCCGCGTCGCGCGTGAGCGCGAGAACAATGTGTGCATAAACCGCCGGCGGATGCCTGTACATAGTGCGTGCGGCTCCCCGCATCTCTCCGATATGAACCCGCACGCTGACGGTAGCCGCCGCAGGTCGCCAACCTATGCTACATGGCCCACTCCTTTCTGCAGGCGCAATGGTCCCCCCGTATGCTGCGCCGCCCATGCCTTCCTTTCGGTCTCGACACATCACCTACACTAACAGGAACAAAAAAACTCTTAACTCTCCTTTGTAGCCATTATCGCTCTCCCGCTGTGTGCATATCCGCCCCCCCCTCCGCTCTTTGCCTTCGCGCTTAGATGTGCATAGACTTCGTTCGCTTCGACTCCCGTCTCCGTTTGCTCTCCGTGGATGCGCTAACGCTCGCACATGCCTATCGTACCGTACAGCCTATCCCCCCCGCCCCGTTCGACATTCTACCGTGTATTCCGGGCTGTCCGCGCTGCTGCTCCCTTATTGCATATCTACCCACTTCGTTCTAGTCTTAGCGGTAACCACAGTCGCGCGTATAATTGTCCGCTGTCTACCATAGCCGCCCGCCCCTTTTGTCTTTGCACGAGTCCTTGCAGTTCGATACGCACCGACCGGCCTTATACTTATTTCATTCGTTGTATATATTATTTTGATCACAATGTCGCCATGCGCGCGCTGCGCCTTTCGTTGTGCGTGTCGGCTCCGCGTCGGCGCCATGAAGGAGTCTATTATTCGATATATCAGCGAGAGATGATCGGTTCTAATGAGATTTTTCGAATGCACGCTGCGTGCAACATGGAGGGCACGCTGCGCGTCCGTACGCGATATGAAGTCTGGGCATCGGATTGTGTTGGCCTTCTGAGCGTTGTGGAGATGGCTGTGTGCACCCACGCTGGGCAGGACATCCCGCATAGTGGGCACATCTCGCGGCGGTCCACCCGTCTCTGGAATCCGGAGATGAGACGTCCAACTCACCAAGGCATGATGGGGATGGAGGCGGTGGGACAGTTTGATAAGCCCACCGAGTCGCTGGTGCCCCGCACCCACGCACACGTATAGTGGCACGAGAAGGGGGAGGTGGTGCAGAACCCAGTAACCTAGTAGACCCTCACTGCGATCCGACACGGCGCCTGTGGGACGAGCCGCCACAGACACATCGCTCGCTCGCCCTCCCCGGTGCGGCGATAGCAGAAGCTCGCGATACGCCCGCCGCCACTGCGAGCCCGGGGGTATTGGGCCCGCTGAAATCAGGAGTGAGCAAGGCCCGCTCCCGCGCCCGCGCGCTCGCCAGCAGCGGGCAGATCAGCATCAGGAATCGCGGCACAGCAGTGGCAACTCTAACTCCATTCGCCGGATGCCACCGTGTGTATCGCCGGGACCGGGGGACAGGAGTGGGGCGAGGACACACACGGAGCTGACGTGGGACGGCGGGGTGCAGCTGTTCAGCGATCAGGCCGAGGACCTCAGGCACGGCGCGGTGGTTCGTGCAGATGCTCGACAAGCGTTCGACGCCCGCGTCCCCCTGCCATGCATTGGCTGGAACGGCCCCGCAGCAGGACCACGCCGGGCGTACTTGCCTTCCTGCCTGCCTGACTGCACCTGCGTATCAGTCAGCATGCGGTGCGAGCTGTGCGCGGGCGTGTGCTTCCCCCGGAGCACGAACGGCTGGGAGAAGCGGAAGAAACAAAAACAGGAACGGCGTCCGCCCTCGCCGAGGAACGACATGCACGGAACCGTCCACACGCTGATCGCCCGCAGGCGCTGTGTGCAAGGTCCGGACGCTGGCGGTGCCATAAGATTTAACGTTGGCAGCGGGAGCCCGCGCCGCCGCGGCGACGCTGATGCGGCTCCCAGGCAAAGCCATTCTGCCTTGGTAGATGAACGGTGAAGGTGGGACCTGATGAAGGATGGAGGGGAATGAATAGGAAGACAAGCATTGATTCCAATGATGCCGCAGTGTGGTGGACATGCCAAAGGTGACGTGGTGCAAAAGCTAGGAACGTACCGAGCGGTCTCGCGGCGGTGAGCCAGAAACGGTGTGGGGCTGTATGGCACTACTTCGCAGGAGTTTCGCGACGACCGTAGCAAGACGTGTGACAGATTGATTGCTGTTACCTACCGATCACAGGTATCACGAAGTGCGTAGAAGATAGCAAGGAGCCTGTGATGTTAGCAAGCGGTGTAGGTAGTGCGTACTCGGGACCTAGAAGGAACAGCAACCAGTGTTCGGGTTCGAGGACATTTCGGACTTTGCGAGCCGAAGAGAACGGCGTACCTGGCTCTGAGCAACCAGAACCGCGTCCCCTCTATACGTTGAGTCTCATGGGTATCCCAGCCTGGAGTTGCGAAGAGTATCCGGGTCTCTGTCCTGCGTCTGGTATCCCCAGCATCCTACCTTCCCTTCGATCCTCTCCAGCCAGTCTCGCCGCGCTTCTGACAGCCCATAAGGCGGCGCTGCTATACGGTCGGGTCTCAACAGGATAAGCTTCTCGCTCCCTCGCGCCATCTGCTTCAGCGCGTTCCCAGTGATGACGCGGCGCGCGACTGTGCGCATTCGGGAGGTCGGGCTGACGATAATTCGCTCGACGTGAATGAGTCCCGTCTCAGAGGCTGGCATGATGTCAGGACCCATCTCATCTGGCTGCAACACTCCGCGTATTATAGAGCCAAGCTCCGGGAAGAGATGAGTAACCCCGGTCATCCGCAGGTGCGTAAGGGCAGGCACGGCGCCGAGGAAGGCAACGAGGTAGTTGTAGCAGTCGACAAGGTGGAGCCGCCTCAGGGACGGGAACGTCGGCAGCTTCTCGTAATCGGACGCCTGCAGGCCGCCGCGCAAGGCGGAGGTGTCAAGGATGGTAAGTTCTTCCAATAGCGGGAAGTGGTACTTTTTGAGGACCACGGGGAAACCGCGTCCAACCCCAAGCATGAGCACACCCATGTGCAGTGTGAATGTCTGCAGATGGGGTGCGGCGATAGCAACGATACGGTCGAGTGCGTCCATGAATGCCTTGTTGCGTTCTTTGGTGATCTTAGCCTGCTGCCATTTCCGTAGGTCCTCCGGCAGTAGGGTCCGCAGCTTCTCTTCATCACCGGGATGGTACTGGCGATATATCAGAGCCGCGAACAGCTGTGGCGTGTTGAGAGTGTCGAGTGGCATGTAAGCATCCCGATCCTTTGGTTCGTTGTGATTTGCGATGTATAAGTGACATATGCGTCGATATTCTAGTGGTTGGCGTTCAAGGGTGTCCGCAAGACATTTCACCTGGTAGGCACCGCTCAACGTGACGCTGTGAAACTGGACGGGCCTCGACACGTCTCGTATGTATCTAGAGACTCTGGAGAGGGATCTGGCCGTGAAACCGTCGTCGGTGCAGGCGAACGCACAGACGCGGGACCAGATTTCTGCTGGACAGTTGTTCATGGTGGGCTGAGTTAAGTCAACGTATGTTGGCGCACTACGGCAGACATAATCACTCACCTCAACCTAGTCTACTAGTCAACTGCCTCTGCGTGTTCGTGTATCGGCGAGCTGTGCTTGGCCCCCTTGCGCCACACCTGCTACTCTCAAGCCAGAATGAAACAACTGGAGACACAGGAAGGTATGAAGTTGACGTGGAGGGTCAACGTTTCGATGTTCAACGTTCAACCTGCAGATCGAGGGTCACGGCGAACTGAGCCATCACGCTTTCAAGGTCGCGCAGTCCATGAGCGTCTACTTACCCTGACCTCTCCTTGCTAATTCCTCACACCTCTTTGCACTCGAGCTTAGGCGGTCAACAGAGATTCCTCGCCATGAACGACGACAACCATCGGACCAATATATGCACTAGGCCTATTATAGACTCATCAATTCACTGTCGATGCGGACTTCGCGGGCTATAATGATCGCTTCATTCTGTTGAACCTGTTCTCTTGTTTCGCTGTCGCCACCTACATGGAAGCATGGTCTACCCTAATCCTTCCCCAAGAACGGACCATCGCGACCCCGGTGATTGGCTCGGCTAATGTATACTTTCCACATAGACGGTGCGTCTTGCTGTCCTTCAAGTGTTCGTGATCCGAACTTGGTTGAACGACGAGAACCATCTGAGCATACCGCCTCCCAACTTTTGCTCGGTGGAAAAGTCGTGTCTCGGGAGCTGATTGGGTTCTATGGTATGTCTTTATATTGTATGCTTAAAGTGACGTGGGATGCCATCTGCTCTGCACCTTGACGGGTATCTCTTGCAGTCACTGCATCCCCTTCTTCCAACCCTGCCTCCCGAATCGACCGACGCTTCAGTACGGTCAGCTCCCGTCCGCTGTGTGGATATGGCGACTGCTTCGATCGCCATGCTACCCAGTGAGTGCTCTTGCGCGCCGTCGCTTGTTCTTTCTTTTGCGTCTTCTGTTCGGTCCTTGACTTCTCATCCGGAAGTTGCGTTCGTCATTCCAATAACGATACACGGAAATGGGTGGTCGACCGCTATGCCGGACAACCATTCTGCGTTTATGTTTTCATCTTATCGTGGTTTTTACGCCTTATAATTGTGCATGATCTCTCTTCTCGTACGTGAGAACTAAGCAAGGTTGTGCTCTCATGTCCACGCCTGCGTGGCCTCGAACAGAAGTATCTCACATCAATGGTGGCCCAATGGAATGTGGATGGAATGTTGCGCAAAGGGCATGGTTGGGGTTGCAGCCGTGCGATGAGCTCTGTCTCTTCGAGCTGATATAGATGCGTCTAGGGACAGCATTGTTCCATCGCGAGTCTGCACTGCGCCACCCAATGCAGCATGCAGTACGCTGCCTTCTGCTTTTGGCGCAGTAACAGACCCGGGGATGTCTCCTATGGTGACATACCCTTTTAAGTTTGCCGGGTGATGCTCGTGCGTCAGGGTCGCTGAAATGGATTTGACTTTGTTCTCCGGCCAATGCATTCACTCCAATTCAATTTCTCCCTTTTTGTCTGAAAATGTATGGTTTTCCTCCGTCCCAAGTTGAGCAAGGCAAATGAGTATCTATCGAAGGTCACATACAATACATTCCTCGTCTTCACGTTCACGCCGTTCTCTTCGCCCCTTTCCGTGTCTATATATTCTCATGCCACGGTTCATACACCCCGGCCTCCTAGGAGCGCTGATGAGCGTACACTCCTGTGGATCTCCGCGGTGAAAAGCCAGCCCAAGGTTCTCGATGGCCTGCACGCATCCGCCGCCAGTCAGAAGCATTCGTATTGCCTTTGTGAGCCGAAGCGAGACTGACCAGCTACTCGCCGGCGAACGCTGGGGACGAGAACGTCACCCGAAGAGACAATGCCGCGCATGCGCCGCGACAAGAGGTGAATGGCTAGTAGATGGTCCGCCGGAAGAGGCTTGTTGGACTGGAGCACTGTCAATAGCACAGTGGCCTACGGACGTAACAAATGACATTCATGATAAAAGGGGATTAGATGACGTTAACACTCTGGGAATCGCAGGCAATGTTGACGATGTCCGCCTGTCGGACGAAGGGTTCAGTCACGTCGCCATCGCGAACGCATCGGCCAGGGTGTAGAACCGCTTCATGCCATCCTCGGGTGTGCCAACGGTCTCGTGCCGGGCACGCCTACTCGTCAGACGCGATGGTGATGCGCCTGCCGATCGTCTTCGCTGCTCCCTGTCGCGACAGCGGTAGATCCCTTACGTACTTGGAGGACCGGGGCCGCGCATTACCCTGTTGATAAGCCTCTGTAGATCTCGACCGAGTCCTCCGCTGGATCGGAGCCATACAACGTGCGGCCCTACTCTTTCTCGGTTCGTGATCGATCCCGCGGCCCAAACCTTGTGTACAGGTGGATCCTGCGAGATACGTGGCATTGGCCTGATATGTGTCGAAGATTTCGAGGAAATTTACTTGTGCTAGCAATCTTGTCCACGAGTCTGTACTTAAACAAACATGAAACCAGGTAATAGGAAGGAATGCACAGAAGATGCTCATTCTTGCAAATTTCCTACATAATATCCACATGTCATCAAGCAAGTATCCCGAAGTGGACTGGACAGGAGAACAGAAGAAATACCAGTATTATTGGTCCCCTGCTGGGCAATCACGTCAACCAAACTTTTCGCAAGTGTCCCTGCTCTAAAAGTCACTGCGGCCGGCCTCTGCCCATGAAGAGCGTTCACACTGTGACTTCACTCTGTGGCAAACCATAAGCCAGAACTGCTTGTACTCGATAGATCCGCCCACGATGCCCATCTTTGCTATTCCAATTCGACGAGTCTACGGGTTGTCGCTCTCCGCTGGCCCATCACATTCAGTACGCCGAACACCCTTTCTTCACCCTCTGCCCCGCTGCTTTCAGGTCCTCGTTCAAAGTAGGTCGGGCAGCGGGTGACTTGTTTTGACTCCCCAGCGTTCCCGAGCTGCTCTAACACGATGTCGGCTCCATCCATGCACTGATACATAACTTACAGTGATGTGATTGCACCCAATCTGAATCTGGCAGGTGACGTGGTTACGCGCAGCGCTGCACCAAATTGAAAGCGGGAGCAGCGCAGCTTGTGGTGGGCCGAGAGAGTCATCGGGCGCTGTTGAACGCTATGGTCCTGCACGTCGTAAGATGAGCACTATGATGTCCCTGGCCTTCGGCGCAAGCGAACGGATTCTCGCGCATGCACATCACCTCCCGCCGGAACTGCGCATCAACATACCTTGCCAGCTGCTGACTGCTCGCTCTCTGCGATTGTTCCCGCTTTATGTGCGTGTTTTCCGCAGGGACATGTCGTAGTTTGCGCTTTGTGCGCATTCAACAAGCCGCGCCGCCAAAAGGCTTCGCCGCTCAATGCTTTGACGCGATCGTCGCTACACAACGATCGCTTTGCTCGCTCCACAAAGGACTTACTGTATCCCACGCTTTAGCGTAGTTGTGACCATTCTGTTTTGTTTCTTTTCATCTTGCTTTGACTCTTGCCACCTGGTGGCTATGTATCTAAGTAGTAGATATAGGGCTAGCTCTGAGCCCTCTAATGTCCATCCTCTTGTCCCCCTCCTCCCGCAGTGCGAAGTATATCTACAACAATAGGACAAACATTCAGCTCTATTTGGATGACGTTCTCCCAACATGTGTGTGCACTGCCCATCCTCACCTCTTGCTACCCCTGTTGACCCCCTGCTCGCCTGCATGTTCATTTTTGACCATCTGCAATGATGAGTCAGTTTCCTACTCCACCTTGCCTTCGGTCTTACATCACTTGTGGGATGCAGATACACTCCTTGCCAGCCTCAGTGCGATGTCACTGCTCAACAAGGTTCTCTTTCTGAGCAAGCAAGAGCATATAGAAAAACCTGTATGAGAGAGCTTTTTTCACATCTGCTCAGGCCTGAGCACTGCTCTGCATGAAGCCATGCATGTCAGCGATGAGCTGTCTGTATATCTAGTTCAGTGAGTCATGAGGTGCATTGTACCATGCAGCTATGCATCAGGAAAACATGAAATTTGTCTGACAGTGCTATCAGAGATTTCAGAGGTGCTCAGATTGCTTCAGATTGCTTCAAATCACCACAGTTGATCAGCCCTCATGACCTCCAATCTTTACAATGTAACTTCATCAGATAGGATTGTCTCAGCTCAGCAGACAGATCAACCAGGACATTAAAGAACAAGCTAAGAGAATATATTGTTATACTGAGCACTATTTGATACTACATGAATCCTGAGCTGTCTGATGCCCTGAGAGGTCTCTAAGTTCACCTCCATTGATAACCATTGCCCATGTACAGTGGCATTCTTAGAATGACTGATAAATTGTGGCTCTAGGGCTCCTAGAACACTCCTAGCATTACATAATGGTAAGGCTAGGTACGAATTGCTTATTCAGTGCATGCCACAGTCCCATCACAAGACTGGGGCTTTGTTTTGCATAATTATTAAATGACAGTGAGTGGTGCACTGTGTCAAAAAGAGAAGTATGTTCACATACAGACTCCTGCCCATCTGCTGAGGGAGTAAGGGGGCCCATCTGAGAGTTCAGTTGTGCAACTCACCAGCAACACTAAAAGGCCTCTTTCACTATGCTCACAACATGGCTTGCCTCACAACTACTTATGAAAATTTAGCATGGGTGGACAGTGATAGATCAAGTGCACTGGTGCTGAAATGCAACAAGATGCTTCAGTAATGATCTCAGCTTAGTGCAAGTATTTGAGCATAGATGATGTAAACAAAAAATGTGGTGTCTAACTGAGACACTTACTCCAGGGATTGTAAGACAATTACATTACTGTTCCAGCCCTCCAGTTCTCATAGTAAGATACAGTAGTTCTTCATACCTAGCAAGCCTCCTTTTGAGATATCCCCATAAGTGCTCAATAGGGTTGAGGTCAGGTGATTGAGGGGGCCACACCATGACCTCAAACCCATGGTCATTGAAACACTTCTTGGCCCTCTTACTGGTATGTTTGGGGTCATTGTCCTGCTGGAATATCACCTCCTCCACAGTTTTGCCCCATTCCTCCAGGCTACTCTGGAGCTCATCCTCCATGATTTGAATATAGAGGTTAGCATTCATAGTGCCATCAATTTTGCAGACATACCCCACACCATCCCACCCAAAACAGCCCCACATCATGAGACTTCCTCCTCCAAACTTCAGTGTGCCCTTCACCCACCTATCACTCAACCCCTCTCCTGGCTTCTTCCACACCCACTGCCTTCCATCTGACCCCAGCCTGTTGATTTTGGTCTTATATGACCAAATAACCCTCCTCCAGTCCTCCACAGTCCAGTCCTGATGACTTCGTGCAAAGTCCAACCTCTCCCTATGATGTTGCTTAGAGGGAATGGGACATTTACACTTTACACCAGACTTCAAACCAGTCTTCTTCAGTCCTTGCCTAAGGGTATCTGTGGAGAAGCCTCCTGGGGTCATGTTTTGAAGCAGCTTGGCCACTGCAACAGCAGTATCTGCCTTTCCAGTGGACATAATACAAATGGCATGATGAATGGTGGTAGAGGAAAGTTTGGATGGATGACCACCAGAGGACTTTGGGAGGCTGGAATGAAGGTTGCTGTGAATGTGACTAACAGAAGCATAGCTGACATGAGTCTGAGCAGCTATCTGCCTGAGAGAGAGGGGTTCTGATCAAGGAGAGAAAGAATATCTTACACAGTCTGCTGAGAGAGAGCTTTCATGATGGTGGTGGTTGCAGTTTAAGTTGTAAAAACTGTGAATAAGCGCCAATTGATGGTTGAATACATTACATAATTGATTCTCAGGAGTACTTTCCATATACAGCTGTTTTCAATGGGACACAAATATGCAAAATGACAGTCACAAAACTGTTTCAATGCACTTTTTGTAAAGAATGATACATAGAGGCACGAGTTCTGAACCAAATCACGTGATTGATATACTAGCAGTTAGATAAGAAGCATATCTATAAGATGTGCTTTGAATCACATGATTATGTCCAGGTGTTCAGGAGCTATGGATGAAACATCTCAGACTGAGAAATCATTGAAACAGTTTTGTGAGTCACTGTAGGCCCAGCACATCCTCAACTACATCACATGGTGGATGCTTCACATTTTGGCAGATGATGAGGAAAGAGAAAGTGTCATCTATGGAGAGACCTTATCAAATATTTATTTGACCATTATATGTTGTTTGGATAGCATTTGTCTATAGATCATAAAGACCATTTAGTCTAAATGTCAGGTGTTCCCAAGTTGATACCTAGTCTTTGAGCACAAGCAATCAAAAGTGATTATATAAGCAGATTATTACAAGTCTATGTGCTTAGCTAGGTTTGTGTCAATTAGTGGAGTGGCAGAATTGCACTAGCATGATTATAATGTAGATCGCCTCGCTAACCACAGAGAGAAGTGTTCTTTGCATGTTTGCGAGATGCCTAATGGAACTGTGTAAGTGGTATTATATAGTGTGTGTGGAGCACAGCCTGCAGGGCTGCCCGACTTGAAACGAACCTCTGGGACCTGTGGAGTAACAGGTGAGCTGCGACACCCAGTGAGAAGATGCTAGGGTGATGTGTTGTGGCATGGCCATTGCTCCCAGCTTAGAAGTCAGCTCACCTTTGTCATCATGGTGGTGGCATGGAATACCTGGTGACCTCGTCTAGTAGCGGGGAACTTTGCAAGTATGGGGCCATGATCATGGCGTGTTTTCGCAAGTACAGCCAGAAGCTCTTGCCGCTCCAATGGCCAATGGATTTGATGACATTGAAAGGTACACCACACAATAAGTACTCTAGTGTTGCTCCTACCTGTAAGCCATGGCCTTTCATGGGGGGTTGGAGCAGGGCGGCAGTTATCTTGTCCATGCATTTCAGGAAGGCCAAGCAAGTTAATGCCCTCACCCCTTTGCTGTGCTTCCAGGCAAAGAGTGGGCCATCGGGGCTGGGCTGGTTGACCCTCAGGTGGTTTTCAAGGGCTTCTGCTGGGTCTATGTTCCTGGTCTGTGCTGCCCAATACACATCCTCTCCTATCAATGGGGCTGCTTTGGTCATGGGGAGATGAAAGACAGTGACCTTGAGACCATGTCAGTCTTTATCCTGCTGTATGTCTGATGATGTGGTGTGCTTATTTGCCTGAAAAGCTGATAGGTTTGGAAGGGTGAACTCTCCAAGTCTTGCAGCAGTGAAGAAGACAGTGGTGATGCAGGCCCAGACTGCCACATTGAGTGGCTTGTCTAGCGTAAGCCTGTCCTTGGTGCCGGCTAGGAATGTCAGTAACACTGGTAGCTGCTTCAGCTGCTTGGAAGTTGGTGGGGCTCTATGATTCACACCTTTGAGAAAAATCTGGAGCTCATTGTGTAGTTACATACTGTTTGCCCACTGTATACTCCGGCGCAGCTAGCTATAAATGCCAGCAAGAGTACCCAGCTGGCTGGTGCTCTCTGTGGCTCATCTACTGCACATGCATTGCAGAACACATGAAAGGCAAGGAGTCCTGACCTGTATGACTCTTGTGTGCCAGAGGCATATGAGGATACAATAGCTGTGAGTATCCGATTGAGGTCATCAAGTGAGATGTTACCGACTGAGTTTCCATTGTGATTGAGGGTGGTTCTGGACTGTATGGGCCTCCAGGTTTGCAATCGCTCTTGTGCCATGCAGTGGGGGCATAGCTCAGATGGATGAAGTTGTAGTGTTCTGGGATAGGGTTGTGCATGTGTGGTGGAGGTGATCTGGTCCAGTGGTGGGTTTATATGGAACCTATTCATCTCCTTTACTTGCATTGATCTGGGCAATGGCTCGGAGAGTGTCATCGACATTGTGCTGTTGCTCAGTACGAGCTCGCTCCAGGGAGTGGTTGATGGATTTTGTGGCGGTGGCTGAGTATCTCCCTTCTCGGTGGAGACGTAGCTCAAGCGGGGTGAGTGGCTCTGAGGCATCGATGAGGAACATGTTGAGTCCCATGGGGAGGTTGATTGAAGGCAGGAGGAGAGAACAAGGTGGGAACACACCTCTAGAGGGTCCATCAGCTGGGTTGCAGGCACTGGCAACATACTTGACATGGATGCACTCAGAGTTGCCGGCTTGGTGTAGATACTCAAGGATGTCTCTGAAGACTGAGTTGACAGCAGTGTTCCAACTGCATCAATTGCACCACCTGTTGACCACACTGGTATTGTCACCATGAAGTCGCAACTGCTCTGCCACACCTTGAGTGGAAGTGATGCTGAGGATGAGGAGCTGGAAGCCCATGGCCTCAGCCCACTGGATGTCTCGTTCTCCTCCTGCAGTGTGCCAGCCAGGAATAAGCCGCCAAGCATGCCAGTGGTCGCCCATAGTGATGCTGATGCCGATACCTGAGCTTGCATCTGAGAAGGCTGCAAGGTCGAGGATGGCAGTGGGGTGGGGTATTTGTCGTGTAAGGGAGGTTTGCTGTAAGAGCTCTGTCCACCACTTAAGATCAGCTTGTACGGATCAAACGGGGGAGTGTGACATGAAAGGACGGTCAGCACAGACCCATAGCATTCAGCCCAGTGAGATAGGCCCTGCCTTGTGGGACAACCAGCGAGCAGTGTAACAGCTTGTCGTAGAGCTTCTGTGTCTCCCACATGGTGTATACTCGACTGGCCTTGCATTGCCATTCCTGGATGGCCTCTTTGTATTTAGCTCGCTTCATCTCTGGAAGCCCCACTGTGAGGTCCGACAGGTTCCATTCAAGCCCTGTGAAGACCTGTGTGAAAGCAAAGTTGCAGACTTTGCTCTTCTCCCAGGGAATGCCCAGAGTTTCTGAGAGCTGATCCACATTGGCCAGACTGTATGCATAGTCCTGGTCATCCAGGTCATGTGTGGATGTGCCTAAGAGGTCATGCAGTGGGAAATTGCAGTTTTCATTAAACTGGTCCAGGGTGCCATCGTCCAACCTGTCGCCTCTATACCAGATGCATCCTTCAGTGTGGTGACGTCCAAGTGCTTTGAGGTGTTCCTTCCAGTGTGCCCATCAGGTGTTGTACTCTGGTAGATGTTCTTGCTGCACTCACATGAAAAGGTGGTCATTGACCCACTTGGAAAGCAGGCCAATTTCATTGGCCTGCATGGAATTAGCCCCTGCATCTGCAATTTGGCCATATGCTCCTGCAGAGGGTGAAGCCACAAATGCAAGGCAGGTGTTGACATAGAAGGCCCCCTGGTCCCCTCACACCACTCTCGATGGCCATTGGCTTAAATGTAGAGGGATTGTCCTGTATGCTTCTGCCACATCGCGCACAGCAGCTTGCAAGCCGGGTGATAGCTGCCATAGGAGTAGGCATATTGTAGTGAAAGTGCCCCAGGTGCAGGGGAAGTTGTCAGACTCAATGAAGGTGTTGATTGCAGGATTGAGATGTAGACTTGATGTGGCATGTGGGAAGGAGAAGTTTTGGATGATGCAGTATTGTCCTGGCTTGGGTATAATGGAGATGGGAGACATCTGAAAGGGGCCAATGAGCTGCTCAAGTTCATGTTGGGCAAAAGGGCCCACATAACAATTCTGAGCCTGCTCCCATGTGATGAGCTCCTGTAAAACACCCTTGTGCTCATCCGCTGATGGTGAATTTTGAGGGAATTGCATGTGGTGTACCTTCGGGAACACCACTCGGAAGCCTTCGAGTAATCCCTGTATAAGACCCAGGTAATGTGTGACCAGGCCACTATCATGAAGGAGCCATGCCCACACTTTTGCATGGTATGGTGTTTGTGGCTTATGCATGTTGTGCATGAGGGCAGTGCTGGGCTCCATGTGTGGCCAGCCCACACCCAGAGCATAGGTGTTTGGTGTCATGTGTTTGGCTGATGCACCCAGCACTTCACTGCCAGTCATGACACAATGCCTTTCTGTCCTTGAGGATGAGGCTCTTGTTGACCCGCTTTGCCATTGTCTCGAAGGCATCAGCCCAAATTTTCTTGGCATTGCAACTGTAGATGCAGTGTTGGTGGTGGCCCAGGCATATGGCATAAGCAGAGAAGGCTGGACCACTTGCGCTGCTTGAAAAAAACAGCTTGCATTCTGGGTAGGGTGTGGCCATCCTACTGCTTGTCTTGTTCTGCACTGTGGAGCCCTCTGTGGAGGCTGTCGAGGTGCTTGCACACCGTGCTGACATGGTATCATGTATGTGTGATGTAGTGCCAGGAGTGCATTCACTTTGGCCTGTTGGCCATGGAACCTGACATTAGTAATGGCATGGTGCATGGGTTTGCTTAATGATGAGGTGTATACGTTGGCCCAAGGCACAGTGCAGGTTCCGCACAAAGCATGGTGTGCAGTCCACACAGGGCATGGTGCATGCCTCCACCTACAGCATGGTGCATATTTCCGCCTATAGTGTGGTGCATATTCCTGCCTAAAGCATGGTGCATGTGTCCACCTAAGCATGGTGCATATTTCTGCCTAGGGCATGGTGCATGTGTCTGCTGAAGCATGGTGCATATTTCCACCGAAGTGTGATGCATGATTCCACCTAAGGTGTGGTGCATAGATCCACATTGCGTGTGGTGCAAGGGTCTATGTACTGGGTGCAGTGCCCACTATTACTGCCTGAAGTGTAATGCCCATGCTGCAATCCATGGTCCCAGGCAGGGCCTCAGCATGCCCCTGGTGGGTAGCCAAAGAAGTGAATGAAGGACTCACATCATTTCCCCCATCCTTAGCAGCACGCTCTTTCCTGTATACTGCATCTTGTGTCTTCACTAGGATGTCATCATTGATGATGGCGATGTTCCATGCTCTCGCCAGTGATAGGATCACCTGGTGCCACCGCTGTCACTGTTCTGCCTGGTAGACTAGGAGTGTGCATGTGTTGAGCAGGTCACACAATTGCTTGTAGGTGTGGATCTGAAGTTTTCCCCAGAATTTAGCAAGCATGAGCACTTGGTCTTCGGCCCAGTGGGCCTGTTGCATTGCGAGGATGAGTCTAGGTATTGATTCGAGATACTGCTCCCAGGAGAGCTTGCTGTCTTAAATGACACCCTTGCCCAACCAAAGGGAGGCTGCCAGTACCTAAGAGGTGGTGACTCCGTCCACATTCAACTTGGGTGCCATCATGTCGTCATCTATCTGCATCACTGCGGCAGTAGCTACATTGAGACCTCAGTTGGTGTAGTGGTGTAGCTCTATATAGAGCCCCTTTTCCAGCCTCTGCAGTGCATATGGCAAGGCAATGATGAGCTTGCCTTTCAGCAGTGGACAATTGGGAATGGGAATATACTTGTCCCTGTTCTTCTTTAGCTCGTCTTTCCTCAACTGCTCTGCCTCTTCATGCTGGCTCTCCTCCTGCTCCTTGGCTGCCTTCATGGCTGCAAGGTCCTGGTCCCTTGCTGCTTGCTCGTCCAATTCTGCCTGCTTTTGCCACTTTGCCTTTTCAGCTTCATTCCCGACTGTCCATGCATTGCTTAGGGTAGTGGCGGCTTGCTCCGCATTCAGTCCCACCTCTACTAGGGGTTGTCTGCTTGCAGTGTGCTCTGCCGAGGCATAGTCAGGTGCTATTAGTGTATTGGGGTCAAATAGAATTCTGGCCATCAGGGGGGGTGTATTCTAGAGACAAGTGGTGTGTCTAGTTGGCTGGCAAGAAAGAAAAAGGGAGTGAGGTGCTCACTCAGAAGGCTCTACAGTGCCTTCCTGTGAGGTCGGGTGAGCGTGCAAAGAGATAAGTGATTATATAAGCAGAATATTACAAGAATATTTAGTGCACTCAATCTGGTATCTGTTGCCTCAATTTGGAGGTGTCTATTGCAGTCTGTTGTTTGGTGATATGTCATTGCAACTGTCACAGTTGATAGATTCTTTGTGCATGCACATTGCTTCATAGATGCATCCTGCTGTGGGCTCTTTGGCAAGCAAGAAGTTTCATGGCCATAGCATGCTCCCAAGTAGTATTCTTAATGACCTTGAGCAGGCTGGTATCTCATGAGAGAAGGTATAGGATTCCTCATCTTATCAGCAATCTATCTTTATTGTCAAGTACTTTTCATGGACTGTCTTTGGTTTGTTTTCTGCACTTTGCTTTGCTTTTTCTCCTCATACATTGCTCTAATGCTCATATAAATTTCAATTGTATTTTGACTATACAGTAAGTCTTCTGGCTATGTACATAATGATCAGGACAACACCCTTATCTCTCCTCCACATGATCTCATTCAAGTGCCAATAATAGATGTGCTTGTTGTCAGGATCTGCTAAGCTTGTGAGGCTGGGTCCTGGTGTCCACCTGAGTGGAGCACATCTTCCTTCTCTGAGCACCTCATTCCTTCATTCCACTCTGCTATCTCACATTGCTCAAATACAGCCACAGTGAGCTCCTCACTTCTTTGCAGCTCACTTGTCATTTCTTTTTACTAGCCAATCCTGCTCACTGTTGCAAGATGCTGAGTCTGTTAGATACAGAACTTTTATCATAGTGACATTATGATACCTGCACAGAGTGCACTGACATTTTCTCTTTCTTTCTTAGTCATACCTGAGACATCTGCCTACATCTTTGGCTGTACTTACCCCAGAGGTAGCTGCCCAAGGACATCTGCCAGCAGCATGGAGACAATCCATGACCTGTCACTTACAGTACACTCTTTTTTTGATTATCTTCCTTCTTTACTTCAGACAAGATGAGGAGTACACCCTCTTCCCATGAGAATCTGAGACCCTTCTTCTTAGTATGATGGACACCCCTTTATCTTTACTGTACAATCATGCATTCCCTTTTATCTTTGATATCCATTTATTTATCTTTGGTTTGGTTCTTCTCTTCTCTTCTTTTTCATTCTATCTTACTATACACCGAACCCTTCACACGATGGTAAAGGCAGGCCGAACTCTCGACAACATCAAACCTTGGAGGAGGCTAGCTGGTCGCAGATGGCTGGGAGCAGGAAACCCCCTCAGTTTGTAGTACACAGAAACCTGATGATGATGAGACTCAACAGTATGCTGCCTCCATGATACTTGTAGCTAGGGCTAGGGTTGCCTATGGTGTCTTCAGCGGTTGACTACAGTAGGGAACTAGTGGCCAGTGCATGTATATAAGCAGTAGTGGACTAGGTTAGGCCCTAAGCTCGATCTGACTATCATCTTGGCTCAATAGGTCAGCAATGCAAGAACTTGACAGGCATTTAGGCCTTGTCATCAGACAGACCCCCTTGATTGCTGTGTCCCCCTGGCTTGTTTCTAGCGCTAACATTAAGTGTTGTAGCACTCGCTGCCCATCAACATGCATGGACTGCTGCCTGCCCACTTGGGTATAAACCTTGGTGGCTGATCAGCACATCCCCCATCACTATTGGCCAGTGTGGCTAAAGGCACCTTGCTTTTGGAACTGAGAAGCACTACCAGCACATCATACTGTACCTTGCACCCAGTCAGCATGGTACCCCAGATGCCATTGCTGCAAGCAGCCCCAGCCTCCCACAGGCTTCTCAGGCTTCTGGCCTGGTGATGTGACCAAAAGAGCCTCAAAGTGCAGGAAAAGAAACCCCAAACCCACATACAACCAGGTGAAACACCAGTATGTGGAGCCTGAGTAGAATGTACATATCATGTGATACAAGGAAAATAAGTGTCTGTCATCAAGACAATGTCAGTAATGCGTGCAGAGTGCCATTGTTCTCAAAAAGGAAATGTGGTCCATGCCCAGATGGCCGGAGGTCCATTGTAACAAAAACCTTGCCCCAGAGAGAGCACAAGCCCCCTCGGAAAGAAGGTGGCTACTGTATAGTACATGTCCAAATAAGGAAATAATTAAAACATCACCCCAGAGGGAGCATAAATCAACTTGGAGGGAAGGGATCTTATCCTGGAAGGAAGGTAAATGATCTCAGAGGGAAGGGAACATACCAGAAAAAGTGTGAAACCCAGGAAGAAGGAGGTAATCTGTAAAATGAAGGTTTTTGGGCTCAGAGTGAGGTTGACTGGAGGGAAGGCACGAGGAGAAGGGATGATGATGTTGCCATGTGCAGAGGCATGGGCATGAGAGTCAAAAAGTATATACTGTGGAACAAAGTGTGAGGGGGTGGAGGCAGGGGATCAACAAGGGGGGACAATGTACAATCATTCACCTGAGGCCATGGGCCCACACAAGCCATTCACTGGGGTTAGCTAGGACCAGAGGTGGCTTGAACTTGTGCTCATGATGAATCATCTCAAGGAGGTGATAGAACCACAGTGAATAACTGGCAGTGTACAGGTTTGGTCCATGTGGTTGAGACATTGGGGGATTGGAGGAAGAGAGGGGAAGTTGGGGTGGAGGAAAACCAGAAGTCAAAAGGAGGTGAGAGAGGCCTGGGAGGAGAAGGAAGGAAAAAAGGGCACTTGGAGGGAAGAGGGAGAGGTAATGGGGGATGACAGGAAGGGGGCTGGAAAAGGAGGAATGGAAGGAAGGCATAGGTGAGGTATGGGAAGGGGGGCTGGGAGGAGGATAAGAATCAGAGGGACTATGTAGTTACACCCATGAGTCTGAGTCTGTGCCTCATGCCCTGAGCTGAGTTTGAGTACCATGTACTCCCCAGGATATATCACTGCTACAATCTATTTTTCTTGCCCATCCTGCTTGCTTGCCCACTGTGCTTCCTTTTGGAAGAAGATCCCACTGCCTTGTCAACATTGTGCATCTTTATGTTTGACCTGCTGGTTTCTGTCCACCTGCCTACCCCTTCACTCTTGTCAACATTGGGTGAGTATGTTCCCTCTGGTAATGTCTAACACCCAGAGACTTGCAAGCACCACAGTGCTTCGCATTTTTGAGCATTTTCACTTCTTCATTTGGCCTTGCAGGCCCACTTGTTGGTCTTAAAGGCATCCCACGTGCATTCCAAATCTCATTCTTACTCAGGCACCCTCATATTAGACCATTGTAGGATACTCAAGTACCCTGAACTTTACTCATTAAACTCACATCATTGCTTTCATTTGCTTACTCATTCATTTTCTCTTTACTTACTAATCAGTGGTCGACCCTCTCCGATCCCTGACTTGTACTATACTGAGATGGGATGTTCAAGGACATCTGCGCACACCTTGGGGATAACCCATTATCTTTCCTTCATCCCACGCTACCTTACAGATTCCTTTACTTCTCTTCCTTTTATTTGTCACACTTCCATCATGGCCATGTCACCTTCTACTTCTTCCTTGGCATCTCAATGCCTGTCAGTTCTAACTTCCATTCCCTATCATTTTATTTATCTTTACTATATGCTGAACCTTTACATGATGGTGAAGTAAGGCCAAAACCTTGTACATGACAAAGGGACTTGAAGTTGCGCATCTCCCCTGCCCCCCCCCCTTGACGGACTTAGGGGATTGGAGGGATGATACAGGGATGAGAGAGGTGTGGGCTATGCTACTGATGTGTATAACTATGTAGGCGGCTAGCCTCAGTGATCTGTAGGACACTGAGGGCGATGCAGAGCATGTTCCTATATATATAGTAGTGTAGTTTGCTTGGGAGTAGCCCCAAGCTCAATCTCTTTTACCATCCCCTCAGTAGAACTGAGCAGCAGCGACCTCAATGCCTACTGAAGGGCTGTCACTGTGGATAGATCTGAACTCAACACCTCGGACCCCTTCCTCATCACAGGTTGAGTTGTTGTCACTGGTGCTTTTGCACAGCATTGTAACAGTTTTGATAATTTCTTTGTTTAGACAAGTACTGTATAGTGGCATCTTATGTAACCACTAGCATACAAGCCTGTCTCTGGCAGCAAACAATACAGTTTTTCCCCCTCTCATCTTGTGTGGCAGCTTGAAGCTACAAAACACATCACTCGACAGAGTGGGATACAAAGCTCTCCCCCAGATATACAGAGATAGGGATCACTGAGTTTTGGGACCACAATCCCTCTGAGTTTGGGATCACATTCCCCTGAGTTTACTTCAACACCATAAGATAGGGACCACAATCCCTCTGAGTTCACCTTCTACACCTCAAGCTTTTCCTTCAGTAACACTTCCACTTTACTGTTCCTGGACATGAGTTTTACACCCCAGTGCACAAGAAATTGAGCCCCCAAGTTTATACCCTAATGGATGAGAAATCAACCACCCGAGAACATGACAACACAACAACACAAGAGAGCGAGGACAAGAAAACAAGAAAACCAAGAGCTGAGAATGTTCAGGAGGAAGGGCAAGCACCCTGGAAGGAGGCTATCACCCCCAGAGGGAACACAGAGGTCAGGCAAGTCACAGCAGACACTTCAGAACAAGCTCACACCCATTCCTCAACCTTTCCACAGTACAACAACCCCCTACCAGAAGAGTTAGCCCCTCAGATGAACATATTGCTAGTGCTGTTGGATGCACTTCCAATCTCACACTATGCAAGGAAGAATGGCCCAAGCATGAGATAAGCCCAGAATGTCGACAGACAGAGAAGCCAGTCAGCAAGGAGTAAGAGAGCTAAAGAAGGAAGATGAAGCTGAGAAGAATGGGAGCCCATGGAGGACACACAATGAGACCAAGGTGATCATGCTATACATGACCACTATCCCCAGAGGTCCCCAGATTCTGGAGATCGATTATGATCAATGGAGGCAAGGCCCCTCCAAGATAGGCATGCTAGTCGCCTCCTATAGCAGTGATGTTCCCCTACACAACATCACACCCTCCACATTGCCTCAGCACCCCTACAGTGAAAATGGCACTTTCACACAGCTGACACTAGGCTATCCCAAGGTGATGCAGCCATATGATGGCCACAGCACCTTAGGATACTCTTCGCTGGCTCAAACCTCAGACCCTTCATGAAAAGATAAGGTGACACTTACCTACAACTTCACCTTCAATTGCAACAAGACCATCAATCTCAACAAAAACCAGGCAGAGGATAGGAGGCAGGAGGGTCATAATAGGGTTTGCAGCAAGTTAAAAAGCAAAGAGAATTGTGTGGTGAGCACCCAGCAGTTGGCTTCAATGCCCATTACTGCTATAGATTACTCACACCCTACATTTTCATCACCTAGAGTGAGCGTGACATCTACAATGACAGCACTTGGCACGCCACCCACCCTCACTATGAAAAATCCATACCCACCATACAAATTGAAGCCCACTACCATGAAAACTACTCCCAACATTGCACGAGTCATCAAAGACACCCCCTGCTGCCTCACAGAGTATATCACCCCCCATGAGCTGCAAAGGAGAGTGCTGAAGGATGTGTTTGAAACTGATATTGTATGTCAGCTGCCCACCATCTCTCTTACTATGAATTCTTACAAAATGCACAGTGATATGCTAGCCACCTGGCCACACCCTGAAAATGACCTCTAAGGCCCCAAGCACACTCTGAAAACAGCACACTGCCCTGAAAATGCTCTGATTTTTTGGCCCTTCACTTGAGTTTTCAACCCCTTTTGGCATTCCCAGGCATTTCTCGAGTGTCCCCCAAGCACTTCTAGGACCCACTAGCCCTCGAGCAATAAGATTGGGACCTGAGATCCCCAACTGTGCTAGTACTCTCAGGCATCCATGTCCACTGCAGTGACTCATGTGGACCTCCCTTCGCATCTGAGACATTGAAGGCTAAGACAGCTTTGTGGTGCCTCCCCTGATGCAGTAAAATAGGGTACCAGTCTTCTGACAATATGCACACCCTTGGCAATCATTGGCATCTCCCGAAGGGGTTCCCTCCAAGGAACCATTCCACTCAGACTTGTCAACTTATCTCGAAGGCATGCTGGACTTGTAGGGTAGTGTGGCTGTGCCCCCCACATGTATATATACCATACAAAATTCTCCTCAATAACCAGAGCAGTCCACCCCTCAAAGTTAGCCTCTCAACTTTCCTGGTGTTTGCCCAAGCTTAGTCAGGCTCACTTAGAGCTCCCCTCATCATCACCTCTAGTCATCTCCTCATTGTTGTTGCCATACTGCCAGCCCCTTGTTTAAGTCCTTTGTCATAAGTCAAGTATTGTTCACCTTCACAGCATCCCCCTATGTTTTTGAGCCCTTGATGCTCAACCCCGAGTCCCCCAAAGAAGTCTTTGCTCTCTCAAGCACCCTTGATCATCCAGTACACCCCTGATAGCACAAGCACTCTCCCGAGCACCTTCGACCATTTAGCACACCTTGAGCACACTCCCAATAAGTCCTGTATCCTTCTATTGTTTGCTTTTGCCCTTCTATCCCACCTTTCATCTTTGAGCATTGTTGCTCTGTTGCTTGAGTTTCCGAGCCTGTTCATTGGCCTTGAATGCATCTCACATGTGTAGTGGTCTCACCCTGACTCTGCACCTTCTCACCTTGACTGCCTAGGGTACTCAAGTACCCTTCCTTATTGCACCTTTTTTTTGCTCCAGCTCCACTTTGCAGTGTTCCACCATAGGGTGTGTGTTTGGGTTTTTGTTGGTGTTTTGAGGCTTCTTTGGTTGCATCAATGGTTGGCACCCCATGTTGAATGGCCACCCCTGTTACATGTTCATGGTGCACAGCAGGGTTCTCACCATGCAAAACCCAGGCCAAACTGGAGCCCATGCTCTAAATGTGATGGCATCTATCTATTTAACCCCAGAGACACCACTCACTCCAGAAATGATTGCACTGTCCCTCATGACATTCTAACCTCCACTCTCACTGCTAGTTATTGAGCATTGTGGGCTGAGCCCACCCCTATGGGCCCAGAATCAAGCAAACAAATACCCTCTAGAAGGGCAACACTTCCTTCTGGGAGTCACACATGCTCTGCTTCTCCTCTGGAAGGAAGGGTGCAAGCTATTACAATTGCTTATTCAGGTGTGCTGCATTAGGGACTTATCTTTTTCCTTGGTCTATCTTCTCTAGTTCTCAGGGATGCTGTTTCCATTCAGTATGACTCGGCCTGTGCACTGTTACACATTACCAACAGTACCCATTCCCCCGGACTGGTTCCATACCCTTTGCCCTTCCCATCTTTCCATAGCCTTACCTTGTTGATGTGATCTCTGTACTATATGGCCACAGTGCCTCATTTCCTTTTCCCTTTAACTTTCCATAGCCTTACCTTGTTCACACACTGGCGAGTCAGATAGGTTGTACCAGGCTGTGCGGACTGGCGCTCTGACCCAGATGTATATATACTGGTAGACCTAGTGGGTTGAGCTCAAGCTCGACCTGGTTAATCATACCTCGTCTTACTCCTACTCTTAGCTTCACTCTGACAGCCCGGCTCTGGAGGCATCCCAATACTCCAACCGGAAGACTATACACATCCATTAGTGTCAACCCCAGAAGACAGTCTTCACACAGGTACACCAACGTTGTTGGTTTACAGGCAAGCCCTCTCTTCCCATTGAGAGAAAGGTGCTGTTTGCATGTACGCAGGATGCGTCATTGGTTCATTC
The DNA here is from genome assembly GCA_964035675.1 of Fomitopsis pulvina. Lineage (NCBI taxonomy): Eukaryota > Fungi > Basidiomycota > Agaricomycetes > Polyporales > Fomitopsidaceae > Fomitopsis > Fomitopsis pulvina. The sequence continues at coordinate 819,423 of OZ037967.1, read as the reverse complement.
CCCATTTGGGAATAGACACAGTCATTAGCCAGCTAGGTACTACAAGTACGCTAGTATCCAGAGGTGTTGGAAGTGTAGGAGTGCTCCGCCTTCTGATGAAGAAGCCATCCCTAGTGCTAATAGTGCTGACTAGGAAGGAAGGACCTCGGGATCAAGCCCACTAGGACCTTGGGATATAGTCATCCATCCTTGTTGGATGAAGGTTTGTTCTCTTGTTTAAAAGAGGATGTAATACAAGCCAGAAGAAAGGTTGCAGGCTCAGTTGCTCAGTTGCTCAGCCTCGCACTTGATGGACAACATGTTGATACACCTGACCCTTGGCCATGCCCTGAAAAAGGCAATTGCACCCTGAACATGCTACATGCCCTGAACATGTTGAATGCGCCCTGATTTTCAGCCCTCCTTTTCAGAGGTCAATCCTACCCTCTGAGACTGTCGAATGCCCCTCAGGACCTTCTAGTGCCCCCCGAGACCTTCAAACACCTCTCAAGACCTTCAAACACCCCTCAAGACGTCTAGCATCCCTTCGAGTTTTTTACAAACCCTTCGAGTTTTTTGCACAGTCATCTAACATGCATCACCCTTTGAGCAATCTTATTGGGCCCCAAAATCTCAGAGATGAGCTAGTTTGCTCTAGGTGATTGCACTCACCAGAAGAAGCATCGTAGTGAGGCAATACTACCCCCTGACAACAATGACAATAGAAGCACAGTCCACTTTGTGGCGTCTTCCCTGACACTGTAAAATGCATTGCAGTCCTCCTGACCCATATGCTCTCTCCCAGGCTCTCTGGTCCTCTTGAAGGGGATTCCCCCTGATTACATAATCATCGGACTTGTTTGAAGGCATGCGGGACAGCTAGTGTAGTGTATACTTCATGTATATATATTATGCTTACTTTCCCAATTCATCAGAGAAGTTTACTCAACTCCCCTTGTCGTTAGCACAGCCTGAGTTCACTTGGAGCTCCCCTTGTCGTCCCTCATTCCCTTCACAGCATCCCTCTCATTCTCGAGCCTTCAAAACTCAACCCTCACACCCTTCCTTTGACATAGCCTAAACCTTACCTGAAACTTCGACAATGCCTGATGTCCCTTCAAACATACGCCACACCCCTTCAAGCATCCTCCGACCAAGACCCTTCACCTCGAATGCACCTGAATGTCCTCAAATGGCCCCACATGCTTCAAGCACACCTCCACTGAGTATCCTGCATTTCTGAACCTTTCTCATACCTTCGAATGCCTCATCAAAGCCTTGAACGACTCGATGCACTCTCAAACATCTCATCTCCCTTCAAACATTTGGCACCTCCCTTCGAGCAGTTACCTCTTCATTGAGCCCTCATGCTCTTCTGTTTGGCCTCTTGGGCCCCATCCCGTTGTCTCAAAGGCATCCCATGTGGATCGAGAACCTCATCCTTACTCAGGGCACCCATCCTAGACTGCTGAAGGGTACTCAAGTACCCTGACCCTCCTTGCATGCTTTCACCCAGGCTCCACATACTGGTGTTCCACCTGGTATAGTGAGTGTAGAGGTTTCTTTTCCTGTGCTTTGAGGCTTGTTTGGTCACATTATTGCACTTGATGTCTTATGCCTGGTCACTGCCACCAGGACACATGGGTGGGCCCAGCATCAAGTGCCTGGCCCACCATTCTGTCCTTCAATGAAGACATGCACTGTTGGTCCAAAGTGGTAATGCTGTGAATCAACAGTGAGCACAAGGTGAGTAAATCACCTTGCATTTTTCCTTATTCCCTACTGACCCTGCTAGCATCAATGCTGCCACGGGCACAGCACAGGCACTGGGCCTGCTGTCCCACCTCATGTTCTCCAGTGAGAACATGCATAGCAACTTGGGAATGCCCATGTGGGCAATACACCTGCAGGGCACGTTCTGTGCCCTGCGTGGTTTCTCGCGCCTGGGCGCCGCCCCCAGGATGATCACTTGGTGGGCCCAGCACAAGCACCGGGCCCACCCTCTGCCTTGCATCTTCCAGCAATGGCTTGCACGGGAGCTCAGAAGCACCCACGCAGACTGGACAACACACCTGTAGGGCACGTTCTGTGCCCCACCTGGTTTCTCATGCCTGGGCACCGCCCCCAGGACAATCACTAGGCAGGCCCAGCACAGGCACCGGTCCTGCCCTCTGCCTTGTGTTCTCCAGTGAGGACTTGTGCAGAAGCTCAGAAGCACCCGCACAGATGGACAATACACACATGGGGCACATTCTGTGCCCTGCATGGTTTTTTGCACCTGAATGTTGTCCCCAGGATGATTGCCAGGCAGGCCCAGTGCAAGCACCAGGCACGTGATGTATGTAAATTAAAGTAGTCATTAGTTGAATATAATTTATCACATTCAATAACCCACTATAGCACAGTGACACTAAATGATTTGAGGCATATGTCAGTCCCCTTTGATGTATAGTGATATTGTATGGATATTAGAAAAGATTGTATCTATCTTATTAGCTCAGTTAGAATTATTAAGCATGACTACAGTAAGTTAATTAGTATGTAAGTAACTGCGGCTCAGCCGGCTGGAAGCCACAGCTCAAGCCCAGTCAATCACAAGCCGAGCCATAGTTGTGTAAGCCAAGCTGAGCCAGCATGCAGCCACGGCTTTTCCCAGCCGGCTCGTAGCTAGCCCAGCCATGGCAACACTATCAATGTAGCCCTCCTGACCCATATGTGCTCTCCTGGGCTCTCTGGTCCTCTAAAAGGGGATTCCCCCTGATTACATAATCATCGGACTTGTTCGAAGGCATGCCGGACATCTAGTGTAGTGTAGACTTCATGTATATATACTATACTTACTTTCCCAATTCATCAGAGACAGTTTTCCCCTAGAGTTTCACTCTCAACTCTCCCTAGCCTAAGAAGAGCTCACTCGGAGCTCTCCTCATTGCCTTGTTCAACATTGCAGAGTCCCCTATGTTTTTGGGCCTTCAACACTCGACCCTAGTTCACCTTTGCAGCATACCCCATGTTTTTGGGTTTTTGACACTCAACCATAGCTCCTCAAACATCTTGAGCGCCCTCAACCAGTCCCGCCCCTCTCGAGCACCTTCGATGGCCCCAGCACTCTCTCAGACACCCTCAGACATTAGGTGCCCCTCTAGCGCACCCTCAATAAGTTACAGATCCCTTCTAACATTCATTCCCATCCTTCTATCACTGTTTGAATTTTCAAGTGTTTTTACTCTTTTGCCCTATCATTTGGGCCCCCCCGGTCTATCTCAGTCTTTTCGGACACCCTCAAATGCTAGGGGCACCTCGATCAGTCTCAAAACCCTTCTATCACTTGTTCCTGCCCTTCTATTGCCAATTTGCATTTTTTTGCATTTTTCGCATTTTTTTGCATTTTCACTCTTTTGCTGGGCTGTTCAGGCCCTCAGATCAGTCTCAAGCACCCCTCGAGTGTTAGGTGCACCTCGAGCCCACCCCCAATAGGTTCCAAAAACCTTCTAATGCTCATTCTGATCCTTCTACCACTGTTCAAGTTTTCGAGCATTTTTGCTCCTTCATCTGGTCTTTTGGGCCCATCTGACTGTCTTGAAGGCCTCCTGCATGTGTTTGGAGTCTCATCCTTACTTGGGCACCCTCATACTAGACTGCTGTAGGGTACTCAAGTACCCTGAATCTTCTAGTGTGCTTTTGCCCAGGCTCCACATGCCAGTGTTCCACCTGGTTGTGTGTGGGTTTGGGGTTTCTTTTCCTGTGCTTCGAGGCTCTTTTGGTTGCATCAACATGTTCAATAGAAAAACTATGGTCTATGATATAGGGTGTGGTGGAGGCCCATCAGATTCTGCATCATCAACCTCATCACCCAACCCTCCTCACTTCAAAGGAGCAACCCCTCCCACTCAATTGAATACCAGTCGCACAGCGAGCCCCAAGTTTAGGTCCTTTTTCAGGCAATTGTCTTTTACCCAGCATAAGTTCTGTGACTCCTTCAGCCTCCTCTGTCTTGAGATCACTTGTCTCTTGGAAGGGCTCATTGCTGTGAACTCTTGCCTCTGATCCATCCATCATCAACTGTTTGAAGGTGTTCTGTTCCACTCCTCCCAGCCATCAGTTGACACCCAGAGGGAGGACAGGAAGAATGATGGGTCTTCATAGACAACAGGTGGAAAAGGACCACTGAGGTTGGCAGTCTCCTGTTTGGCCTGGACACATTCAGGAGACCAGGTGATCACTGGGTATGAGACACCAGCCCCCTCCAGTGCTGGAGGGAGTGCCTGGAAGGCTGCATTGAGGTACATGATGGTGTTGTTGACTGGAGGGAAGGTGTGAGGGGAAGGAATGATGATGTCACTGTGTGCAGAGGTGCAGGCATGAGAGTCAAAGAGTATACACTGGGGAAGAAGAAAGCATGAGGGGGCAGAGGCAGTGGATTGACAAGGGGAACAATGTATGATCATCTACCACAGGCCATGGGCCCATGCAAGCCATTTGCCGGGGTTAGCTAGGACCAGAGGCAGCTCAAACTCATGCTTGTGGCAAACCATCTCGAGGAGGTGGTAGAGCCACAGCAAGTAACTGGTGGTGTACAGGTTTGGTCCACATGGTTGAGACATCAGGGGAGTGGGGGAAAAGAGAGGGAGTAGGGGCAGAGGAAAATCAGAAGTCAGGAGGAGGCAAGAGAGGCCTGGGAGGAGAAGGAAGGGAAAGAGGGCACTCAGAGGGAAGAGGAAGAGGTAATTGGGGACAACAGGAAAGGGCTAGAAGAGGAGGAATAGAAGAAAGGGGTAGGCAAGGTGTGGGAAGGGGGGCTGTGAGGAGGATAAGAACTGGAGGAGAGGAACTGAGAGGGGAGAGCTACCATGTAGTTACACCCATGAATCTGAGTCTGCACCTCGTGCCCTGAGCTGAGTTTGTGTTACAATTGCTTACTTGTGCGTGCTACATCAGGGACTTATCTTTTTCTTTGACTTATCTTCTTTAGTTCTCATGGACACTGTCTTTATTTGGTATGACTCAGCCTATGTACTGTTGCATGTCACTAACAGTACCCATCCCTTGGACTGGCTCCATACCCTTTGCCCACCCTGTCATTCCATAGCCTTACCCTTATGATGTGATCTCTGTACTATATGGCCATAGTGCCTCATTTCCTCTTCCCTTTAACTTACCTCATTCACACACCAGCAAGTTGGATAGGCTGTACAAGGCTGTGGACTGGCTCCCTGACCCAGATGTATATATACTGGTAGACTTAGTGGGCTGAGCTCAAGCTCGACCTGGTTAATCATATCTTGTCTCACTCCTAGCCTTAGCTTCACTCTGACAGCCTGGCTCTGGAGGTACCCCAACACTCCAACTGGAAGACTATACATCTTCACTAGTGTCGACCCCAGAAGACAGTTGTTGCATAGGTACACCAACATTGTTGGTCTACAGACAAGCCCTCTCTTCCCATTAAGAGGAAGGTGCTGTTTGCACATATGCAGGACACATAATTAGTTCATTCCCCATCTGGAAATAGACACAGTCATTCACTGGCTAGGTACTATCTAGCATCCAGAAGTGTTGGAAGTGTAGGAGTGCTCCACCTTCTGATGAAAAAGTCATCCCTTGTGCTGACAGTGCCAACAAGGAAGGAAGGACCTCAGGATCAAGCCCACTAGGACCTTAAATATAGTCATTTGTCCATGTTGGATGAAGGTTTGTTCTTTTTTTTAGAAGAGGACATAACAGTCTGAGTACCACATACTCCCTGGGATATACCACAGCTACCATCTATTTTCTTGCTCATCCTCCTTGCTTGCCTGCTGTGCTTCTTTCTGGAAGAAGATTCCTCTGCCTTGTCAACACTTCAGTTTTGACCCATTGGTTTCTGTCCACTTGCCTACCCCTTCACTCTCATTGATGTCAGGTGAGTATGTTCCCTCCAGTAACATCTAACACCTGGAGACTTGCAAGCACCACAGCATGTTCACATACTTCTTGTTCATCACAGATCAGTTTCATACCCACACAATTGACCCCACTGCTTATTGATACATTGCTTGATGTCACCCATGAGACCATCAACCCATGGCTCTTATATGTGGGCCATACCCCATTCAATGGCACAGTCTTGGTGGCTCTGCCCTCCATCCCTGCTTCGAACACAGCTCACTATGGGACCACTACCAGTATGTTCATGCCACCTGTGCATACCACCACTCAGCCCATTGCCATTTACAAAATCACTAGCCCCACAACTATCAACAGTGCTAGGTCACCTCACCTACAGTACCCAGGAGTCAGCTCAGACCATGACTCAGCCTTGCTGTCCACTATAAGAGGGAGTGATGATAATGAGCTGGATGATGATGGCTTTGATGATAAAGAAGGCTTGGAGGATGCTGCCAATGAGGGGCCAATGTACAGCAATGATGTACAGCAGGAGCTCAACTGTGTATGTTCAGCTGACCCTGACATCAATGGGCACTTGGACACAGCCAATGTAGGATCAGAGGACCCCAACATGCAGTATGAATAAGACCAGTTAGAGCCATATGATGAGTACAATTCCACTTACAACTCTGATCAGGATTCCACTGTGGGATCTTAGACAAGCTGACTTTCATCTTCAACAATGCGGTGCAACCTATGGATGATGTAACAGGTGTCTTGGTGCATGTCACTTGCATAAAGGCTTGGCATGTGATTCAAGCCTGGGCTCATTGTGATGAAATTCATGAGGCTCAGAAGTAGGAGGGAAATTTTCATGAGAGCTATGGAAACATTGCATGTTGTTAGACAGGCTATGGGACTTGGGTCAACACACTAGCCCAGCTATCTCAACCAAAGAAGTCAATGACCTCTGTGAGCTCCAACAGTTCTTCATGCACTATCCCACAGCTGATCCTCAGCATGGATATGAAAATGACACTGATGTCATCCTTGCCATTGTGGATCTCCTTCCTACTTGACTGTCACCTCACATTCACATTCATTGACTCACTCACTAATCACTTCAAAGAGCTCAACAAGAGAGCTCAATCCTTTCTTAACTTATGAAGCTGCCCTAAGCCTTCTGTCAGTCCTTCATGTTTTTCACTTTCAAAACTATGCTGATATCCATTGGCAGGAAACTTGCCATGAGATCATCAATCATTCTCAACCACTCTGTCTAACTCTACAGTATGAAAACAACAATATCAATGCCTCTCTGAGTCTCATTCACCCTTGCTTTTACCCTATGCCTTTCTCCCTCATGTTTTACTCCATTTGGGACACTTTTTTTGCTTACTAAGCAGCATGACTATTTGGTCAATGTGGCTTATCTCTTCCCCGATGTTGTGTACTCTAGTCTCTCACTGCCTCTAGGTATGGCAGATGAGTCCCCCTTTGTGCCCCCACATTATGCTTACCCTTTATTCCTCTATTGATAAAAAAGTTGACTTATTAGTAATGTTCATGTATATAACCCAGAAAGGCCCCAAATTGACTGGTTTGATTCAGTATTCCCGAAGTGATGATGAGATTCTAGAATTTGATGAAACTCTAAGAGCAAGTAGTCTTCTAAACATTATCTTAACTCAATCAGGTTTGATAACACATCCTGACTTCTCTGGTGAATATAGACCCCTGGTGGGACTTATAACTATAGATGACTCTGATCAACAGCAAGATGGGGTCATGGAGGACCTATGTTTAGAACTTGATGACAGGGATGAGGAAGTGTTTTCTTTTTATGAAACTGAAGTGCTTGGTGCATATAAATGAGTTGATTGCCATGTTAAACCAGTTCTAGGTATATTCCCAGAGGATGCACAAGTGGAACAATGAGTACACCTGGCTTTCAAGGAGGCTCACTGAGGAACATTTTGAGAGGAATACTTCACTTCATATATAATTCCAGTGATACCTCATGAACCTTGGCTCTCTAAAAACTGGTGTACTTTTCTTGAGCAGTACTGTGTAATGTTTTCAATATGCTCCTGGTCTGAGAATATATTAAACTTGGAGCACAGCCTCTCATAATGCTGAATAAATGATTTACTTTGCTGTACCTTCCTTTGAATTTCTTTGGAGCACTCTTAGTTCCAGCAACTGGTAGTGCTGCAATACCAGTAGTGGCCATATTGGCTTGTGAAATATATACTGAGGAACTATAGGATGTGGAACCAGGTGATGGGTAGACTGTGGATAGGAATGCTATCTTGACTGATCTATATTTTTCTTCCCCCCCTCATAGTGGGCTCCACTGATGTCAGATCAGAAATGTGTTCTGCCACAGTTCACTGGGTATGTCAATAATATGGGGCTATCATGGTGTTTGTTTGGAGAGGGTTTACTTAGATCAATCAAGGATGTTTTGACAGGTTCCCTGTAGCAGAGGACCCAAGAGGTTAGTAGTGAGTAGGGGCTTTGACTACTTGACCTTCAAGTGAAGGTATAGTAGAGATGGTGCCTCTTCTTGTGTTTAGACTTCTTTAGTTGGCAATGAGTGATGAGGAGGACTTCTGTACCTTGCAGGCTGCTTACAACTTTGTCTTGGACACTTGTGTCCTCTTACTATCAATCAGGAGGGCTTCAGTACCTCACAGACTGTCTTGAACTCTCCTGACTCTGTCTTTTATGTCCTCTTTTGACCTTTTTGGCTTTGACCTTCTTTAATCATTGGAAACCTATGACCTAGTTACTTAAAACTGACTTCTGCTGACCTGCTGGGTACCCAGATTCATGCTGTGAGAGAGAGGGACACACTGGGAGTAGACTCTCTCCTGTGACTCTGTTGCTGACTGCTGACTGGTTGACTGCTGACTAACTTCCTGCTGAGCACTCAGGTTCATACTGTGTGAAAGAGTGAGAGAAACTGGGGGGGTAGATTCTCTCTTTGTATATACAAGTTCTGGCCTTTATATACTGTCTGAGAGCCTGCTTACTAACCTTGTTCCTGCTTATTATTGCCTATGAGTCAGCCTTACTCAGCCATCATTCAGCCAGGAACCATTGGTCAGCCTGATGACCTACCCAATGGCATTATTTCCTTGCTTTCTAAGCAGCTGAGCTGTTGTCCAAAGGCATTGATTGATTAGTTCTAGATCTTTCTGGGTCAGGGGCACTGTAAGGAGGCTGGCTCAGTCTGGACCCCTTTCTGGTTCTGGACTGAGTTTGGTTAGGTACTGTGGGAACTTTTGTGTGGCTGGCCTTTCCTAGTATGGGCTTAGTTCCCACAGTAAGTGGCTTGATTGCTAGGTGCCTATCTGGTAGGTTCTTGAGCTGAACCTTTGCCTATTTGCTATGTTCTTAAGCCAAACTCTTTTGGCTCATGACACTGGGCAGAACATTGATGGGCACCATGAGATGAACTGGCCCAAATGGGTATAGGTTCAGCCACGAATAGGCATGTACCAGATCACAGACATAGTCAGACTGGATATTGAAGATGTGAGTGCAGGTAGAACCATGCTGTTGAGTTACTGTGGCCTGCCTGAGGCCTTCATTATGTATTTCAGAAGTCAGTAGAGTGGGAAAGGGAAGTGTAGTTGGTAGATCATAAAAATGTATATCCATGGCACTGAATACTAAGGGCCATGATGAACATGCAATTGTTGGCTGAGAAAGGGTGGATGATGTCATGTTAGGATGGAGGGAATCCACTGTGGTTGTGATGAGATTCTTATAATGGCTTCTTATTTTTGGATAATCCAAATCACTCTTCATTTGTTCCTGTGTCCTTCCCATGCCTCCTAACACCTTGCTGCTGCTATAGCTGGTGGATTCTGCATCTCCTGTTCGCCAATGCAGCATCTGTGCACATGATTCCACAGAATCTCATGCCTGTTGATACAACCAAATGAGCTCATTCTCGAGCCTTCAAAGCTCGAGCCCCTTGTTCCTCCTTCACCAAGTTTATCATCTTCCTGAGCCCTCGATGCACCACTATAACCCTTTGAATGCATGCCCCTCAAGCAACCCAGCACACATTGAGCACCCCCTTTGCTAAGTAACACACCCTTTCAAACATCCCTTCATACCTTTGAACATTCCTTTATGTCCTGAAATGACTTTACACACTTTCAGACACCCTGCATGCTCTCAAACATTTGGCACACCTCTTTGAATGTCTTCCCTCTTCCTCAAGCATTCACGCTCCTCAGTCTGGCCTTTCAGGCCCATTCAGTTGTCTTGAAGGCTTTCTGTGTGGATTGAGAGTCCCATCCCTACTCAGGGCACCCTTGTACTAGACCACAGTAGGGTACTTAAGTACTCTGACACTCTTAGTGTGCTTCTGCCCAGGCTCCACATACCGGTGTTTCACCTGGTATTGTGTGTGTTAGGGTTTCTTTTCCCACACTTCAAGGGGGGTGCTGTGAAGGAGAACGAGATGATGAGGGGAGTTCCAAGCAAACTCAACTATACTATACAAATGACAGGTGGAGCTGAGAGACTGACTCTGGGGGGTAGATTTCTCTGGTTATTCAGGGAAGACATGTACAGTATATATACATGCATGTAAGTATGCCTATGCTACCTTAGAGGGTGGGCATGTCTATGAATGTGCTCAAGGATGAGGTCAGCAGAAAGTGTTACATCCTCTCCTAAACGAGAGAACAAACCTTCATCCAATTGAGGACAAATGACTTTGTCCTAAGGTCCTAGTGGGCTTGATCCCGAGGTCCTTCCTTCCTAGTCAGCACTGTTGGCACTAGGGATGACTTCTTCATCAGAAGGCAGAGCACTCCTACACTTCCAACACCTCTGGATACTAGCATACTTGTAGTACCTAGCTGGCTAATGACTGTGTCTATTCCCAAATGGGGAACAAACCAATGACATGTCCTGCATATGTGAAAACAGCACCTTCCTCTCAATGGGAAGAGAGGGCTTGCCTGTAAACCAATGACATTGGCATACCTGGGTGAAGACTGTCTTCTGGGGTTGACACTAATGGATGTGTATAGTCTTCTGGTTGGAGTATTGGGATACCTCCAGAGCCGGGCTGTCAGAGTGAAGCTGAGAGTAGGAGTGAGACGAGGTATGATTAACCAGGTCGAGCTTGAGCTCAACCCACTAAGTCTACCAGTATATATACATATGGGTCAGAGCGCCAGTCCACACAGCCTTGTACAACCTATCTGACTCGCCGGTGTGTGAACGAGGTAAGGCTATGGAAAGTTAAAGGGAAAAGGAAATGAGGCACTGTGGCCATATAGTACAGAGATCACATCAACAAGGTAAGGCTATGGAAAGATGGGAAGGGCAAAGGGTATGGAACCAGTCTGGGGGAATGGGTACTGTTAGTGATGCATAACAGTGCACAGGCCGGGTCATACTGAATGGAAACAGTGTCCCTGAGAACTAGAGAAGATAAACAAAGAAAAAGATAAGTCCCCAATAGAGTGTGCCTGAGTAAGCAGTTGTAACAGGAAGATCCCCTTGAGCGAATCGAGGGGGGCACAAGGTGCTAGAACAGAGTGGGAGGGCCAGGAGGCCTGAGACGTGTTTTACCATGTCAGGGAGGATGCCACAGGGTAGGTGTGGCTTCTTCTGTTGTTGTCGCCAGGAGATGGTATGTCTAGCTACCATGCTTCTTCCATCAGCAGCAGCCTCTCAGAGCGGACTAGCTCTCCTTGGAGTTCAGGATACCCAAGGGTGTTTGAAGGTGTGGTGTGTGCACAAAAGCTGGTCCACAGTGACAGGGGGTAAGGCCAGTGCTTGAAGGAGAGCCAACTGCTCAAATGAAAGGTCAAAAACAGCAGGTTGTTCAAGGGCCTCGAGGGCTTCCGGGGCTTGGCCGAACACTAGGCATATCAGTGGCAAGCCCTGAGTGCAGGTCCTGGAACAAGATGCCCTTGAACAGCTGGTGATGGATGGACTGAAGGCAAGAGTTCATGGTGATGAGCCCTTCCTCAAAATGAGCTATCTCCAGATGGAGGAGACTGAAGGAGTCATGGAACTCATTCCAGGTGGAAGACAATTGCCCAGAAAACTCCTCCCAGCCATCAGTCAACACCTGGAGGGAGGACAGAAAGAATGATGGGTCTTTATAGATAATGGGTGGAAGACAACCACCGAGGTCAGCAGCCTCCTGTTTAGCCTGGACGTGTTTGGGAGACCAGGTGATTGCTTGTTATGGGACACTAGCCCCTTCTAGTGTGGGAGGAAGCATCTGGAAGGCAGCATTGAGGTACACAATTGTATCATTGACCAGAGGGAAGGCATGAGGAGAGGGGATGGTGATGTTGCTGTGTGTGGAGGCATGGGCACAAGAGCTGAAAAGTATATGCTGCAGAAGAAAGTGTGAAGGGGTGGAGGCAGGGAATCAACAAGGGGGGACAATGTACAATCATTCACCTGAGGCCATGGGCCCATGCAAGCCATTTGTCAGGGTTGGTCAGGACCAAAGGCAGCTTGAACTTGTGCTCATGGTGAACCATCTTGAGGAGGTGGTAGAACTGCAGTGAGTAACTGGCAGCATATGGGTTTGGTCCACATGGTTGAGACATCAGAGGAGTGGGGGAAAAGAGAGGGAGTAGGGGCAGAGAAAAATCAAAAGTTGGGAGGAGGCAGGAGAGGCCTGGGAGGGGAAGAAAGGGAAAGAGGGCACTCAGAGGGAAGAGGAAGAGATAATGGAGGACAACAGGAAAGGGCTAAAAGAGAAGGAATGGAAGGAAGGGGTAGGCAAGGTGTGGGAAGGGGGCCTGGGAGGAGGATAAGAACTGGAGGGGAGGAACTGAGAAGGGAGAGCTACCACATAGTTACACCCACAAGTTTGAGTCTGTGCCTCATGCCCTGAGCTGAGTTTGAGTACTGCATACTCCCCAGGATATACCACTGCACCAATCTATTTTTCTTGCACATCCTCCTTGCTTGCCTGCTGTGCTTCCTTCCAGAAGAAGATTCCTCTGGCTTGTCAACATTTTGTGTCTTTGTTTTTGACCCACTAGTTTCTGTCCACCTGCCTACCCCTTCACTCTCATCGACATCAGATGAGTACCTAACACTCAGAGACTCACAAGCACCACAGTGGTGGGCTCCAATTTGATGTTTGAGTATGGTGATTGAATATAAAACTAAATACAAACCACTAATACTCCAGGGCTAGCCAGTCCTGAACAAGGTCAGGCTTTGTCCTGTTGTTCAAGGTATAGTATCTTAACTATAATACTATCCTATACTACCAATGTACATTAGTAAAATATGAAGGTGTTGAGTAAATTATAAGAATAGAATGATTTAGTATGTATGTAGCTTGATCCTAGTATGAATCCTATAATAAGTCTGTGAGCCTTCTATAAGGCTATCTCTGCTACTATGTGGTGTCCTGTATGTACTCCTATGGTCAACTGTATGACCAGTCCTGCTGCCACTTGTATGGTTCTAGGCAAGAGATATAATGTGAAAGCTAGAGTCACCAGCTGTGACTAATATTCTACAGCACTAAGTCAAACTACTGACTGTTCAGTAGCCTTAGGCTGAGAGAGGGTAGACCAATAACAACAATTAAGTTATATTGGGTTGCTGACCAAAGTCAAACTCTTTTGACTATTATAGGTTAGACTTGTTTGTTGACTAACTAGTAGTTACAATAGTAAGTAACTATAGTAGGGTACCTAGGTAAAAGGTATGGTGGGTAACTAGGGGTGGAGATGGTGGTGGTACCTGTACAAGGTATGTCTCTCTGGTGAAGATGCTGGTGGTACTAGTATATACCTTTTGGAACAATAGAAATGATGGGAAACTATATATGGAAGACAAAAGCATTTTATCTTTTGTTGCATGAAAAGAGAATGCATGAACCATCTAAAAGAGGGAACAAAAGAAATCCTAATTAAGGCACAATAGAAAGAGGTGGTCCTACTAGGGTGAACAAGCCAGTTACCTAATAAGGGAACAATAGAAACAAAAGTGTGATTGTATCTAAATGGAGGGAACAAAAAGAAACCTATTAGGGGAACAAAAAAAATGAGGCCCTATGGTTGGCCTAATCCAGGGAACAACAGAAAACCCTATCTGGGCACAATGGAATGAATTTCCATAGTTGTCCCAATGCAGAGAACAACAGAAAACCCAATGTAGGCACAATGGGCACTATTCCAAAGTCCCACAGTGTTCCATGGCTGTGTATTGTAAGTTTTTTTTCTAGAACTTAATTTTGTTTATCCTTTTCTTCTTTCCTTTTTCTCTTTTTCTGCTTTATGTAACTATCTGTTTATCCTTCCAATATTGTGGTACTGTGTTTCTGGCCCCAAATAATTCTCTAAAAGTCCCTAGATATTCTCTAGAACACTCCTCTGTATTCTTCATCTGTGGCTATAAAGGGCATAATTTCCTCATTTGCCTCTGGCTCTATTTCCTCATCTAGGGACTCATCAGCATCAAATTCTGAATTGATGGACTCTGAGCTTGTCTCAAAGTTCTTGGTGTCTGAATCTTTAAGTATTAGAAAGGACCTATTTGATTTTTATTTAGCTCCCTCATTGTGTTGCAACAAATCTCCTGCCAGTCACTGTTCCTCTCAAGCACCCTCAACTTTACACCACACTCCTTCAAGCACCTCTGATGACCAGCAATCCCTCGAGTGAGCCCAAGTGCTCTCAGACTTTAGACACTTCTCAAGTGTACCTATGATAAGTCTCATGTATCTTCAAATGCCCCCAGTATCCACTGAATGTTCCCTCTTGCCCTTGAACCTTCCTCGATGATGCAACCAAAAGAGCCTCGAAGCATGAGAAAAGAAACCCCAAACCCACACACAACCAGGTAGAACACTGGTATGTGGAGCCTGGGCAAAAGTGCACTAGGAGAGTCAGGGTACTTGAGTACCCTACGGAGGTATAGTACGAGAGTGCCTGAGTAAGGACAAGATCCCAAACGCATGTGGGAGGCCTTCGAGACAGTCAAATGGGCCTGAACGGCCAGATGAAGGAGCAAATATGCTTGAAAACACAAAATGTAATAGAAAGATCGGAATGAGCACCAGAAGGTTTTTGGGACCTATCAGGGGTACACTCGAGGTGCACCTAACACTCGAGGGTGCTCGAGGCTGATCAGAGGGCCCGAACAGCCCAGCAAAAGAGTGAAAATGTGAAACATGCTCAAAAATGTGAATTGGTGATAGAAGGGCAGGAACAAGTGATAGAAGAGTTTTGAAACTGCTCGAGGGTACACTCGAGGTGCCCCTAGTGTTCGAGGGTGTCCGACAAGACCAAGATAGCCCAGGGAGGCCCGAATGATAGAGCAAAAGAGCAAAAATGCTCAAAAATGCAGAAAATGCTCGAAAATTCAAACTGCAATAGAAGGATGGGAATGGATGTTAGAAGGGATCTGTAACTTATTGAGGGTGTGCTAGAGGGTGCCTAATGTCTGAGGGTGTCTGAGAGAGCACTGGGGCCATCGAAGGTGCTTGAGAGGGGTGAGACTGGTTGAGGGCGCTCGAGACATTCAAGGAGCTATGGTCCAGTGTCGAAGACCTAAAAACATGGGGTATGCTGCGAAGGTGAACTAGGGTCAAGTGTTGAAGGCCCGAAAATGTAGGGGACTCTGCAAAGATGAATGAAGCAACAAGGGGAGCTCCAAGTGAGCTCTTCTTAGGCTAGGGGGAGTTGAGAGCGAAACTCCAGGGGAAAACCATCTTTGATCAATTTGGAAAGTAAGTATAGTATATATACATAAAGTCTACACTACACTAGATGTCTGGCATGCCTTCAAACAAGTCCAATGATTATGTAATCAGGGGGAATCCCCTTTGAGAGGACCAGAGAGCCCGGGAGAAAGCATATGGGTCAGGAGGGCTGCAACATGTTTTACTGTGTCAGGGAAGACACCACAAAGTGGACTTTGCTTCTACTGTCATTGTTGCCAGGGGTGGTGTGCCTCACTACAGTGCTTCTTCCAGTGGGTGCAGTCACCTAGAGTGAACTAGCTCATCTTCAAGATCTTGAGGCCTGATGGAATTGCTTGAAGGGTAATGCCTATTAGAAGGGTTTGCAAAAAAACTCAAAGGGTTTGCAAAAAACTCAAAGGGAGGCTAGAAGTCTCTTGAGGGGTGTTAGAAGGTCTTGAGAGGTGTTTGAAGGTCTTAAGAGGTGTTTGACAGTCCTGGGGGATGCTAGAAGGTCCCGAGGGGTGTTCAACAGTCTTAGAGGGTAGGATTAACCTCTCAAAGGGAGGGCCAAAAATCGGGGTGCATTCAACATGTTCAGGGTGTGTTCAGCATGTTCGGGGTGCAATTGCCTTTTTTGGGGCATGGCTGAGGGTCAGGCATATCATCAAGTGTTCATGCTCCTTCAAATGGCCTCTTAAGCTCATTTGCCTGTCTCAAAGGCATTTCATGTGTGACTTAGATCTTGTCCTTACTCAGGCACCCTTGTACTAGACCGCCCTAGGGTACTTAAGTACCCCATCCTCTTAGCACACTTCTGCTCTGGCTTCACATACCAGTGTTTCACCAGAGGGTTTCTTTTCCCATGCTTTGAGGCTCTTTTGGTCACATCAATGGCATGCCTTCCAAGGGCACTTGCATCTTAAGTGCAAAGATAGGATGGTCCAGCATGATCTGAATGGCAAGATTTATGCTTGACTGGATCTGCCTGCTGCCAAAACTGCCCACATTGGTGAGACACAAAGTGTTTATCTTGTGCCCCAAGGTAGCATTTGCCCCATCCAGTCAATCCTAAACTTAGCATGTGTGTGTCCTGCTGGTCCAGATGACTCCCTGTTCTTCTGGCATGATAGTGACAGTGACACTCACCCACTTTTGCACTCAGTGATGCTGCATCATGTAAATGCTGTTTTCACCAGTCTAGGTCATGGCACTGCCTGAGTCCTGTGAGGTGGTGTGATGCAATCTGCTCAAAGGCTCAGATATACAACTGGTATGCTAGTGACTTCCATTGTCCTTGTAAGTGCACTACCTCAGGATTGGCACCTTGAGAGAGGAAGAAGGATGCACCCCCAATGCAAAAGGAATGGCCAAAGTGTTGGAGTGCGACAATCCGCTTCTGCCCAACATGCTAGTCATCCCGTGCCTTGCCAGTTACAGCTAGTCAATATACCAGTACATTTTACTTACTGTTTCAGACTACAGCATCATGCCTACAGGGGCAATGCATTTTCTCATCTCACCACATCTGCCATCACTATTTTATTAGATAGTGATCCTGCCCCTATTTATGCCTAGCAGATATAGCCAGTGCCTACTGTCACACATCCTCAGTCTCACTCTCTCGAGTATCCACTGAGGGTGAGTGACAACTTTATTTATGTCTCTGTACTGTAGCTCACTCCATAGCTAGTTGCCATCATTGTTACAACTGCTTACTCAGGCGTGCTCTATTGGGGACTTATCTTTTTCTTTGTTTATCTTCTCTAGTTTTCAGGGACACTGTTTCCATTCGGTATGACTCAGCCTGTGCACTGTTATGTGTCACTAACAGTACCCATCCCTCAGACTGGCTCCATACCCTCCACCCATCCTATCTTTCCATAGCCTTACCTTGTTGATGTGATCTCTGTACTATATGGCCACAGTGCCTCATTTCCTTTTCCCTTTAACTTTCCATAGCCTTACCTCATCACACACCAACAAGTCAGATAGGTTGTACCAGGCTGTGCAGACTGGCGCTCTGACCCAGATGTATATATACCAGTAGACTTAGTGCCTGGTTAATCATACCTTGTCTCACTCCTACTCTCAGCTTCACTCTGACAGCCTGGCTCTGGAGGTATCCCAATACTCCAACTGGAAGACTATACACATTCATTAGTGTCAACCCCAGAAGACGGTCTTCACCCAGGTATGCCAATGTCGTTGGTTTGCAGATAAGCCCTCTCTTCCCATTGAGAGGAAGGTGCTGTTCACATGTATACAGGATGCATCATTGGTTCATTCCCCGTTTGGGAATAGACACAGTCATTAGCCGGCTAGGTACTACAAGTACGCTAGCATCCAGAGGTGTTGGAAGCATAGGAGTGCTCCACCTTCTGATGAAGAAGTCATCCCTAGTGCTAACAGTGCCAACTAGGAAGGAAGGACCTTGGGATCAAGCCCACTAGGACCTTAGGACAAAGTCATCCATCCTCGATTAGATGAAGGTTTGTTCTCTTGTTTAGGAGAGGACGTAACAGTCATTGTGTGTGCTACAGGTATGGTATTCACAATATAGTCTCACTCTCTCGAGTGTCTGCTGAGGTTGCCATTGTTGCATATGCTACAGCCCAAACTGTTACAAGACGCTTAGACAGATTGATTCTGGACTTTTACATAGCGATGTTACGATACCGCGCAGAGCGCACTGACAGTTTCTTTTCTTTTCTCTTAGTCATACCCGAGACGTCCGCCTACGTCATCGGATGTACTCCTTATGGAGGCGGCCGCCCAAGGACATTCGCAAGCAGCTGGGGGACAACCCCTGATCTGTCACTTACAGTACGCCTTCCTCTTCTTTTGATTATCTCTCTTCTACCTCGGACGAGACGGGATGGGCATCATATTCCTTACGTACCAAGGACCCTTGCTTCTAGCCTGAATCCCACCATCGCGTCTTAGCATAATGATGGACTTCTACTTGACATCTCTCCATTCCTTCTCATCTTTGATCTACGTTTATTTATCATTCTTCCTTTCTTCTTATCTTCTATTTATCCTTACTATACGCCGAACCCTTCACACGACGGTGAAGGTAGGCCGATCACACGACGACATCAAACCTTGGAGGAGGCCCGGCAGTCGCTGAAGGCTGAGGGTAGTGAACCCCCAGGTTTACAGAACACCGGAACAGAAACAATAGCACAATAACGGTACGCTGCCTCCGTGGTACTTGCAGCTGGGGCTAGGGACGTCTACTACTTGTCTTCAGAGGTTGACTGGTAGAGTACTAGAATGGCCAGTGCATGTATATAAGCGGTAGTGGACTAGGTCGAGCCCTAAGCTCGATCTGACTATCTTTTGGCTCGATAGGTCAGCGGTGCGAGAACTCGACAGGGATCCAGCCCTCGTCATCAGAACTGATACCCTGATCGGCGCCCAGGATCTCTCCCTCGCCGCCTCCAGACTCCCCTTCGCTGAGTATTAGTGCCCTGTCGCCGGCGCTAACATCGAGTGTTGTAGCACAAACAACACCACTCACTTCAATACAAAGTCAGATTTACAGTTCCTAACTGCTCTTGTTGGGCTTGGTATCAAGTTTTCACTGCAGAGCACCATTGCTATGTGTGGGTGAGCAGCTCTCCTCTCCATGTCCAACATCAGCAAATTGGGCAATTTCTGAGCATCTGATGGGCTGACAGAGACCCCTCAGAGCATCAGACAGCTCAGGATTTATGTATTATTAATTGGTGATCAGTATAACAACATATATTCTTAGCTTGTTTTTAATGTCTTGTTTAATCTGTCTGCTGAGCTGAGATGTCTGAGGATCCTATCTGATGAATTTATGTTGCAAAAATTGGAGGTCATGAGGGCTGATCAACTGTGGTGATCTGAAGCAATATGAAGCAATCTGAAGCAATCTGAGCACCTCTGAAATCCCTGATAGCACTGTCAGACAGATTTCATGTTTTCCTGATGAACCTGGCTGACACCAGGTCCTGCTCAACCTACACCCTCACAGCTTTCCTTGCATGCAAGCTTTCCTCCACCCCATGTAGACAAGGGCGGAGGGCCTATCTTAGTTGCTTACACTGTTAATAATATGTGATTTGCCTTCTGATGACAGTAATAGTATTAGTGAATGTTAAAGTTGTGGAGTTCGAGATGGGTCACGTGCTATGACTGGGATTAAATATTTGTGGCTGAACTGTGGCTGAGATGTGGCTGTTCGGATGGCCCCCTCGCCTTTGAGCATGGGTTGGAGTCTGGTTCACATGCTTCTCATGCCTCTTATTGCTGTGTGCAGAGAGGTGAGTGCAGCCACAAAACAACAACAAAGAACCGCCACCGCGGTCGGCGAGTGGCCACCGGTACCTATACAGAACAACCATAACGCCCAAATACCTCCTAAACGGGTGCATCCTCCATTCCTGTATCTTCGGGATCTACTGATCGAGATGCAGTCGCTTATACCATCAACCCGCCGAATTTCTCAAGTTCGAGACTGGACAGTTTTTATTACCAAGATGTGCTTCCTTGTTCAAGTTGTGGTGACTTTTGAAGCGCTATTGGTCTATGAAAAATTCGCAACCCAGCTTTTCTGTGCGTCTGGAGAGTGACGAAAAGCAACTCTATGCGTGGCCTGGTCAGTTCGTGCGTCTGCATAAGATCTGCCGAAACGTTCCCTCATGCGGATTTCGAAGCTACACACAGTGACGCACGCAAATCACTGTGTCCGGCCTAGCAATCCCTACACATGACTGGTAACCACGTACGTGATGGGCGCCGTGCTGTGCTTCTTTTGCAGCCTCATGTCCGTATGCTTGTACGTATGCCAGTGCGAGCCCATTGCGTGGGAGTCACTGTTCTATCCGCTTACACCCTGCAGGTTTTCTAGCAACACCCTCTAGTGATATCTCATCGGGATTGTAAGAAAAATGGTTGGAATGTGAATACTCTCGTGTATCTTGTCCTCGTTCGAGCGATCCTGACTATGTAGCTCACCACGACTACAGACGAGACGCTCCTGCTCCTTTCAACAACCCTCGCGCTGACATTGTCCTACGGACCTGCGATAGCGTCGACTACCGAGTACGCAGCAGCATCCTCGCGGAGGCCTCGACCATCTTCCAGGACATGTTCGACATCCCCCAAGTAAGCGTGGATCATCTCAGTAAGGACGGCAAGCCCGTGATCTGCATCCCCGAGTCCAGCGAAGTCACGGAGCGGCTGCTCCGCCTGTGCTACCCCGTCACGAATCCCACCTTCAGGACTTACTCCGATGTCTGCGCAGTACTCGCGGCAGTGGACAAATATCTCATGGACGGCGCTATCGAGACGATGAAGGTTCACCTCGTCGACTTCTCATTGGAGGGCGCGGACCCGCTCCTGGCGTTCGTGGTCGCGCACTGGCACGGCTTCGAAGATGTCGCGCGCACCGCGGCCGAACAGACAATCGGCAGGCCGCTGGACCACGTCTGGATTGAGGAGCTGGAGGAACTGAGGGCCGGTGCGTATTACCGATTGCTTCAATTCCACGGGCGGGGAGACAAAGCAGCAAGTGCCGTGCCGTTCCTTTCCGCGGACCGTCCGCAGTATGCCGCCCGCCTTGCGGTCGTCTCCTTCAGCAAGGTCGAATGGAGCTCGGAGTCACCGTACCCGTTTGACATGCCTTCCGCGGACCTCACCCTGCACACCAGCGACCTGGTGGCGTTCCGAGTCCACGCTGACCTCCTCCGGATCGCGTCGCCGTACTTCCGGTGTCTATTTGCCAGCCCCCCCCAGCCGGGGGAAGAGTGTGAACGAACCTCTGAGGGGAGGATTGTCGCGTTGCGGCTTTCAGAGCACAGCCGCACAATCGCGGCGCTCTTGCACTATGTCTACCCCGTGTCCCCGCCCGAGACCCCTGCTGACGCACACGTCGCGGCGCGGCTGCTTAAGGCCGCGAAGAAGTACGAAATCACCGTCGCCATTCGCCCATTGCGCACGAGCTTCCTGGGCTTCGCAGACGCGGAGCCGCTCGTTGTGTATGCCATCGCGTGCACATACCATTGGGTGCCCGAGGCCAGACACGCCGCAAGGCTCTCGCTCCGCAAGCCACTGGACTACGTTGATGAATTTGAGGACATCTCAGCCGGGTCCTACTACCGCCTTGTGAAGTACAGGAGAGAGGTGTGTGGGGCCGCGAAGGAGCTTGCGCTCTCGTACCTGATCCGGGCGAAAGGTGAGGTGAAAATGCAGGCGGACGGTGAAGTCGAGAGCATGGTGTGGGTGTCCTGCAGGAGCTGCAAGGCTGACAATCCACCTCGCACGTTCTACAATCCATTTGGTCTGAGGAAGTGGTGGTGTGATTGGCTGAGGGAGGTCGCTGGTCTACTAGAACACACACCTTGTGGGCCGCAGACGGTCTTCGAGCGCCGGGCATTTGAATCAGCCTTGAGGGAGGCGTCAACTTGTACGAACTGTCGTTCGGTTGCGGCCATTCATCTACGTTGTTTCGGAGAGATGCTTGCGGAGAAAATTGAAGATGTGCTGGCGGGTGAAACGGTATGTCCTGTGGCTTCAAATCAGTCATCTCGCTAACGCAGCATGTGACGCAATAGGCGAAGTTGGAAGTTCTGTAGGCGACGTGTACATCTCATACTGTGGCGAACCTATTTCGGTGGTAAATGCATATCACAGATCCATAGGGCAGGTTCTTGTCGCCACAGATGGCGCATGTCCCTAGACCTGTCTTGATTGAAATGGCCTTTGGAAGGCTCGAGATGCGAGTCGCGTTATCTGTACAGTCTCAAGTTATTGTGCGAATCTACGTTGGGCGATCCTCACGACTTTGTTATTCGGCAGGAAACATTCAGCTCTGAGATTTTAGCGACAATGCATTCACTTTGTGTTTTCAGTAGCACATCCGGGTCGCGATGCTGTCACACTGCATGAGTGGCGCCAGCGGGCGCTTTCGATGAGTAGTGCTGCAATTCTCCGTTCTCCGACTGTTGTAAGTAGCAAGTGCATGAATGATCGGAAATTGAAGTAAGTTCCACGGCGACGTTTTTCTGTTTTCCTTGAGTGCACATAGGTACCAGATTTGGAAAGTGTGTCACTTCACGCAGGTTAGATTTCCTGAGCGCTCGCAAGGCGTTCGTGTGCAGTTTCTGCAGAACGAGCATCACCCTGGCCCATGCCATGGCCGCTGCTGTTTCCCAAGTCAACCCATTGCGGCTCGCGGCATTAACCCGTCTTCGATGCGCTGTGTTCCAGACGTCGTACAACCCCACATCCATTCGGACTGGCGCGAAGTACCTCCGTGCGCGACTCCGTGGCCCCTCCATGGTCCAGTACTATCCCCCGGAGATCACCATCGGGAAATTCAACCGCATGCTTAAAGGGGAGTGGAAGATCTTGGACGAAGACGAGCTCCAGAGACTTGCGGACGTGGAGGCGAGAAAGAGGAGAGGGAAGGGCGCGCCGAAGAAAGCAAAGTCCGAAGGTGCGTGTCGCTGGCGATACATCGCACATACCTTTCTCATTGGGTTATCTGTCATAGCTGAGAGTCGGAGGACACATAGACGGAGATAACCCATGGTCATTGCGACTCTACTTCTGTAGTAACGCTACATATCGCCCACTCAGCGGGCAGGTTGTTCGTACACCTCGTCGTTCCATCCCTGCTCATAGCAGTCCGTCATGAATTCGCCATCCGTTACAGGCATCGTTAGGATATGTCGACATTCGTGGCTAAGATATACAAAAGTGAGGGCAAACCTGCATGCCCTCATCGCATCCAGTACAATAGTCCATAGTCCGGTGAAGACAATGCCAGTTGTGTCTAAGCTACAGAGGCATGCACATGACAGGCAATACTAGAGACAGCGTGAATTACTCCAAAGGCTGCCGCAGCCAACCACGGCCTTTATCTGATCCCACACGGTTTGACCGACCGGCTGGACAAAAAACACCTGGGCGTAATTCTCGGCCTACGAACTACGCCATTCCTGGATAGAGATTGTCATTATGTCCAAGGCCAGCCAGCTCTGTGCTATCTTCGGAGCCAGAGCGAGAGTGGGAAGCGAAGGTGAGCGGCTCAAAGGCACTTGATATGCTTACGCTGGAAAACTCATCCAGCTCACTGCCCGGGTCGAAGGAAACAACGGCACGCAGGTCGAGCATGAGGCGCGAGAGGAAGACCGCAGTCAGTCTATGGAGTACAATGATCAGCAACCTGGAGAGCCGGCGGTGCAAGCACCTGGCACTGACACTGCAGTCCAGGTCGAAACGACCTCGATGTACTGTGGCAGATGTACATAGAACCGTTAGCTCGGCGCCCTGGTGTGAACAGCAGGGTAGGTCCTCACTGTGTAATGTGCGAGCGCGATGCCAATGCCGAGCACGTTCAGAGCGAAAAGAAATCTGTGAAGGCGTCAACATTCGAACCCAAACAGGTGCGTGTGGAGCAATCAAAGCCGCCTACCCAAAATATATGGCCGCTGCTCGTCCAGGTCAGCGCGAGCTCACAAAGTAGAATGGACGAGGAATGGAGCCTCGCACGCACTGTCTTCCATAAGCACCATGTTGGAGCCCCCTGGCAGTGTGGCGGCGCGTTTCGTGCCTTTCCAGGTGAGGGCAAGGACAATGCCGTCGAAGACGACGGACGAAGCTCTTGCACCGATCATCCCTATGCAGACGGAGTGAATGGGGATATGGCTACGCTCCACGTCCGCTTACAGCTGGAATACAGGCATGAGTTACACTACGTCTATACGACAAGCCGCAGCAGGCAGAGACGTACATATTGTTAACATTTGCGGTG
The DNA here is from genome assembly GCA_964035675.1 of Fomitopsis pulvina. Lineage (NCBI taxonomy): Eukaryota > Fungi > Basidiomycota > Agaricomycetes > Polyporales > Fomitopsidaceae > Fomitopsis > Fomitopsis pulvina. The sequence goes on along the minus strand of OZ037967.1, from coordinate 795,079 downwards.
ACGATGTCGCACGTTTGGTAAATCGGGGTGAACGCATAAAGCACGGGCTCGGAGTAGACGAACGTGTACTGTGACCCGTGAATAGTCAGTGAGAACTGATCACCACCTTCATACGACTTGCTGGGACGCTTACCAGCGATATCGCCGGGTTGACTAGACCCAACGCAAGGATGACAACGGAAAGTAGCTTAGAATTGTGGAAGAGCGCATACATGCGCATGGCCGTGAAAACTGTTCTTCAGTGAGTCGGGCGACACGAGATTCGCATTCGAGACCCAGTACTGACTAGCAGAGCTCACTAGGATCAATATGTCGCCCGCCATCTCAAAGCGGATGGTGATCACACAGCTGCATAGATTTGTGGCATGAGATGCAACGATCGCGTGAGGATGCACAGATATTTAAACCTCTGTAGAGGTTTCAGCGGCTATATACGTGCACAGCATCCGCGAGTCGCCCACCTTCTGCGTCTGCCAGCTCGGCCATGACAAAAACCCGAGCACCACGAAGACGGTGTTCAGCAGTGCAGAGTATCTGAACACATAGAACAAGATCGATGCAAGGGAGAATTTTCTTGACCACACGTAGGTCACTTCGCTTGTGAACGTCAAACAGTAGTCGAAACAATACAGCGCTGCAGTGCTCCCGATGAACAAACAGTGCAAAAGACAACGAACACGTCCTCGGCTCACCTTGCGCCGCCAGAATCAAGGAGTTCAAAAGTTGGCTTGTGGGCAGGGAGGGCGTTACCAGAGGAACGCCTGAAATTGGTATTGAGGTCACTTACTCTTCTTGGACGAGGGTGTCCAGCTCCGTAGACATCGTACGAAGTCGTCAGTCGTGAGGCTGCTAAGGAGTGGATCTCTCGATGGAGAGGGATGCGGGCAAACCAAGCGGGGGCATTGCTATCGAGCGCGCGCGCGGCGTGCATATATGTCGTCTGAGTGTTAGACACTCAACAAACTCTGTCTTTCTCGTGACCAGTCACGGAAGGAGGGAGAATGCACCCAAAATTGGCCACAGAAGCGCTACGTCAGGCATGCTGCAGCATCTAACGCGAACAGAACCCGTCAACCAGAGATAAGAGGAATTCAGTCGAGAATCAGCGTGCTCATATACGCCGGCGTGGTCGACTTCACGGGCCTGTTGTTGGGCGTGGTTGGCCACCGCTCGCTGGTTGCAATGCATTATGAGACAGCTTGCGGACGATAGCTGCGCAAAGGATGGCGACGGAGCAGGGTACCAGCAAACTAAAAAAAAAAAGACTGGCAACAAACAGATTGCGGATGTCGTGGCTGTCCAAAACTTGGTATTGAGTCTGCAACACCTGCCAGCAAAGGTCACGCCGTCAGCAGGAATTGGTCTCGTACCAGTGCTTGATACTAACCCTGCGGATCGAACTGCCTGCTGCGACAGATGAAAACACAAGGATAAACAGCGCTCACGGAACATCACTCACCAGTTAGATTGACTTCCTCTTTGATCGTGCCGGTCATGCAGTGCTGCAACGAGTGCAGGAAGCCTGCAGATAAGTCAGTTTTCATGATAATGCAATTTTGACGGCGGTATTGGAACATACTCAGTGCATAGAATCCAGAGATGATGTACATTGCGCCATAGGAGCAGTATTGAGAGAGCTACAGTATATGTGAGGAGGCGCAGGGCACGCGACGCTGGCGCGATGTGGTGTGGGCGCGTCGCGCAAAACGCCCATCCTCGGACTAGCGGGTAACTGTACACCAGTGCTAACAAAGTTCAACGTTCAACGTCAACCAAGATTCTGGAGAATCTGGTGTGCAGTGCAGGGGGTCATCACATTACAAACAGGCAAGCGTATGACAGCAGTCAGTAGTGCCAGTCAAACCTTCCTTGATGTTGCGCGGCACGAAATACGTTTCGGTGTTCGACACAACAGCTCACATAAGACGCCCCCGCAATTGCAGCACGTCGATCAGCAGGAGCTTCGCCCTGTGTGATTATCACGGTCTCCAGACTACAGCCATCTGTACATCCAACTAAACATCCGGATCAGAGTCGATAAATTCCTGTGATCATATCACCTACACTTGATATCGCTACGAGCGCTCCAGCCAGCGTTCTCCACGTCCGTGCAGCCAGCACGCTCCGTCCACGAGGTCACTTGGTGGGCGAGACGTCTGGAGAGGACATACTGCCATTCGGGACAGCACTGGGGCCCTCCGACACGGAGGCGTTCTCAAGCTGCTGTTCTTGCCGGGCGATCCGCGCGCGCCCTGGGTGGATCGCCGTGAGTGCAGATCAGCCCAGCCGGAATTCCAACGCACAATCCAGCTTCTCAGCCGGTCTCGCTCCGGCGGCCTCCTGGGCCTTGCGGCGCTCGTTGATGCTCTGGCGGGCATAGTAATAACTGACGCCTGCCGCGGCGATGAGCGAACCCCAGCCGATGAGCTGTCGCGTCGAGAGTCGCGGTCAGCACCGGCGGATGATGTGAGAAAGAAGAGGAGGCGGTGGGCATCGTGCCTAGAGCCGAGGAAGAGGTGGGACTCACCTGGCTCCGAGGTGTGTTCATGGTCGTCAATCATCATGAACTCGGCAAAGTCCGCCCTGTGGCCGCAAGACGTCGGCGCTTGTGGCTCTTACCTCGATCGACGGTGGTGTTACATACATACGCTCGAATGCGGCTCTCATGCTCAAGTCGTTCCTCGGGTCGGTGTAATAATTGTGTTATCGTAAGTGCCGCGGCTTGCTCGCATCGTTGGACACGAAAGACTGGCGTGTGCTCGACTTTTCCTTTTCTTCCAGGAGGTGCTCCGCGACGTACTTGGGCTGCTGCTCACAGGCGAGCCCAATATCATTTACCGTTCGTCTGCTCGTGTTTGTCCAGTGCCGACTCATATCTGACTCAGCAGACCGCACACAAATGGGCCGTGTCTGATGGAGCTACGTAGTAGCCAGCGCCCAGCCAACAAAACAAAACACCCATTTGGCGATACGTACATAGCCCCACCCAAATCTCGTTCACTCACGCTGCGCACGAATCGAGATCGCGACACTCGTCGATCGGGCGGGCTGCTATGTCCGTAGTAGACGTTGGCCCGACGGGTTTCGAGTTCCGCCAGAAATGCCGGGACATCCGACAGGCCGTCCAGCTGGCCCTGCAGACAGCCCGCGCGCACGAACGAGCGCGAGTCTCCCGCGGTTCCGTGCAGAGCCCGCCCCGACGCTTTTGAAGCCTGACCAGCTCGGACTGAGAAAAAAGGACGGGCACCCGCCCCGGCTCTCCGGGTTTTCCGCTGTGCTCAGGCCTCAGGCTGCTCGCCATCGTCAGGGTCGCGTCCCACCGGCCTCGCCAGCGCTGCCCGACGAGGCTTCTGTACCTGACTTCGCATTCGACCGAGCAACACGCGGGCCAAGTGCGACGACGCACAGAAGGCGGTTTTCTTCTTCTTTCTCTTTCGCTGCTGCCTGCTGAACGAGGCAGAGAATGCGCTGGACGCGCCCGACTGCGTGCCCACCATCGTAAAGACAGGGCACTGGCAGCCCGCGCACCCGGCTCGCTCGCCTGCTCGCTGCGCGGCAAACGCTGCAGGGTCGCTGCGAGGAACATTCATACCGATTGAACGTGGCCGTCTGCTGCCTCCTCCGAACGTCGTAATCTGGCCTTCCGCCCCCTTCTTAGGTTCAATAGTCTCAGGCTTACTGCCAAGCAGATTCCTCGGCGTCCAGTCAAACCTAGTTCCAGAGCCGTCCATGCAGCAGCTCGTCGAGAGAAGTGTGCGAGGCTCCCGGCAAACGCGCGGTGCGTCTCGTCATCGCGCTCGTCCCTCCCATCGCATGTCGGCACCAGGCTGGACCCGGCCTGCAGGTGCCCATGCTGCGAAGGACGCGGCGGGCGGCGAAACACACGCTGAGCTATCCTCCCACCGGCCGGGGCTCGTGACCCAGCAGCGCGCGCGGGATTCTCTCTGTCGGAGCCGGGACGCAGGGCCGCAGATGCCCTGTCGACGGTGCGCATCGACACCCCTCCCAGTCACCGAGGTGCACACTGTCCTCCGCGACTCGCGCACTCTCGTGCGATCGCGCTCGCGAAGGCCAGCGGCGTCTGCGTCACTGGCCAGTGCCCTTTTGATCCCGTACCAAATGCGGCGTGTGGCGCTATGTTTTTTTTTTTCCACACGCCGTCGCCGAGAGACGGACGGTCGTTCGTGTCCTCCCAACATGACTCTTCGCGACGCGAACGCATCTCAGCTCTCGCGGCCAGCGTCGTTATCTGTGCTTCTGGCTCTGTGGCACGTCCGTGAGCTGTTCTGTCGCGCTCCCAGACACACGCACTTGTTATCAGGGCTCGGCGCTGATTGCAGCCACCCCGGGCATCGGCCTGCCCTGCGGCGCACTACGTCAGCGATCTTCCCTCCCTTCGAGTTCTCTGCGGACACGTTCGAGGGGAGTGGCTACACCGGGACACCAGCTGAACGTGGAACTCTGCCAACAACGTGCTGTGGCGTCGTGCCACTGCGTGGAGTCCGAGATTCGAGCCCCGCTGATGGGATTTCTGCTCAGAAGCAGATGCGCGGGCTCGCAGTTGGCTCGCAGTGTCCTCAGCGAGTCCGCACCTGCTGCCGATCTCACGCGCCACGTTTCCTAAACCAGCTAGCTTGCAGCTCTGTTCTGGCGTTTAGCCTCAGCCTGGGCGTGTCGGGCCGCTGACCTGACGCGATCCATGTACGTGAAGAAAAGGAGGGCTGCTTGCTCGGAATGGTTCCAGACGGATTACGTGTTGCATTCGGTCTGTCCACCGTCATATCAGCGCAGCCGTAATCAACTTGACGAGCACCGCGTTTGCAGCCTAGACCCTTGGTGGCACGCCCGATAGAAATTGGCATATAGACGCGGCCTGGACTCGACGGCGCGCCGGATCCTTTGGTTCAAACGTACAAACATGTGATCTTCTCGCGCTGTTGCCCCATCCGTGCACTCCCTCAGCTCAACGACCACACAGGGCTCCTCCCAGCTCGCGCGCCTCGCTCGCTGCCTCGAATCGCGGACCACAAGATCAGCCGTGCGTTTGCTCAGATCCCGAGACACCGACGCGTATCTCCGCGAGCGTGCGCTTCTCGATCCTTCGTGGTGAGTCCGCGGGCACTGGCCACCTCCCCCGGCGCCAAGTGGCTATAGTCAGGCATCATGAGCCGCTGCGTTCTCAATTGATGGACGGGCTCGCCAGCCGGTTCCAGGCTCCCGAGCGCCGGGCCACCGCCCTGGTCGCTGTCGGCGTCTCGCCACTCCTCTCCTCTCCTTACGAGAGAGGCCGCGCGCGCGTGACGAACGTCGAGCTTGTCAAGCCTTGCCACTGGGGGGCGTGCCCACGCTGGCTCCCAGGCGCTCTCCCCCGGGCGCGAGGACACGCGCCACGGCCAATCTCGACGGCCCCATTCATAATCCCCCCCGCCCTCCTCCCCGTCCTGTGGCCCTCAATCCGCGTGCGCACCCATTTTAGCCGAGACGCCTGCGCTCAGCGGCTGGATGTGGGGCCCAGATCGCACGCCGATCGAATGCTGGGTGCGCGCGCGCGCCAGCTCGAGCGCGCCGGACGGGAGGACAGGGGGGGGGGACGTGGACTTTCCGAGGCTGAGGTCCGCGGGTGCGTCCCGGCTTCGCTCGGGCAGCGACTGAATGGTGCCCCCAAAATCTGGAGAGGGCCCACCAGCGAGGAGAGGCCTCTCTCTCTGGGCGCGGAGCCCGCCTCCTGTGTCCACGGACGGGCTCAGGCTCAGGCTCTGGAAGCTTGCGAGGCGCCCGCCGAGACGGAAGACGGACGGGCCCGGCAGGCCCCCGGCAACTGCGCTTGATGTCCGTTCGGATACTGGGCGACGGAGAGGCCCTGGGGGCGCCTGCACACCGCTATAGGGTGGCAGAGACCGAGGCTGAACATTTTGAGCAGCTGCCCCACGACTGATCGAACGCTTTCCCTCGTTTGTTACCCATTACGCTCGTTCTTGATACATGATCGCAGCGGCTGCAGTTGGTTGACATATGCACATGCATATGTCATGTTGCCGGCGTGCGACGTCTGGGACGGCCCTGTCCTTTGCTGGGCGACTGCGAGCGGAAACTCTGCGTGAACGGGGACGATTCGGGGTGCTCGAGGCGAGGCGGACCAACATCAAGTGCAAGGGGCCTGCTCACCGGGCTCGCGAGCACCCACGGCCGCACCTGACTGACAGGCCCGACAGAGAGAGAGACGCGCAGCGACGGGAGGGGGGGCTTCGCGCGTTCTGAGTCTGAGAAGCCCGCGCGGGCGGCGATAGCAGTCGACCGGGGCTGGGCGTGGCCCCGCAGGCGGGTCGGACGTGCTCTCCTGGGGGGCCTTCGACCGCCACGGTGCTGGCCACCTGCCCGCCCGCGCCACCTCGCCTTTACGTCGTCGTCGCCCGCGCGCCTAGTCTATCACTGCACGCACCAGCCGTGCCGTCACCCTCGCGCGCGCGCGGGAGTGTCTGCGGCGCGCACGGCGTGTCGCCGCCCGGTGTGGGACTGCACGAATGGGCGCGTATGTGCGCGGCGTGCGCGGACCCCACGGGCGGGCGAGCTTCTGCGCTTCGTGCTCAGGCTGCTGCCTGCAGGCTGGGGGCGATGTACGCGTGCGGGGCACAGTCCGGGGATTGGCCACCCATGCGGGCACTCCTCAGCTCGCACAGGCTTCGGACGCGATAAGCCCAGAGCTTCGATGGACCAGGCTGACAAGCCTCGCGGACGTGGCGAGGGCCGCAGGCAGCCGAGCTAGCGGCGCGCCCCCCGTTCCTGGCAGCCTCTCCAACAGGGACTCGATGCTGCGTTATCGTGCGCGCTGGATTGCAGGCAATAATGTCACTATACGACGGGGTACGCTAGCGGTGGTGTAGCAGAAACAGTGGGACATTTACGGGGACGAACATACTAGCAGATTACTAACGCTATGCTCCGGCCACGGCGCGGTGCAGGCCAGACGCAGGCGAGATAACATATACGAGGGGCCAAAAGAGAAAAGAAGCTCCACACGAGGATAGGAGAGAGGATAATGTATGTGCGTGAATACACCGCGGACCACAAGACGCGAATACGGAGATAAGAAGATAATCACGAGATGAGGCGCAGACCACGGGCGAGACCGAGAAGACACGAGTGAGAGAAACGGGATGATGGGAGAACGGGTATGCTATAATATCCGCGGCCAGATGACGAAACAGATGATGAGCCTTGACAGACGGGGCTGCTGCTGCCACTCGCACAGCACCATCACGCATGATGGTAAAGATGGGGACGACGCTCGCGCCGCGCCCAGCCGCCGGTCCGAGAGCGAGCGCAGGCCGTCAGCCGGCGTTCGTCGCCTTCGGGATACTCGTGTATGCTCCCGGTGGCGTTGTGGGCTGTACGACGTCGAGCGGCTTCTGCGTGCGGGCGATGGGTGAACGGGCGTGGTGGCAGGGGGTGCAGCGCGGTGCCTGCAGTGTCGGAGCTGGCGCGGGAGACACCGAGGACGCTGTATGTAAGGCAGACGGCCTTACGGTCCGGGCTGCGAATCCGGCCGGTCATCGACGCGCGACGTACCGCCAGTACGCAGAGTTGGGTGGCTAGAGCAAAGAGAAGACGTGAGACACCCCACGCGACGACGCGCTGCGCGGCGGCGTCGGCGGACGTACCTGAGTGCCGGGGGTGGAGTTGTCTGCGGTGCGTGCGGTTAGGAGGAGAGCCTGGAGGGGACGGCCGAGGGCGGAGACTCACGAGGTCGGATGCACTCCCAGATGTCTACGCCCTTGCCCTTCGGATCCCAGACGCCGCATTGCGAGTGGAGGGCCCAGTAGATGTTCAGCTCCCATATGCGCGTCGCGTCGCTGACGAGACCCGGCATGTCAACGGAGATTGGAGAGCGGGCGGGCGGAGGGAAGAGAGTTGAGCGGATGCGGCTGAGGCGAGGGCGAACGAGGCTGACCCGGGGGGGAAGCGAGAGGTGGCCGGGTTATAAAGGGACAGAGAGGGGGGGGACGAAGCCGCGGCTTTATCTGGCAATCATGGTTACCAGCAGATTTATAGCGCGCGCAGGAAATTGGGAAAAACAGCCGCCGGGCGTTGTGAAGACGTCCCCTAGATATGCTGACCTAAGCGAGAGGCTTCCCTTTCTTCGGGCCATCCCCATGACGTCCGCCCGCCCCGCTTT